>CM076570.1:625088754-625688754 GCA_034641835.2 Pinus albicaulis
AATCTTCCAATGAAATCCATAGCTTCAAAAAATACTTTATGCTATCATGGTATATCTTGACTTTAAAGTACCTCCCAATGATATACTATCCCCATTTTTTATTGCATGTAATATTGCTTCCATTTATTTTCATACGTAGATTTCACCAAATATTTTCTTTGAATTCCTTGCTTTTAAAAGCCAATGGTATCCCTTATTGTGTTAATGTTACATAAATTCCTTGTCCTAGTGCCTCACACTCTACTATGAATGTTTTACCAAAATTAGGTGCAACCAATGTTGGTGTAGAAGACATGGCATCCATTAAAAGAGAGAATGCCAAAGTAGCCTCATCATTCCATATAAATGATATTTTCTTCAAGAGATATGTGAGTGGACTTGAAATGCATGCATAATTCTTAACAAATTACCAATAATATCATGTAAGTCTAAAAAATCTTCTAGGAACCTTGATTTTCTTAGGAATAGGTCATTTTGTAATAGCTTGCATCTTTTGAGGCTCCAACTTCACTCCTTCCTTTAAAACAATATGAACCAAATACTTGAATTCTTATTTCCCAAAAGCACATTTGGATACTTTTACATAAAAATGATTGTTCTCAATAATTTATATAACTTTTCCACATGTTTAGTGTGGTATTCCCATGATTTATTATAAATATGTGTATTATCAAAGAAAACCAACACAAATTTTATAAGATGGGATCAAACAAAATTATTCTTAAGTCGAGCCCGCCGGACTTCAAACGACGATAAACCATAATTCAAACCAAATTCGCGTTCCAAAATAGCCTGCTGACGTCGGCCAATTTTGTGACGCGAAAACCAAATGAATTCCGCCCTAATCTTTTTCAGGTCCGAAGTTGGGCTGGCGTACGGAGGGAGAGTTGTGACACGAATTTCTTATCAAATTCGCCCTAATATTTTTTGGGTCCAGATTTCCACTGCGCGAGCGGCCCAAACAAAGATCCGCTCCAATCAATTTCTGCCACGTGTCCTCAATAAAAACTTGCCCTGCTCCCGGCTGCGGGTGCATTCGATGGCGTTTAAGGCGATGGGACATGGATGTGGCGATTTCATATCAATCGCATTAAGATTTAACGTTGTTCAATTAAGTTCCAAGGTTTGCACATCAAATCGCATTAAATTTTAACACTGTTCAAGATCGGACCTCCACTCCCGTTACTGATTTTGCATGCTCCAATATGATCCGGCCTTCGGCTCTCATTAATGATCATAGATTAATTATGACGAGCGTCCTTCGATTGCATTGCATTGATAAAATAAAAAATCTTCTAGGAACCTTGATTTTCTTAGGAATAGGTCATTTTGTAATAGCTTGCATCTTTTGAGGCTCCAACTTCACTCCTTCCTTTAAAACAATATGAACCAAATACTCGAATTCTTATTTTCCAAAAGCACATTTGGATATTTTTACATAAAAATGATTGTTCTCAATAATTTATATAACTTTTCCACATGTTTACTAGTGTGGTATTCCCATGATTTATTATAAATATGTGTATTATCAAATAAAACCAACACAAATTTTATAAGATGGGATCAAACAAAATTGTTCTTAAGTCGAGCCCGCCGGACTTCAAACGGTGATAAACCATAATTCAAACCAAATTCGCGTTCCAAAATAGCTTGCTGACGTCGGCCAATTTTGTGACGCGAAAACCAAATGAATTCCGCCCTAATATTTTTCGGGTCCGAAGTTGGGCTGGCGTACGGAGGGAGAGTTGTGACATGAATTTCTTATCAAATTTGCCCTAATATTTTTTGGGTCCGGATTTCCACTGCGCGAGCGACCCAAACAAAGATCCGCTCCAATCAATTTCTGCCACGTGTCCTCAATAAAAACTTGCCCTGCTCCCGGCTGCGGGTGCATTCGATGGCGTTTAAGGCGATGGGACATGGATGTGGCGATTTCATATCAATCGCATTAAGATTTAACGCTGTTCAATTAAATTCCAAGGTTTTCACATCAAATTGCATTAAATTTTAACACTGTTCAAGATCGGACCTCCACTCCCGTTAGCGATTCTGCATGCTCCAATATGATCCGGCCTTCGGCTCTCATTAATGATCAGAGATTAATTATGACGAGCGTCCTTCGATTGCATTGCATTGATAAAATGGCATTTCGCTATGGTTTTTCAGACGAGCCGGTTGCTGGGTTACACTGCCTGCTCACTGTGACGAGAAGGAGAAGTGGCCAGCTGAACTGCTGCGTAGACCTTGCTGCATATCTTCATTTCTCTCGGTCTGGTCCTTGTCTGTCCTCCTCTATTTCTTGGAATTTTTCTTCTCTGTTTCCTCTTGTGCCCACTGCTAGTAAGACTACACCCATGCCTCGTGTGCGTCAAAGGATGCATTGCCGCAGGGGGAGCACTAGAGGTCAACTCTTGCGCGCTCCCTCCAACCCCTCAACCGAGTTGTCTTCCGGCCAGTCCAGTGCTATGGTTTTTCAGATGACCCGGTTGTTGGGTTACACTGCCTGCTCACTGTGACGAGAAGGAGAAGTGGCCAGTTGAACTACTGCATAGACCTTGCTGCATATCTTCAATTCTCTCTGTTTGGTCTTTGTCTGTCTTCCTCTTTTTCTTGGAATTCTGCTTCTCCGTCTCCTCTTGTGCCCACTGCCAGTGAGACTGCACCCATGCCTCGCGTGCGTCAAAGGATGCGTTGCCGCAGGGGGAGCACTAGAGGTCAACTCCTGCGCGCTCCCTCCATCCCCTCAACCGAGTTGTCTTCCAGCCAGTCCAGTGATTATGCAGGTCACTATCCAAATACTAGGAGTGGGCAGGGTCAGGTTGTAGGATCTGGCCACCGTATGGATTCCCCTGCTCCTCGTTTCCCCACCGCTAGTTCACCTTCTCCCACGACGCGCACTGCGCAATTTTCCTTTAATTTCTCTCTCAACCGCCCACGAATTAAAACTTCAGTCACTGTGGTTTTCCGCGAGGAGGCCCAAACGGAGGAAGAATGCACCCGTCCGGTGGGTCTAAGCTCGGAAAAAGCCGGCCAGCATTCAGGCCTTCAGGAGGGGAGCCATGGCATGAATGTGGAGGTAGCACCTAGCGATCCTGGACCTTCAGAAGGATGGTGCCGAATCGTCGAGGAGCCGGAGGAGTAGTTTGGTTAATTTGTTTTTCTTGCTTCGCGGCCCACTTAATTGGGCTGCTTTTAGATTATTTTACTGTGATGGACTTTTGTAATATTTTTGAATTCTGTAAATTAAACGTTCAAGACTGGTTTCCCCGTATGAGGGCAATCTTCTTAATTTTTTGGTTTTTTGATGAAAAATTTGCCATGACTCTGGGCAATGATTTTGACTTCGATGTAATTTTATTCCCACTGTTAATAGATTAACTTTACTTAGAAAAAAAAATGTTGCCCTGTTTCTATTTTAAACCTGTTTTTTGAAATACAGAGCCATGTTTATATGGTCTACGTATTATACTCTTTCTCTGTATATCTAGTACATGAACCTTTTTGCTATGAACAGGGTGGATGCTGTAGCGGGCTACTAATGGAAACAAGCGAGCCTGAACCTTACATCTCGGATGCAACAGATGGTTACCAATTTTGGAATCAAGCGAGCCTGGGTTTCTGCAGATTGTTATCACACTCCTCACATGATTAGCGTTTTTCTTTGTATAAGGATTTTGGGTACTTTAATTTGTATTTGGAATAATGGACGTCAGTACTCTATCTGTTGCTTTACTATTCTACATACTACTATTTCACTTTCTTATAGATTCCTTGGGCATATTTGGATGCTTTCTCAGATTTGTCGATAATCTCCATGTGGACCGTTACTGGGTTTTATATCATGTCCCTGTATGTGACATGGGGTATTTTTCTATCATTGTCTAGGGTGGGACTTCCACTTTTCTGGATGGATATTTGGGTTCCAATCTTCAGATGTGAAAATGTAATGACTTCATGGACTGTTTTACTTCATATAATATATTCAAAACAACGTTTTTTCTCTTGTGAGAAAAAAATGATTAATGTTTATCACTCTGCCTTCAAAACTAGCGATGCTGGTCTATGTTGCTGGTTTATTGATATGGTCTGATGGTCTTTTTATATTTTGGACATATCATACTCCTCACATGATTAGCGTTTTTCTCTGTTGCAGGATTTTGGGTACTTTAATTTGTATTTGGAACAATGGACGTTGGTACTCTATCTGTTGCTTTACTATTCTACATACTGCTATTTCACTTTCTTATAGATGCCTCTGGCATATTTGGATGCTTTCTCAGATTGTCGATAATCTCCATGTGGACTGTTACTGGGTTTTATATCAAGTCCCTGTATGTGACATGGGGTATTTTTCTATCACTGTCTGGGGTGGGACTTCTACTTTTCTGGATGGATATTTGGGTTCCAATCTTCAGATGTGAAAATGTAATGACTTCATGGACTGTTTTACTTCATATAATATATTCAAAACAACGTTTTTTCTCTTGTAAAAAAAAATGATTAATGTTTATCACTCTGCCTTCAAAACTAGCGATGCTGGTCTATGTTGCTAGTTTATTGATATGGTCTGATGGTATTTTTATATTTTGAACATATCACACTCCTCACATGATTAGCGTTTTTCTTTGTTCAAGGATTTTGGGTACTTTAATTTGTATTTGGAACAATGGACGTCGATACTCTATCTGTTGTTTTACTATTCTACATACTCTATTTCACTTTCTTATAGATGCCTCGGGCATATTTGGATGCTTTCTCATATTTGTCGATAATCTCCATGTGGACCATTACTGGGTTTTATATCAAGTCCCTGTATGTGACATGGGGTATTTTTCTATCATTGTCTGGGGTGGGACTTCCACTTTTCTGGATGGATATTTGGGTTCCAATCTTCAGATGTGAAAATGTAATGACTTCATGGACTGTTTTACTTCATATAATATATTCAAAACAACGTTTTTTCTCTTGTGAAAAAAAAATGATTAATGTTTATCACTCTGCCTTCAAAACTAGCGATGCTGGTCTATGTTGCTGGTTTATTGATATGGTCTGATGGCATTTTTATATTTTGGACATATCACACTCCTCACATGATTAGCGTTTTTCTCTGTTGCAGGATTTTGGGTACTTTAATTTGTATTTGGAACAATGAACGTCGGTACTCTATCTGTTGCTTTACTATTCTACATACCGCTATTTCACTTTCTTATAGATGCCTCGGGCATATTTGGATGCTTTCTCAGATTGTCGATAATCTCCATGTGGACCGTTACTGGGTTTTATATCATGTCCCCGTATGTGACATGGGGTATTTTTCTATCATTGTCTGGGGTGGGACTTCCACTTTTCTGGATGGATATTTGGGTTCCAATCTTCAGATGTGAAAATGTAATGACTTCATGGACTGTTTTACTTCATATAATATATTCAAAACAACATTTTTCCTCTTTTAAAGTTTCATTTTTTTTTTTTTAAATTGAACCTGCCATCGCTATACCGACACCTTGTAAGCGTCGGAATTGCGACAAATTAGAAACGTCGGACGAGCGATGTTCAAAACGTCGGACCACATTTCGTCGGAATTGCGACCGTTTAAAAACGTTGGAATAGCGACGTCCAAAATTTCGAACCACATTTCCTCAGAATTGTGACAGTTTACAACCGTCAGAAGAGCGACGTCCAAAACGTCGGACCACATTGCGTCCAAATTGCGACAGTTTACAAACGTCGGAAGAGTGACGTTCAAAACTTCGGACCACATTTCTTCGTAATTGTGACAGTTTACAAACGTCGGAAGAGTGACTTTCAAAAAGTCGGACCACATTTCGTCGGAAGTGCAACAGTTTACAAAGGTCGAAAGTGCGATGGGTTGGGAAACGTCGGAAGAGTGACGCTTGTTTGGAAGCGACGGAAAAGGTGTCGATAGTGCGACATTTTTTAATTGCGTCGAAACTGCGACGGTATGGTAAACCACGTTTTTCCCGCCCTCGAATTGTCGCTCTTGCGACGACTATGTGTCGTAATAGCGACGAATTGGCCGTCGGAATTTCCGCCAAATTTTCTAGTGTTCTAGTTCCCAAGTACTTATGTTATCCTTCACAAAACCTTCCATAGATATTTTTGTGTCAACACATAATAAATATTATGGTAGTCAGACCACTGATCAACCTACTACCTTGACTACGAATCCGTCTACAGAATCAATACCACCTACTGTTATTCCTGAATTGATGATTAAGCCACCAAAGGGAGTTGTTCATAAATCGATATATAATCCTTGAGCAAGAGCTACTCAAAATTATAATATAGTTGAAGATTTGGCTCAATCCCCTTCAGCTTTTTCAGCTCTTGAGGTATTACAAAATTATCCCTCCCAGAAACAGGGTTTATTGTCGGCTATCGGTGGAATTGATCTGACTGATTCTAATTATTTCGTCTTTAATCATATAGGATATGTGTCGTAACTACCAGTAGAATTGGCATTCTCCATAAAATTAAATGTTCTCAATCACCTTGTTCATCGTACTATTATTGATGACGGATCATCTACCTGTATTATGTCTCTAAACTGTTGGAAGTCACTTGTCTCGCTGCGCTTATCTCAATTATCAATGACTTTGAAGGCTTTTTATGGACGTACATATAAACCTTGTGGTATTATTAATAATCTGCATGTTGAACTAGGGGGAAAAATAGTGAATGTTGATGTCGAGGTTGTTGACGGACCCTTTGACTATAATATTCTACTTGGAAGGGCATGGGTACATGCTATGACTGCAATTGTTTCTACATATTTTAGAATGGTTTCATTTCCATATAAAGGTACCATTACAGTCATCAATCAGCTATCCTTCTTTTCCTCCACTTCGCAGGTAACTAGAAGTGTTTTTTTTATTCACGTGCCCCAACTAGCACTTAAGAACATTGGTGTAGGACTCTTAAAGTATCCCACTCTCATGGGAACCTTTGTATTACCACTGCCTACGACATCGGCAGAAATTGCAAGTATAGAGACCTGCTACATGATCTCTTCCACTCCATCTGTCTTAGGAAGAGTACAGGTGATTCTGAAATAGTTACGTTGGATGAGTTTCTACCGCCCAAACCTATTGAGCTGGCATATCAATAAATCTATTTGGCTTGGGCGGCGAATCTGAAATCAGCGTCGTCAATTGTTTGGGTTGATCATTCCTTAGATTTTGGTACTCCATATGATCCTTTTTCCTACACTTTCTTGACAAATGAGAATATTTTGGAATCCATGATGTCAGAAGGAGAACCACGGGAAGATTATCATCATCGTTCCCACCTTCCTGATTATGAAGAAAATTATCTTAGTGAACTATATCACCCATCAATCAAAAATTTCTTTTCGAATTCTTTACCTATTAATGCAATCGATTTTGAGCGAAATCTATCAAATATTGAAGAAACCATTTCTATCGATATTTCGACCAAACCTGGCATTGTATAAAATATTCATGTCGACGTATCTTCTTCTCCATCAGAACTCGAAACATATAGCTCTGTATTTCGTGAATTCCGTGATGTATTTTCTTGGTCTTACGAGGAAATTCCAGGCATAGATACTAGTATAGTTGAACACACTATTAATATGTATCCCGATGTCAAACGGGTGCATCAACGCCTTTGTCCTGTTCATCCAAAGAAGGTCGCTACCATCAAAGTAGAAGTTGAAAAACTTTTGTGTACTAGTTTCATTTACCTTGTTCCACTAACTAAGTGGGTTTCCAACATTTTTCATGTCATGAAAAAACAAGGAACCATCAGAGTGTGTGTCTATTATTGAGACGTCAACATTGCTTGTCCAAAAGACAACTATCCTACTCCCTTTATTGTCCAGATTATTGACGATTGTGCTGGATGTGAAATATTTTCATTCATTGATGGATTTTTCGGGTACAATCAAATCAATATCCACCCAGAGGATCAACATAAGACATCATTCATCAGTCCCTGGGGCACATTCACTTATAGTAAAATACCGTTTGGTTTAAATAACGTTGGGGAAACTTTTCATAGAGCAATGGATTATGCTTTCAATGACATCAAACACATTTTTCAACCTTATCTAGATGATTTACCCGTGCATTCACGGAATCGGACTAATCACCCGATGCATTTGAGAGCCATCTTCTTACGCTGCCAAAATTACAAAATATGCCTCAATCCACATAAATGTGTGTTTTGTGTTGGTCCTGGTCGTTTTCTTGGATTCGTCGTCTCAAAAGAAGGAATTTGAATCGACCCATTGAAGGTCCAAGCCATTCTTGATTTGCCTGCGCCATCAAATTTACTTCAGATACAGAAACTTCAAGGAAAGGCTAACTTCCTAAGAAGGTTCATTCCCAAGTATGCCGAAATGGCTAAAGGATTTACTCGACTCTTGAAAAAGGGGGTTCCCTTCCATTGGGACCAATTTACACAAGCTTCTTTTGATGTTGTTAAGGATACTCTTGTCCAGGTGTCATTAATGTATCCCCCCAATTATCAAAACGATTTTTTCTTGTATATCGCCACGGCTAAAACAAGTATTGCTATGGTATTGGTCCAAGTAGAAAATGGGATAAAACATCCAATCTATTATTTGAGTCGTAATCTCAATGATACTAAATCTAATTATTCATATGTAGAAAATCTTGCCCTAGCATTTGTTCAATCTGTCCAAAGATTTCGCCACTATATCCTATTCCGAAAGACCATTGTCGTTTCAAATTTCAACCCCATGACTTATATCTTATCACGTCAATTTCTGGGGGGGGGGGGGGAATATTCAAAATGGATTGTCATTTTGCAGGAATTTGATTTTGAATTCATCAAATCCAAGTCAAAGAATTCTTTAGTTTTGGCTGAGCTTCTCTGTGACCTTCCCTCTAATAGTACTGCTACTACGTCGGAACCATCAATTCCTAACGAGTCTCTATTTCTGATCGGATCATCTGATCCTTGGTATGGATATTTCATCATTTATCTCCAAACTCAAACTTTTCAGCCTAATACCTCTCACTCTAAAAACCGACATATTCGATACCAAGCCAAATATTATCTGATCGTCGGCGATACACTTTATTGTCGTGGTGTCAATACTATTTTAAGAAGGTGCCTCACTCATGAGGAGGCCAAAAAGGTTTTAAATGAATGTCATGTTGGGGCTTGTGGTGGATATTTATCTGGATATGCTACCACACAGAAGATACTCCACGCTGGTTACTTTTGGCCTACCATATTTCGCGATTGCATTCTCGCAGTCAGAAGTTATCATGCGTGCCAGATTTTTTATCGTAAAATCCGCAAACTACCAGTGCCAATGCATCCTGTTGTCTCTGTGGGACCATTTTGGAAATGGGGTATTGACTTCATGACCTGTAATCCTCGTTCATATAGGGGGTATGGTTATACTATTGTCGTAGTAGACTGCTTTATCAAATGGGCCGAAGCGATGCCTACATTCAACAACACAGGATAGACAGCTACATTGTTTTTCTTTAATCATGTTATTACATGGTTTGGGGTCCCACAGGCTATAGTTATAGATCATGGGAAGAATTTTCGCAACCATGTGATGACTGAATTTACTTCCAAGTTAGGATTGTCACATGATAATTCTACTCCTTATTGTCTACAATAAAATGGGCAAGTTGAGGCTATCAACAAAATTCTTAAATGTATGCTTCAATGAATGATAGGAGTTTGTAAAATAAATTGGCATTTGATCCTGTACTTGTACTTGTGGGCATACCTAACCTCGGTAAGAAACGTAACTGGATTTACTCCCTTTCAATCGGTGTATGGTCTGGAAGCTATCTTGCCAATCCAATGTGAAATTCCATCATTAAAACTCACAATCGAATTGTTACCTGACACCTCAAAATAAGAAGCACGTCTTTTTAACCTCATTCATCTTGATGAAATGTGTCGTGAAGCCCAATTGGCTAAGGAATAACATAAGAGACGTATAAAGGCATGATACGACAAAAATGTACAGCCTCGCATTTTCTCAGAGAGTGACGTGGTCCTTCTTTATGATCAAGAAACTGATGTAATAGGTGCAGGAAAATTTGAGCCACTATGGCATGGCCCCTATATTTTCAAAAGAGTTCTTGCTAAGGGTTCCTATGAGTTAGTAGATTATGATGGGATTCCATTGGCGCAGCCCAGAAATGGGTTGTATCTGAAACATTACTATGCTTAATCATGAGCGTAGAAATTTTTTGTATTATATTGTATATATATGTTGTTGAATTGCATTCACTGTCTTAGTTTTTTTTTACATTTTTCTTGACTTTAGTAATCCACTTTACATTTCATTGCGGATGTCTAAATCTTTGGAAAAATTTGTTGGATATGCTAATGGTGCTAGTCATAGTACGCAGAATCTATCCTCTGCAGCATGGGCCATTTTCGCTCCGAATGGCGAGTTAGTGAGTTTTCAAGGGATTTGTATCGGTAGATCGATAAACAATATCAATTAGTATAGCATGTTGCTTGAACTTCTCTCTGATTCCATTTCATTTTGTATTAACCGCATTATCATAAGGTTAGACTCACAACTTGTGGTATTACAACTTACTAGTGTTTATACTGTTAGAAATCCAACACTGCATCATTTTTTCCTAAGATTTTGACTTTTGGAAAGACACTTTGATTTTATTCAATATCAACACATTTCCAGAAATTTGAACACATTGACTGATTCTTTGGCTAATCAAGTTTTAGATAGACAATTGCAACACATGTAAAGAAAACATTCACATAATTGAATAGGATTACACAATAAACATAGGAAAACACTGAAATAAAATAGATGGATAGTTATAGGTTTTTACAAAAAATTGTGCCCAAGACACATTGGTCATTTGACCTCAAAATGTATGCAACATGTCAAAAGTAAACTAGTGGTGCTCGTGGTAACATGCTATAGATCTAGCTATCCTACGCAGTAACCGCATCCAGCGGTTAAAAACACCTATAGTGTGGCACTAGAGTCGCATGGGTAACTCTTCAATCCAGCAATCCGGAATCCCGAAGGTCAACCCCTCTATGTGTTGTCGAATCTTAGACAGAGTCTCAACCATTTCTAGATCCTGAAGGACTGCTCACCCGACGGCCCTCTCTGCTGGATCATCTACTACATGCTCTAGTTCCTCCACCAATTGAACTCGACCAACATCTACATTACATCAAACATTTAGTTTAGTCTTGGGAAAATATCAAAAATACAAAAAATTTGTATAAACCTTAGAAAAATCAAAAACATGGTCAAAACATTCTTACCTATTGCACCCCACTGAGCGCCTTCTGGTAAAGCTAAATCTGGATCTCCTCGAAAATCAACTCATGCGTATGCATACTCATTGATGGCGACAACCTGTCGCCTGAACCAGGCAAAGAATGCAGTCAAGAACATAATGGTCGATTGGCCTACATGCCTACCCATTAGTTCTACCCATCTCTGCATCCTCAGACCTCTATAATTAGACACACCCAGTGTCACATGTTGTGGCTGCATCAGTGGAATCTGCTCTAAGGAAAATGAAATGAGGATCGAACCATAACTGAAATTTTTCTTCCTTCCTCCCTTTTCCTTATTCAGTTGTTATTTTATCTGAGAAAGTACAGCTTCATACCAGTTGAATATTGTTGGCTCTATGCACTCTAGTGCATACTACATATACAATCTATTCGCTACATGTAGTGTAATGGTGCCAGCAAGTTTTTCAATCCTGAAAAGAGTGCTTCTCAAAGGAAAATATCTACCATCCCTGATGTTTATCTTCCCATCTTTTCTTGGCTCTGCCCCTAGATAGCAACATTGCAAAACATAATCTCTCAGAGTCTCTCCTGCAAGAATATACCCTAAGAGGGAAATAGGCAAGCCTCTCCTCGACAAACCTATGAGAAAGTATACATCCTCCACTGTTATAGGAACCACTTGGTTCTTAATGTGAAATGCATCAATGGCTAGATCCCATGCTCAAACTAGGAACTCCAAGAGTTCTATTTGTTGCCTCATCCCTGATAAACGGAAGTACTTTAACAATTCACAATCTCTTAGGGCTCTTACTGTACCCAGATTATTTAGGAAAATCATATCCTATTCTTCGAGCTCTCTTTCCCTCCATGTAATTTTCATTATAGTCCGATGAAATCTTGAAATATAGCCATAAGACTCATTAGACTCCATTCAATGCAAAAAATAAGACAAATTTTTGGCATAGTGCAACAATCAAAAATGAATATTGCGCCCAACGAAGTCTTGAACAAGGGACAGTGTGTTGCATATGCAGCTAGCCTTCATTTTAGCTGCTACACAACACACTTTTCGATGCTCAAGGGTGTGTTGCCCTCTTTGGGAGCAGAATTTACCCTAAGCGGCTCAAAACCCTAAACATTTGAAGTGAAAGGAAATTAAATGATAACTAAAGGAAAGAGAGGGTTCATGGCACTAACCTAGATCAAACGAAAATGGAAACCGTTCACATAAATGATCGCAATAAATAGCTAAAGTTTAGGGGAAAAAACAAGTTCAGAGCTCCAAAATGGAAATGGTAACTATTGAATGGTAAAAATGAATAGTAAAATTGTTTTTAATAGTCACTTAATTGTTTGCAAATCATATTTATTTCTATGACTATGGTTTTATTATTTTTTTATCATGAAACAGGTATTTTTAGTCCATTTAATGTTGTTCTGAACCGGTTTTACAACTAATGAGAAAATTAGTCGTGAAGATTTATTTCAAGAATGATTTGACCACAAAGCATACTTTTTATCCTTATTTTTTGAGCTTTGTTAAAAATGAAAAAGGATTTGAAGCACACTTTTATCTCTTTTTTTAGCTTCGATAACAGCTAAAAAGGAACCGTTGGAGTCTTCTTTTAGCTCTTTTCAAACTTTGATAACGTGAAAATATTGCCAAGCACTTGTCTTTTAAAGCTCATAAAAGTAAATGAATTGATATATACTCAATATAAGTTTAACCCTTTTCCAGACAGATAGATTATTTACGAAAAAGGAATACCTTGGTCAAACATGACAAAAGAGGTTCTCTCAGATATTATTTTACACTTTTTCAGATTTGAGCGACAACTTTACGAAAAAGTACTTATGGAGTTTTCTTTCGTCCTCTTTTTTAAACTCTCTAAATATGAAAAAGGACTAGGCTATCATTGTCATTAGGCTCCTTAAAACATAAAATAGCAACGGACTTGTCGATCATGGCAAGAATCAAGTTTCATTCATCGCTAGACTCGTTAAATTATTAAATAGCGATACATTGTTCACCTAAAGGGTTGAATTATAGATCAAGCATATGTTATCTTCCTCAAGCTTGTTAAAAAACAAAGAGGTACTAGTCGACAAATGACCAGGTAAAATTTGGGAAAGTGAGCAGAACGTTTTACGGTAGCAAGTCGTTCTTGAACATGACACTTCACTCCATCACCGTGATAGTTTGGATTGGGTAATCTTCTTGATGGTTCATTCATACCTATGGTTCATCATACCTTCACTTTGATTTTGATTCAGTGCTTCCAACTCATCTTAGTGTCATCGATATGTTTAAGAGAAGTCATCCATTGAATACTCATCCTTCTGCAATACTCATAAAACTTCATTCTCATGACATTCATCCCTGAACATTGCTATATCAAGACGTACCTTTGTCTCCAAAATCAGTAACTCCCATTTAGAAATAAGGTGGCTTCCTATCGACGACAAATCATTATCCAGTAATTTCACTTAGAAACATCATATTCCAGTACAATGAGGCTTGTTACAGCATCAACAAGATCCTCGCTTCCAGACATTTGACCGAAATATTTTGTTTGTCGTTCGACATCAAATCATCTATTCACGCCTTACAAAATGTACTAAAGTACCTTGAGGGCCATTGACATCAATGGTGGTTCTCTCACATTTGTTAACAACTCACATTATTGGCTGGTAATCAAACAATGTATTACCATGTTTGACTACAAATCATATATTCACATGGCTAGACTTGTACCAGAATGATCGAGTGAACGAGATAAGAAGACCCCGGATCTAGTTTCAGCCATCCGAGCTACGATTTCAGGATTTTTGTACACATCATCTGTACGGTGACCTTACATACATATCGTCATCTGAACATGGGCCTATATCTGTAGGCATGTCTGTATTGGGAAACATTCCAATGTAGACGACTTTCTGCACTATGTACATGTTATTAGATAGATTATGTGCTGAGCATGGGAATTCCTTCCCTCATCAATTTATGATAAAGAGGATTTATCATGATGTAATGTATTGTAATATTTATGTAGGTCGCCACTCCGCTTCATCTCCAGCCCATCACAATGTAAAGCATCTCATTCAAAATATTGTTATTATTATTCTAACTTCATACTTAAGGGGGGGATTTTTATAGGTCAATTTTGGCACCATTCCCAATGACCTGGTTAACTGGAAATCATCCCTAGAACTGATGAATATGGTCTATCATCCCCTATCATTTCAGTTGCTACATGCCCTAAGATAAAGAACAAGGCAAATCATCCATGACTTCCATTTGCAAGGTTTCCAAGATTTGAAGTACAAGATAAATCACCTATGAGCTCACCAACACAGTCTCTCAAGGGGCTAAGTGTGTTTCATATGTAGGTACCTCCATTCAAAGGTGCTTTTCAAAGCACTTCTCGACACTCAAGGTTGCCTTGGTCAATTGGGAGTGAAATTCTCATTGTTCCGGAACCTCCACTTGGTCAGTGCCTTCTAGAAGAGTGTATATGTGTCAAACTTCGAATCCCTATTTCCATTTGATACCTCTAAGATTTGGAACATGTCTTGCCTATTATTAGAAATTCATTGATTGTAAAACTACCTTCATCTCCTCTATAAATTGAGCACAGATCCTAGTTCTTGGAAAGGAAGAATTTGAGTAGAGAAATGCTAGTGGAATTTTAATTGAGTTGATTTGAGTGACATGTTGTTGGAGAGATGTGCATTGTGATGAGGCTGGGATGTTGCTGGAGACAGTGACATCAAATTAATCACTGGGTTGTAACCTCCCCTTCTATCCATTAATAAATATTGTTGCTTACTTTCCCACATATGTATCTGTATAAGCTTATGTCTTTCATATTATGAATTCTTATCTAATTTATATGGTTCACTTTTCATTTATTTAACTGAATAAATTGAATAGGCATCTATATATTACTATCTCTTTTATGTTTAGTGTTCATTCTGCAGGAAATATTTTGGCGATCTAGCTTGGATTTGAAGCTACAACAAGAGCGACAGAAGGAGATTTGGAAGCGCTTGGACTCCAAGTTATTTTATTGATCTATTCTGTGTGTCTATTTACTGTTAGGAAAAGTCATTGTAAAGTCTTTAACCTGTTGTTCTAGATGAGCATCACATCTAGGGAAGAATGTTTTATCCGTAATCCATAATTCCGCATAACAAGCATGTATATATATATGTGTTGTAACATTGAAAAGGATATAATGAAAAATAATTCCGGTAGTCCCAGTTTTGGGATCCGGGGGAATATATTTGTGTATACATGTTTTATGTTTTACGCTCTCACTATAGTTTATTTTATGTTTTAAGAAATCCTTTGCAGATAATTTCTATACAGGGTTAAAACCTATATACCTCCCACAATAAAACTTTCGCCAATCCAAATTCTCGTCGTCGTTGTTATCAAATCCATGTTTTCTAGACTGTTTGTTTAGTTACTCAATTTTCATGAAAACCACTTCTAGTTTACATTGGGAAAATTGCCCATTTTGACACCCATTTGCATGGTTTTTGGTATAAAGGGGGGGGAGGTTTTGGAATAAATGTACCCCATTAGTTACAAGATGGGTGGTATGGGAAATCCATCCATTCGAACACCCCCTCATGTGTTAATTCCTATGCGTGTTGACGCGACGAAATCTCTCTAACTTGTCGGTGGGGACACATGGAAGAAAATCCACCCTCATACTTGCCTGACTTTTAACTAGTCACCTCTGCCAATTCCTATTCCAGCTGCTCCGCCAGATTTGGTCCTCCGCCAAAAATAAATTTCTCCAAAGCACCTTCACCAAATTTAAATCTACAAAACTTTGAATTTTTGGTTCCTGGCTTTGACTGGCCATATCTTCTGATCTAGGAGGAAATTTCTAAACTTGTGTATACCACTAGAAATATCTTTCAAGGCTCTCTCCATCTAGGTCGGTTTCACTTGTCTTTGAAGTGATCTTCTACACTAAAAATGGCTTAGAATTCATTTCACCTTATCCATTCTTATTGATCTTCATTCTTCTTCTTGTTCCTAAATCCTAATAACCTATGGCATCATCATTAAAAATTTAACACCTTTGTCATCTTTTTCCATCAATGAAAACACAATTATAAGAGAATTTTCCTTGGTCCATTCACCCCTATCCAAATCAACATGGCTCCATAAGTGAATATATCATTTTCCCCTAGTCAAGTAACCCCATGTGATAATTTCTTCCCTATTCCGCAAGCTACATAACATCAACACTCCCTCTCAATGAGGGATACTTTCTACATCATGCCAAGCTTGTCTTTGAAGTATAAAAACTTCTCTCTAGAAAAAGGCTTGGTGAGAATGTCCATAATATACTCATCTGTGGATATGTATTGGAGCTTCATTGCTCCCTTATATACCATGTCTCGAATGAATTGATATTTGATCCTAATGTTCTTCAATCTGTCATGGAATATTGGACTCTCTGAAAGCTTAAGATAGCTTTGATTATCACAATATATCAAGGTTGTCTCTGGCTCCTAATCAAATAGCCATGTGATGGGCCTCCAAATTAGATACAATTTATGGCCCATCTGACCATCCTTCAGCACATTTAAACTCTCTCTTTGCATTTTATGACATTTTTTTGAGCTATAATGTGTTTATTAGGAAGGTTTCTATAATTGTATATTATGTGCCTAATATTATTTATTTTTGCAAAATATTGAGAGAATATTGAGTAAATATTGAATGAGATAATATAGGAAATTTCTCCCTAATACAGGATGGACCAAGATTTTATAATAAATGAACAGGATATTATAAAAATATTGAACAGAATTCAGAGATCCAGTGATTAAGAAAATATAGGAATGTGTTCCATGTCATTTAAAGAAGATTCTTACTATTGGGGACCAAATCCAGTTTTTGAGGGATTTTGGAGGGGAAAGTTGTCTCCTTTCAATTAGGATGCTTCCCAATCAATTTATATAAGTACCAATTCAAATTCTCCTCTTGGGACATGTTTTTCTTAGTCTTCTTATGAAGAAAATTTGTTATTTAGCAGCTCTACTTCCATTTCTGGCAGGGATGTACTTGAATTTATTCAAATAATGAAGTTTCGTGTCATTTTCAACTTCTAAAGCTTGGTTTCCTTCATAGGATTCTGAGTATCCTTAGGCTTTGCCATCGGAAAAGCCTTAGATCCCTATTGTACAATTTCTTTATTTTATTTGCACTTCTTATTCACTTGCATCTCTTATTCTTCTTTTTCCTATTTATGCATCTAGTATTCATGCTTCATTTGTTATAGGTTACAGTGGTTAAAATATTGAAGTGATTTTCTTTCAGATCATTTATACAGGTACAAGCATGATGCATACTTATAAAAAAATTTCAAATTCATATTCATAATCAACCTACTTGGATTGGTTTACTAGTTAGCAATTCTGAAATTTATGGAAGTATCCTATAGCAAAATAGTAGTAATTTTCTCATAAGTTTTAGCACGTGTTAATGAGATTATTTTGAGTTGATTCAACTGTAATTTAAGCTTAAATGCATCCAAATTAATAACTAAATTTACCACATATAATTTTGACTTTAATAGCTTAGGCATTTGGGTACTTAGATTAACTTACTAGTTCATTGCTCTGAAATTTCTAGTTTTTAGTAGTAATTTTCTGCTGAATTTTAGCACGTTTTAATGAAATTATTTTTAGTTTATTATACTTGTATTGAATCCAAAAAATATTCTAATTAATAATAAAAACTACCCCATATTATCTTCACTTTATCAGGTTAGGTATTTGGTAGGTTAACTACCTCATTTATTTTGGAATTTTTGGTTTCTAGAGTAATAATTTTATGCTAATGTTTAGAACATGCTAGCAAGGGTATTATTAAGTGATTCCACTTGTATTGGAATCCTATGAAATCATAATTAATAAAAAAATTAACCCCATGCCATTTTTATTTCACTTTATTGGGCATTTGGAAAGTTAACTCGAGAAACAACAATCCTATAGCAATCCTACAACAAACATGTAGCAATTGGTTTTCAAGATCTTCCTTCCCCATATTCACTCCAAACTCATGGTAGAAGTATATTTATAGCCTATGAATTCTCTAAGGCCACTTTGGTTGAGTTGAGGCTTGGTTAGGTCATCATTTATCTCTTACATTGCTTGCTTCTTTAATGTTGATTTCTGCAATTAGTCTAGATTTACTTTCTAGCAAAATTAGAATAGATTTCATTATTGTTATTTGCCTTTTGAAACTTAGGATTGGCGGCTTAACATGATATTTTCTCATTTAAATTTGATTCATTTTCTTCTTTCACTTGCATAAAATTTTTGAAATTTGCAACAATAAATAGTGAAATTAGCATCGATAAAGGACAAAAAATGATCACATAACTCGTGTGGGATTCCAGTCACACGAGTGAGGAATTTAGTTACACACTAACACTAAATGTGGTCATATAATTTATTTATCCCTTAAATAAATTGGAAATTAAATTATAATTTCATCTCATAACAACTTGTATCAGTTAACTAAGTCAGAAATACTGAGATAGCTCAAAATTTTCGATTTGAGGGTCAAAGGTGAGGCATGTAGAGTGATTCTATTATTTTCAAGGTCCAGTTGCAGTTAATGCATTATTTTAGTGCATATGTAATTAGTTAACTCAAATTAATTGAGTTAAAATCAGTTTAAAAAGTTCTAACTGAGTGATGAGCTAGTGAGAGGTATGGTGAATTAAATTAGATTTAATTCACAACTAGTGATCTATCAGATAATTGATGATTTTCTATTATTAGCTACATGCATGTCAATTTTGATAACGACCAAGTTGAGACAGAGGTTAAAGAGAAGTTGACTATAATTTTTATTATTAGTGAATTACCCGGGTGCAATTATAAAGTCGGAGGAAGGCTCATGAAGGATTACACAGTCAAGGAAGGTTTTTTATCCTATTTAATAGGGATTAATTGCCTAGGGATTGTGTGAGAAGGGTTGGGCTAAGTAGGGGTGGAGAATTGGATAAGTGTTGGTCAATTTTTCCTAAGAATTGCTAGTCAGTTTTGAGCAGGATTAGGGTGAGATTATCGGTACAATGCATTATTTGACTATGTAAAATATATGATAGAGGGGTTTTGAGCAGGTTATTTCCCCAAGAACATATTGTGTTGTGTGATTGGTAATTTCCTTTCTCTTACTTGCATGTGATTGAACGATCGTATTTTATATTCCGCAAATATAGTAGAAGGATTCAGTGTCTTGTTTTAGTACATTACATGATCGTATTGAATCCATTGGTATATATTTTCTATATAATTTATACATGGTATCAAGGCGCCAAGAATCATAATAGAAGAGAATAAATTGAGTTTTTCTTGAGTAGTTTCAAATTTGCAGATTTATTCTTCAGGGTCCATCAGCAAATCAAGATGTCTTTCAATGGCTTGAGACTCGAATATGCACTCAAGGGAAATTTGAATTATATTGCATGGAAGGACAAGATGGAGGTAGTTTTGGATGACAACGGTTTAAAGGAATTCATAGATATTGATCCTAAGCCCGTGGCAGCAGATGCCCAACTTCTTGATGCATGGCAGAAGAAGGTAGAAAAGGCAAGAAGTATATTTAGAGGGAGTTCAAGATCATATTTTCTAGAGTATCCATGGAAAGGAGACTCCATATTATATGTGGAAGGCCTTGATAGATATTTTTTAGTAAAAAAATGAACAAAGGAAGTTGGCGTTGAAGGACAAGCTTAGAAATATCAAGGAGGAGGAGGGCAAGATGGTACCAACATACTTGGAAAATTTCACTCAATGTTGAGATGATCTTGGAAGTGTTGGTGTGACCATAGCTGATGATGATTTGGTGAACCTAGCACTTCTAGGCCTTCCCGAGAGCTAGCATAGCTACTAGGACTCTGTGAATGGGAGGGATAAGTTACCAGACTAGAAGCATTTGTGGTCTGACTTGGTAATAGAAGAGATAAGGTGGAGCACCAGAGACAGGACCCCCCACACCAACAAATAAGAAGATTTTTCATTAGTGGGAAAACAAAATAAGTTCGAGGTAAATAAATCCCAAGGCAAATAGGGAAAGAGAGACTTGTCCAAGATCAGATGTTTTCAATGTCACGAACATGGGAATTATGCTTCGAATTGTCCACAGAAGAAGGAAATAAATAAGGATCATGTAGTTGTAGTGGGTGAAGCATTGGCTTCACAGACCGAGCTTGATTTTACTATCATTGCATGCATGGCCAGCACTATAATCGGATGCATATGGTATCTAGACAATAGTGCCTCGTTACATATGACAGGGAATAGAGATCTCTTCAAGACTTGGAGGAGAAGGACCTCCAGCAAAACATTTATTTTGGAGATGATAGGAGGTATAATGTGACTGGCATAGATACAGTTACCTTTCATAGGCAGTCTAGCTCTGCTATCATATTAGCAGATGTTTTGTATGTTCCAGGCCTAAGGAATAATCTTGTCTTCGTAGCGGTATTGGAAGACCGTGGTTATGAGGTGATGTTTATAAAAGGAAAGGTGTTCCTTAAACACATAGCCATGGGATAGGTGAACAGATCATTTTAAGGCTCAAGAACCTTTATTCTCTCGAGGTTAAGGATTCATGCAAGGATTTGAGGAGAAAAACAATGGTTAATGACTTGGTGGTTGAGAGGAGGAAATTACCTCTCAACATGCAGCCTCATAAGTAGTCTCAGAATTTTGTGGAGCAGCCACAATTGGAGAATCATAGAGGAGACCGAGTGGAATATTCCACTCAATTAGAGACCTCTAGGAGGGGGAAATTTCAAGCCAGAAAGGCAAAGGGATTACATGCAGTTATACCTCCAAGTGTGAGGTGGGGAGATGTGCATAATTAGTCCCAAGAATAAATTTTGGCAGGGTCCATTGAGATGGTGTGTCTCATGGATTGAACCTGGTTGATGCATTCAGATGTCAGGAAGACAGAAAACAGTGACAAATGTCGGATACTGTAGTGCCAATCATAGTTTGCAGCAATGCAGAGTGCATGGATGTAGATGTCAGCATTAGTGCAGAGAGTCCATAGACATGTGCAGTAGCTAGCATTAGTCAGAATACTCTAATGACATATGCTTTATACTAATTCATTTGTTCATAGGATATCCAGTTTCAGGAGAGTTTCATGTGAAAACAACACTAGAGAAGTGTTTCATGCAAAACATTCCAAAGGTACCGGATCGGCATAGATTGATTCCTTTCTTGTTGAGAGGGAGTGTTAAAATTTGCAACAAGAAACATTGAAATTCACATCCAGAAAGGAAAAAAGTAGACCACATAACTGGTGTGGAATTCCAGTCACACAATAGTGAGGAATTCAGTTACACACTAGCACTAAATGTGGGTGTCTAATTTATTTATCCCTTAAATAAATTGGAAATTAAATTATAATTTCATCTCATAACAACTTGTATCCGTTGACTAAGTCATAAAGATTGATTTAGATCAAGAATTTCGAGTTAAGGGTCAAAGGTGAGGCATGTAGAGTGATTCTATTATTTTCATGGTTCATTTGTAGTTAATGCATTAGTTTAGTGCATGTGTAATCAGTTAACTCCAATTAATTGAGTTAAATCAGTTTAACTAGTTCTAATTGAGTGATGAGCTAGTGATAGGTCAAGTGAATTAAATTATATTTAATTCACAAGTAGTGATCTATCAGATAACTGATGATTTTTTTTATTAGCTACATGCATGTCAATTCTGATGATGACCTAGTTAAGACAGAAGTTAAAGGGAAGTTAACTATCAGTTGTATTATTAGCGAATTGCACGGGCGCAATTATAAAGTCAGAGGAAGGCTCGTGAAGGATTGCGAATTCAAGGAAGGTTGATTATCCTATTTAATAGGGACTAATTTCCTAGGTATTTTGTGAGAAGGGCTTGGCTAAGCAGGGGTTAAGAATTGGTTAAGTGTTGGTCAATTTTTCCTGAGAATTGCTAGTCAGTTTTGAGCAGGATCAGGGGGAGACGATCAGTAAAGTGCAGGATTTTCTCGGTGTGAGAAAGCATTGTATTGTTTCATGATTATTTAACTACATGAAATATATGATTTTTTGGGTAGGTGATTTCCCCAAGAGCATCTTATGTTGTGTGGTTAATAATTTCCTTTCTCTTACTTGCATCTGATTGAGTAATCGTATTTTATATTTCGCAAATATAGTAGAAGGATTCAATATCTTTTTTTAGTACATTACATGATCGGATTGAATATATTGGTATAGATTTTCTATATAATTTCTATAAATGTAGTCTAGCTAGGAAGAGGGAGGTGTTTATTGCACATATAGTGTCGTCCCCTCTTAATTTTGTATGAACCTCGAGTTGATAATTTAAGTTGGTAGCCTTAGGAGATGTAGAATTCTTGTTGCAATACTAGGGTTCATCAATTTTTCACATTGTTGTCAGGGAGGATATGAAATAAAGCACTCTCTTGTTCTTGTAATGATTCCTTCTTTCTTTTTGGCATTCATATTCTTTGAAAAAACAAAAAATGCATTAGGCAACTTGAATTGCATTAACATTCTCATTCAAACAATTATATAAAAACAAAAAAAATATTTTTTTAACACCAAAACCCCCCCATTTGACCACGTGGTGTAGTAAGAACAAAATCACCATCCACTTTTGTAGGTAGAAGAAGAATAGGTGGTAGAGAAGGTAGAAGAAATGAATGGAGATGATGGCAATGAGGAATATCCTCTTGGATTTCCCATTCAAGATATTAATATCAGCGTTCACATGAAGAACATCCCTCCATCATTTCTTCCCAAATTCCATGGTATGAGGTCAGAAGATCCAAAAACATTTCTATTTGAATTTGAAATACTTTGTAGATATTATGGTTACTTATTAAACACTAAAAAAATGAGATTGCTTCTAGAAACATTTAAGGATAGAGATTTTAAAAGGGTCATGAGTTTAGGGACTAATTCAATAAAATCATGGAATGATATGAAAAGTGTAATTCTAGAAAAATATAAAGATCATGATCTTAAAGAAGAAATATTTAGAATGATTCAATAATAAGATGAGAGCCTTGAGGATCTAATATAGAGATTCATGTATAATGTTAGGAGGGAAAAATTACATCATTTAGGATTTGACACACTAAAATCCCTCTTGCTTATAACAATTAGGGATGAGTGGATTTATCTCCTTAATCTCATGAGTAGAGGTGATGTATACCAATTATAATTTGAAGAAATTTGTGAAATATGCAAGAGCATATCAAGAGGAAGGGAAAGAGGAAGTAAATCAACATTGTGATCGATAATTCAAGTTGAACTTAGAAATTTTCTTAATAAATTTAAAATAAAAATTCTTAGCAATCTAAGTGAAGAAGTAGGAATGTTAAGAATGAAAAATGAGAAAAACTATGATGTTGATATTTTTGTTATCCATGCAGAATAACATGCTACTAAATATTTCCCAACCTTACCAAGGTTGAAAGAAGTTTACAAGGAGGATAGTGGAGAAATTCTTTCACCAAAGAATATATGTTATGTAGCTCCAAGAATACCATGGAAGCATAGTCAACGTGGTATGATGCAAGGCACATCCTATCCTTGTAAACCCTAACCATCTCAACCCAAAAACCATTTTTGGAAACAAGGTTTGAAAGGACCTTATGGGATAAATCCACAATATCCTCAACCTTTTCCTCAATATCCACCATATCCAGCTCGATATTATCCCTACCATCCACCTCCATCATAACCACAACCTCAACCACATGTTGGGAAAAATACTAAGAGGGGGGGGGTGAATCAGTATTTATAACTTACTTAAAACTTTTACTTTTTCCTTACTGATTTCTATATGCGACTTTAATGAACCCAACTAGTGTATACACACAGATATCCTTAAGAAAACTTGCGTATGACTAGAGATATTATTATGCAGATAACTCTTTACTTAAATCAGTGCATCATTCATTCATCAGATGTTTAGTAAGCAGTAAGAACATAGTAAATCATCACACATAAGAAATACACATGAACACCAGTATTTTAAGGTGGAAACCCAATTTGGGAGAAAAACACCATTGTTGTCATCTTTGTCTTCAATATTTATTATATGGAAAACTGCTTACAATATTGTACTGATGCAGACTCATATCAGTACGCAGGCATCTACCTGCAGAACGCTACAACCTTCTCTCATTCTCCAGCTGCTACTGGAAGAGAGCTCCAACCCCCTAATCTCATTTACCAACCACTACTAGAAGAGAGCTTCAACCCCTTGATCAAAACACCAACTTCTACTGGAAGGAAGCTTCTACTACCATACTGAAGGCTTCAACCTTCAGAACCACTGCAGAAAATGTTTCATCAATTTTCACACTGGATCCCACAGCTTCAACACAACTTAGCATAAAGATCAACACAAATAAACTTATCCCAAAATTCAATCAGAAAAGTGAGATCATTGTAACCATAATAGAGTAATAAACCCATATTTCAGAATCAGCATGCAGAACCAATATTAACCCTGGTCATTCATTATCTTAAAATGCATACGCTACTTCACTTTACTGAACCTGCGTGTATACGTGCTTTTCTTCACACCAACCTGCGTATAGATCTTAGAATATTGTTTTTCAGAATGTGTTCAGTCTTAGAACCAGATCTGAGGCTTTCAGTCTGATATATTTTCAGTATTGTAGAACCCTTAAACAGTCATTCATCATTAAACATATTTACTCACTCATTGATCATATTTGTACATATTCAACTTAGTAGCACATACAGTATTCAAGAAACCTAGATCTACATGAAGACTTCATTGACAGACAACAGAAATACAACAGTAATAAACAGATAACCTCTGCATTAATCTTCATAAAACCCTGACTTCCATACATGCCTTTTCGGAGACAAAGCCAGGTATATACATGCTTTCATCGAGACAAACTAGCATATAGATCTGTAAATATTAACTTTGCAAAATGTTTCAGATCTATAGAATTACCCAGATTTCTTCACTTCACTCCAGAAAACATGCACCAGGTCACTGATCCAAAGACCTCATAATTAGATCATGCAAGTACATAGTCATTTCAAGTTTAGAGATCTTGATCCATCATTGTATCCAAGGGTGCATCATAGATTTAGATCTACTAATAAAACAGAGTTCATCCCATGCATATATACTTCGAGAGAAGTATTCAGTAAGAACCCTTACACATGCACACCATTTCCCTATGATTTTCTTCTCCTTATATATATTTAGCCTTTACCAATACCATGAGTCAAAACCACACAACTGCCGACGGTAATCTTGGACAGAATCAAACAGACTGTTGGGCCAGAATTGTAATCTACAGATAAACTACGATTCCCTAGACCGGTGTCTAGTCTAGAACAACAGGTGAAAGACTATACTACCATTTTTCCTAACTCAGAATAGATACACAGAGAGGATTGGAGGCTTACTTATTTCAGTCGCTTCCAAATGGCTCCTTTCTGTCGCTTCCATTACAACTTCAAATTCAAACAGTTTTGTTGGCTAAATGCTTCCTGCAAGAAAGAACACTGAAATAGTAGAAGATGCAATAATATGGATATCTATTCAAGAAAGTTAGCTAAATCAGTTAAGCATAAACTACATTCATCAACCAAGGTCTTACAATATGGAAAATCAAAGTTAACATAGATGCATGTAGGGAAAAACAAGAAGTACTCTTTATTGATGATAGAAGGAAAGGTGACAACCTAGTGACTGATTTGAAGTGACCTTCCAGCAATGTTCCCAAGTCTCATCACAGCATAAGTCTCTCCAGTAACAGCTCCACAAATTTAACTCTCTATTGAAAATTCTCCAGCACTTCTCTACTCAAATTCTTCCTCCTCAAACACTTAGATATATGTTCAATTTATAGATGAACTGTAGGTTTTTTTGCAATAAATTGCATTCCAAAAATAGGCAAGACATGTTTCACTTCATGTAGATGTCAAATGGACACTTGGATCCGAAGCTTGAGACATGTGAACCCTTCTAGAATACACTATCCAAGTGGAGATTCTATAACAATGAGAATTTCGCTCCCAATGTGACCAACGCACCTTTGAATTTCGAGAAGTGCTCTAAAAATCAGCCTTGAATGGGGCTACCTACATATGCAATGCACTTAGGCCCCTTAGAGCCTGCATTGGTGAGCTCTCATATGTTTAATAATAAGCTTCAAACCTTGGAAAACACTTTCTTGCTAAAATTCATTGTTTGATTCATGTTGTTTCCTGTCTTAGGTCATATAGAAACTGAGATGATATGGAATGATAGACCCTTTATCATCGGTCCTGGAGATGATGCCCAGTTAGCCAGGTCATTGGGAATGGTGCCCAAATTTACCTATAACAATTTCCCCCTAAAGCATGAGATCCAAATAATAAGAACATTTGATTGAGATGCTTTACATTGTGATGAGCCTGGAAAAAAAGCGGAACGGTCACCTGCATCAATATTACAATAAATTACATCATGATATATCCTCTATTGATCATAATTGCTGAGGGTAGGCATTCCCATAGTCAGCACATAAACAATCTAATAAAATGTACATAATTCAGAAATTCGTCTACATTGAAATGTTGCTCAGATGCAGACACGCCTACAAATATAGGCCCATGTTTGGATCACAATATGTATGTAAGGTCACTATACAGATGATGTGTACAACAATCCTAAAATCGTAGCCCGAATGGCTGAAACTAGATTCGGGGTCTTCTTATCTCATTCACTCGATCATTCAGGTACAAGTCTAGCCATGCGAATATATGATTTGTCGTCGAACATGGAAAGACATCATTTTATTATTGGCAAATAATGAAATTTGTTAACAAACGCGAGAGAACCACCATTAATGAAAATGGCCCTCAAGGTACTGCAGTACATTTCGTAAGGCATGAATAGATGATTTTATGTCGAACGCGAAACAAAATATTTTGATCAAAAGTCCGGAATCGAGGATATTTTCGATGCTGTAACAAGCCTCATGGTACTGGAATCTGATGTTTCTAAGTGAACTTCCTGGATATCGATTTGTAGTCAACAGGAAGTCACCTTATTGCAAAACTAGAGTTACTAATTTCGGAGACAAGGGTATGACTTGATATCACAATTTTCAGGGATGACGGTCATGAAAATGAAGGTTTATGAGTATTGCAGATGGATGAGTTATAAATCACTGGATGACTTCTATTGAACATATCGGTGACACTGTGATGAGTTGGCAGCATTGACCCAAAACCGAAGTGAAGGTATGATGAACCATAGGTGTGAATGAACCGTCAAGATGACTACCCAACCCAAATAGTCACAGACATGGAGTGAAATAAGTCTCATGTTCAAGAATGACTTGCTACCAAAAATAAACTTTTCTTTCTTTTCCCAAATTTTCCCCGGTCATTTGTGGACTAGTACCTCTTTATTTTTTAACAAGCTTGAGGAGGATAACATTTTCTTGATCTATAATTCAACCCTTCGGGTGAATAAAGACTGAAGTGTCGCTATTTAATAATTTAATGAGTCTAGCAATGAATGAAACTCGATTCTTGCCATGATTGACAAGCCCATCGCTATTTTATGTTTTAACGAGCTTAACAACAGTGACAGCCTGGTCCTTTTTCATGTTTAGAGAGTCTAAAAAAGAGGACGAAAGAGGACTCCAAAAAGTACTTTTTCGTAAATTTGTCTCTTAGATCCGAAAAAGTGTAAAATAATATCTGAAAGAACCTCTTTGGTCTTGTTTAACCAAGGTATACCTTTTTCATAAATAATCCATTCAGTCCGGAAAAGGGTTAAACTTATACTGAGTAGATATCAATTCATTTACTTTAACGAGATCAAAATGACAAGTGCTCAGCAATATTTTCACATTATCGGCGTCTGAAAAGCGCTGAAAGAAGACTCAAGGGGTTCCTTTTTCACTATTATCGAAGCTCGAAAAAGAGATAAAAGTGTGCTTCAAATCCTTTTTCGTTTTTATCAAAGCTCGAAAAATAAGGAGAAAAAGTATCCTTTGTGGTCAAGTCCTTTGAAATAAATCTGCACGACTAACCTGTTCTTCAGTTGTATTTCCTATTCAGAACAACATCAAATGGATTAAAAATACCTGTTTCATGATAGAAAACATAATAAAACCATAGTCATAGCAATAAATTTAACTTGCAAGTAATTAAATGACTATATAAAGTAGTTTCACTATTCATTTTTACCATTCCATAGTTACCATTTGCATTTTGGAGCTCTGAACCTGATTTTTCCCCCAAACTTCATTCGTTGATTGCGGTCGTTTCTATGGATGGATTTCATCGCCGTTTGATCCAGGTAAATAGCATGAACCTCCTCTTCCTTTCAGCATTCATTTCATTTCCAGTCTTTGCAAATTTTTAGGTTTTTAAGGCCCCTAGGGTAAATTCTGCCCAAAATGAGGGCAACACACCCTTGTACATCGAAACCTGCATTGCATAGCAGGTACAGTGAAGGGTACCTGCATATGCAACGCACTGTCTCAACCCAGGGAGTGCATTGGGCGCAGTTAAAGTTTTTGATTTTCATGATGTGCTCAAAATTTGCCTAGTTTTTTGCAATGAATGGTATCTAATGGATCTTATTGTTGATTTTCAGGTTTCCATCGGATAATAATGACAATTACATGGAGAGAAAGAGAACATGAAGAACAAGATATTATTGCCTTGAATGATCCAGGTACTATAAGAGCTTTAAGAGATTGTGGGCTACTTAAGTACCTCAAATTGTCGAGAATGAGGCAACAAATAGAACTCTTGGAGTTCCTTGTTCGAGCATGGAATCCAGGGATAGAGGCATTTCACATAAAAAATCAAGTGTTGTCCATAAAAGTTGAGGATGTGTATTTTCTCACAAGTTTGTCGAGGAGAGGTTTGCCCATTTCACCCACAGGATCTACTGTTGGAGGAGAAACAGTGAGGGATTATGTTATGCAGTATTGCTATCCGGGGTCAGAACCTAGAAAATATGGAAAAATAAACATCCGTGATGTCAGGTATTTTCCTCTGAGAACCATCCTTTTCATGATCACTAAACTTGTTGGCACCGTTACACTCCATGTAGCAAACAGATCGTATATGCAGTATGCGTTGGAATGCTTAGAGCCAACAGTCTTCAACTAGTCTGAAGCTATTCTATCTCAGATAAAGGAACAACTGAATAAAGAAAAGGGAGGAAGGAAGAAAAATTTCAGTTATGGTTCCATCCTCATCTCCTTCGCTTTGGAACAGATTCCACTGATGCAACCACAACATGTAACATTGGATATATCTAGTCCCAGAGATCCTCGAATGCAGAGATGGGTAGAACTCATGGGTCGGCATGCAGGCCAATCGACCGTCGTGTTCTCGACTGCATTCTTCGCCTGGTTCCGGCGACAAATTGCACCATCGATGATTATGTATACGCAGGCGTCGACTTCCGAGGATATCCAGATCTATTTTTGCCAGAAGGCGCTCAGTGGGGTGCAATAGGTAAGAATGGTTTGACCATGTTTTTTGATTTTTCTAAGGTTTATACAATGTTTTTGTGTTTTGATTTCTTTCCAAGACTAAACTAAATGTTTGATGTAATGCAGATATCAGTTGCATTCAACCAGTAGAGGAACCAGAGCATGAAGCGGATGCGCCAACAGAGAGGGTTGTTGGGAGAGCGGTTCTTTAGGACCTTGATATGGCTCAGACTCTTACTGAGCTCCAGCAGCACATAGAGGGGTTGACCTTTGGGATTTCAGATTGTCGGATCGAAGAGCTTCCCATTCGACTGCAGCGACACACAATTGGGGTTCCTAACCGTTGGATGTGGTTGCTCCATAGGATTGCTATATCTATAGCCTGCTATCATGAGCACCACTGGTTTACTTGTGATTTTTTCATACATTTTGAGGTCAGATGACCAATGTGTCTTGGGCACAAATTTTGTAAAAACCCATAACTATCTATCTATATGTTTTCAGAGTTTTTCCTATATTTAATGCGTAATCCTATTCAATAATGTGAATGTTTTCTTTACCTATGTCGAAAATGTCTGTCTAAAACTTGATTAGCTAATGAGTCAGTTAAAGTGTTCAAATTTCTGGAAATGTGTTTATATTGAATGAAATCAAAATGTATTTCCAAAATTAGAACTATTAGGAACAATCTAAGAAGTGTTGGATTTCTAACAGTATAAACACTAGTAAGCTGTAATACCACGAGTTGTGAGTCTAACCTTATGATTATGCGGTTAATACCAAATGAAATGGCATCAGAGAGAAGTTCGATCAACGCGCTATACTCAGCGATATTGTTCGTCGATCTTCCAATACAAATCGCTCGAAAACTCACTAACTCATCGTTCAGAGCGAAAATGGCCCACGCTGCAAAGGATAGATTATGCGTACTACGACTAGCACCATCAGCAGATCCAAAAAATGGTTCTGAAGATTCAGACATCTGCCATAAAATGTAAAGCGGATTACTAACTTCAAGGAAACTCTAAAAAACAAATTAAGATAGTGAATGCAAATCAACAGCATATAAACAATATAATACAAAAAATTACTATGCTCATGATTAAGCATAGTAATGTTTAAGATACAACCCATTTCTAGGTTGTGCCAATGGAATCCCATCGCAATCAACTAACTTGTAGGCACCTTTAGCAAGAAATATTTTGACAATGTAGGGGCCATGCCATAATGGCTTGAATTTCCCTGTACCTATTACATCAGCTTCCTGGTCGTAAAGAAGGACCAAGTCGCCCTCTGAGAATATGCAAGGCTAGACATTTTTGTCGTATTGTGCCTTTATACGTCTCTTATGCGCTTCGTTGGACAATTGGGCTTCACGGCACGTTTCATCTAGATGGATGAGGTTAAGGAGACGCGCTTCTTCTTCTAAGGTGTCAGGTACCAAGTCTGTCGCGAGTTTTAACAATGATATTTCGCATTGGATTGGTAAGATAGCTTCCAGAACATACACCAATTGAAAAGGATTAAATCTGGTTGCATTTCTCACTGAGATTCGATATGCCCACAAAGTAGAGTACAGGATCAAGTTCCAAAGCCTTTTACAGACTCCTATCATTCATTGAAGCATTCGTTTAGGAATTTTGTTAATAGCCTCAACTTGTCCATTTGATTATGGATAATAAGGAGTAGAATTATCATGCGACAATCCTAACTTGGCTATCAATTCAGACATCATATGGTTGCGAAAATTCTTCCCATGATCCATAACTACAACCTGTGGGACCCCAAACCATGCAATAACATGGTTGAATAAAAACAATGCAGTTGTTTGTCTTGTGTTATTAAATGTAGGCATCGCTTCGGCCCATTTGGTAAAATAGTCAACTGCGACAATAATATAACTGTGCCCCCCGGACGAAGGAGGGTTACAGGTCATGAAATTGATACCCCATTTCGTAAATGGTCTAGCAGAGACAACAGGATGCATTGGCACTGGCGATTTGCAGATTTCACTGTCATAAATCTGGCACGCATGACAACTTCTGACTGCGAGGATGCAATCTCAAAAAATAGTAGGCCAAAAGTAACCGGCACGGAATATCTTCTGCGTGGTAGCGTAACCATACAAATGTCCACCACAAGCCCCAGCATGACAATCATTTAACACTTTTTCTGCCTCCTCATGAGTGAGGCACCTCCTTAAAATGGTATCGACACCACGACAATAAAGTGTATCGCCGACGATCAGATAATATTTTGCTTGGTATCGAATACATCATTGATCAGAGCGAGAGGTATTAGGTCTAAAATTTTGGGTTTGGAGATAAAATATGAAATCCCCATACCAAGGATCAGATGATCCGATCAGAAACAGAGACTCGTCTGGAATAGATGGTTCCGACGTAGTAGGATTACTATCAGAGGAAAGGTCACAGATAAGCTCAACCAAAACTAAAGACTTCTTTGACTTGGATTTGATGAATTCCAAATCAAATTCCTGCAAAATGATGATCCATTTTGAATATTTTCCCTCCAGCAATTGACATGATAAGATGTAAGTGATGGGGTTGCAATCCGAAACTATTGTTGTTTTTCGGAGCAGGATATAATGGTTAAATCTTTGGACAGCTTAAACAGCTGCCAAGGCAAGCTTTTCCACGTATGAGTACTTAACTTCCATATCATTGAGATTACGACTCAAATAATAGATCAGATGTTCAATTCCATCTTATACTTGGACCAAAACCATAGCAATGGTCATTTCAGCCGCGGCGATATATAGGAAATAATCCTTTTGATAATTTGGAGGATACATTAATGACGCTCAGACAAGATGGTCCTTGACAGCATCAAAAGAAGCTTGTGCAACTTGGTCCCATTGGAAGGGAACCCCCTTTTTCATTAATCGAGTAAATCCTTTAGCCATTTCGGCGTAGTTTGGAATGAACCTTCTCAGGAAGTTAGCGTTTCCCTAAATTTTTTGTATCTGGAGTAAGTTTGAGGGCGCAGGAAAATCAAGAATGGCCTGAACCTTCAGTGGGTCTATTGGAACTCCTTCTTTTGAGACTACGAATCCAAGCAATCGACCAGAACCAACACAAAACACACATTTGTATGGATTGAGGTGTATCTTGTAGTGTCCTCAACATAAGAAAATGGCTCTCAAATGCATCGGGTGATCAGTCTGATTTCGTGAATGCGCTAGTAAATCATCTAGATATGGTTGAACAATGTGCTTGATGTCATTGAAAGCATAATTCATTGCTCTCTGAAAATTTTCCCCAGCGTTCTTTAAACCAAACGGAAGTTTCCGATATGCGAATGTGCCTCAGGGACAGATGAATGTTGTCTTATGATGGTCATCTGGGCAGATATTGATTTGATTGTAGCCGGAAAATCCATCCATGAGAGAAAATATTTCACATCCAGCACAATCGTCAATAATCTGGTCAATAAAGGGTGTAGGATAGTTGTATTTTGGAAAAGCATGATTAACATCCCAATAATCGACGTACACTCTAATGGTTCCTTATTTTTTCATAATAGGAACGATATTGGAAACCCACTCAGTTAGCAGAACAGGGTAAACGAAACTAGCATGCAAAAGTTTTTCAACTTCTGCTTTGATGGCAGAGGCTTTCATCGGATGAACAGGATGAAGCCGTTGACGCACCGGTTTGACATCAGGATACATATTAATAATGTGTTCAACTATACTAGTATCTATGCTTGGCATTTCCTCGTAAGACCAAGCAAATACGTCACGAAATTCATGAAAAAGAGAGCGATATGAATCAAGTTCTGATGGAGAACAAGATACACCAACATGAATATTTTCTACAACGCTAGGTTTGGTCGAAATATCGATAGAAATCGTTTCTTTGATATTTGATAAGTTTCGCTCAGAATCGATTGCATTAATTGGAAAAGAATTCGAAAAGAAATTTTGAATGGATGGGTGATATAGTTCACTGAGATTGTTTTCTTCATAATCTGGAAGATGGGAATGATGATGATGATCTTCCCATGGTCCTCCGTCTGACATCATAACTTCCAAAATATTTTCATCTGTCAAAAATTTTGAGGAAAATGGATCAGATGGAGTACCAAAATCTAATGAACGATCAACCCAAACACTCAGAGACGCTGATTTCGGATTTTCTACCCAAGCCAAATAGATTTATTGCTATGCCAACTCAATATCAGAAACACCCAACATAGAAATATCAGAAACACCCGTACTCTCCCTTAAGCCAGATGGAGTGGAAGAGATCATGTAGCAGGTCTATATGCTTCAATTTATGCCGACGTCGATGGCGGTGGTAATGTAAAGGTTCCCATCAGAGTGGAATCCTTTAAGAGTCCTACACCAATGTTCTAGATTTCTAGTTGGGTAAGTGAACAAACGGAACGCTTCCAGTTACCTGTGAAGTGGAGGAAAAGAAAGATAATTGATTAATGACTGTGATTGTACCTTTGTGTGGAAAGGAAATCATTCTAAAGTATGTAGAAACAATGGCATTCATCGCATATACCCATGGTCTTCCAAGTAAAATATTATAGTCAAGGGGTCTGTCAACAACCTCAACATCAATACTTACTAGTTTTCCCCCTAATTCAACAAGCAGGTTATTGATAATACCACAAGGTTTATATGTTCTTCCATCAAAATCCTTCAAAATCGTTGATGATTTTGATAAACGCAGTGAGCCAAGTGACTTCCAATAGTTTAGAGACATTATGCACGTATATTCTCCCTCATCAATAATAGTGCGATGAACAAGTTGATTGAGAAAATTTACTTGCATGGAGAATGCCAATTCTGCTGGTAGCTACGGTACATAGCCCGTGTGATTAAAGATGACAAGATTGGAATCAGTCAGATCAATTCCACCAATGGCCGACAATAAAGCCTGTTTCTAGGAGGGACAATTTTGTAATACCTCAAGAACAGATATAGCTGAAGGGGATTGAGCCAAATCTTCAACTATATTATAATTTTGTGCAGCTCTTACTCAAGGATTATACGTCGATTTATGAATTACTCCCTTCGGTGGCTTAATTGTCAATTCAGGATTAACACGAGGTGGTACTGATTCAGTAGATGGATTTGTTGTCAAGGTAGTAGGTTGATCAGTGGCCGGACTACCATAGTCTTTATTCTGCGTCGACACCAAAATATATTGTGAAGGTTTTGTAGTGTATAACATTAACACTTGGGAACTAGGAGCTGGATTCGTAGAAACCAAATTTGTGTCTGGATTTGGAAATGGGTCTGTTAACACAGCTGATGCATTTGAAGTCTTGATGATTTTTGAGACTTTAGCATGGTGAGGACAATCCCTAACAAATTGTTCCTTGCTACATATTATGCATGGATAACGAGGTTTCCATGGTCCTGACGGTTGATCAGATGATCGGTGCTGCGGGTTAGAAGTTTCCTTTTTCTTTGATTTCCCCTTTTTCTTACTTCCTGGTTGCTTGTCACTTTTTCCTTTGTCAAATGACACGGAATTCATTTTAGAAGTAAGAGCAGGATCAGATGCAGTAGTGTTGTGTGTGTTTACAGTGCCTATCAAGCCGTCTCCGGCAGAGAGTCCTTTATTTGAGGAGGAACATTGAAATTAGATCGTGGCGCATTTGGGATTTTCTCATAGAGCGTGCCAGACTGAGTGTAAATCAATTCTAAATACTGGGCACGAGCGATGACTTGCTCTTCTATGATGACGCCACCTTTAGCCACATACTCTATTATAGATGGTAACAAGGATTCGATGAACCATTCAGCAAGGAGCTAATCGGGAACAAATGTCTCAACCATTCGTCGATGGCTACGCCACTCATGAATATGATCTGAAATGTGAGTAGCATTTGTCTGTTTGAATTTGCTCAAGAGTTCCGTTCCAATTTCATATCTAATCGGTAATTGGAAATCGGTCAAAAAGACAGTAGCTAAAGCAGTGAAATTGTCGAAAGAAGCTCTAGGTAATTCAATGTACCATTTAGCTGCCAAACTTGTGAGAGTTCGTTGGAAAAAGACATAATCAAACATAATCATCATTTAGGGAATTTGATGAACACCATAAATGATAAGTCATAACATGATTTGATGGATCTTCTCCAAGGTTTCCATTGAATTTAGGAATGTCTGAGGCTAATTTATGTGGAATCACCGGCCACCAAGGAGCATAATTGATAGGATCATTGGTTAACCGGTTTAAATCTAGTAATTCCAAGGTTGCAACAAAAGGAAACTGTCTATTAAGGTCAGGTTGAGCATAGCCAGGATAATATGGAATTGCTTGGGCAACATGTCTTTGAGCACCAGCATATGGGATTTGATGTTGGTAACCCATATAGCGGTTGTTTTGCATGGCAAATGCTTGAGAGTGTTGTTGACCAAAACCTAGATATGTTACTTGTTGAAATGAAGTTTTTGGAATTTGCACCTATGGCTGCCAAGGGGTATGTCCACCAAGATTATAACCCAAATTTGTATAAGTTGGATTCGGTTGATATGTATAAGTAGGTTGCGTTTGTGACGCCCCATAAAACGGTACACCAACTTGTGAATAAATAATTCCTGATACAGGTTGTTGTATATTAACCAAAGGTTTTTGAGTCTGTGGACCCAACATTTGATGACATTGAGTTGAAGAGCTCGCCTGATAAGATTGATGTACAATGTTTTGATTCTGTAACAGGGGTATAGATGCATTAACAAGTGGTAATGAAGTGGGTGTAACAAGTTGAACCGGTTGATACGATTGAACAACTGTTTGTGGTTGGATAGGCAAAGTGGGCTGCCATTGACAAACATTCAAATCAACATTAGTTTGACCAAACAGTGATTGAGCACTGTCATATTGGGTAACCAAAGGTTGACCCCCAGCATAAGGAGGATAATAAGATGGAAAATATTGTTCACTAAATGCTAGGAGTCTAGTTGATAAAGGAATTGACCCATCATGACCGGCTTGATATTTCCCTGATGATGGATTTAATGAATCAAGTCATTCAGTACTAACTATAGGACTACCAGTTAAAATACCAGATGATGACATTGGAAAATACCATGAACTTGAAGGTGCACTAGAGAAAGTGCCAGATAATGATTTGTAACCTGTTGGGACCGAAGGGCCACTGTGAAAATATGACTCTAGTGATGTTGTGAACATCAATGGAGTAGCGAGGGTAGGAGCTGACGTAATTGGAACAGCATACCCAACCGAAGATGCTGGTTCAAACATGGTTGTTTGAACAAATGTATTCCCTTGAAAATATATGGGAGACTGAATGGAAATAGGATCAACAAAAGCAGATGGAAACGATTGAGGAAAATACTGGTACAGGTAAAGGTCTCCCCCAAAGTGGGTTTGACTTAAATGTGTATCAGGTTGAGGGATTTCTTCAATCACGATTAAACCAGGAGGAAGAACTTCACTATCAGGCCCAAAATATATTTCAGATAGCTGACTGTGTGATATAGGAGTTTCAGTGGCTACAGAACTTTGTGGGATGACCAAGGTAGGAGCAACTTCTGGCTGTTCAGTTTCAGGATTCAGATGTTCTGGCAAAGAAGAGACAGAATCTGGATCAATTTTTTATTGAACAACGTCGGGTCCAGGAGGTATGGTCTCAATGATTGAATGAATCGTGACCACGGGTAGCTGTGAAGACTCCATTTTGACAACAGTAGATGAACCAGGATGTGTGGAAACAGTTTTAGCTAACTCTAGATTAAAATATGTTGTTTCACCAGAGGTACGAATTGTACTTGATTCGTCAGATCATGAGCGCCTTTGCTTACCAAAAATAACTTCCGGTGGTAAAAGTGGTTTTAAAGCTAATCTACGCGAAAGATGGGGGGTAGGAATATGTTCTTCCACTATTACTGATTTATTTTATCCAAAAACAAATAAACAAAAAGAGGGTAATGCTAGGCAAAAGGGTTTACCAAGAAACTGTGAACTGCATAATACCTCCTGGCAAACCAAGAAGTACGAGCAGGTAATCTCCCCGACTGTTGTGTTTGGTGTATCACAATTTCAAAGCAGCCAACTCAGTTCACTATGGATGGATAGCACCTGTCTGATGCGAAACCGCATAGTGAGAGCACCCCTTTATACTTATCGTACTGTAACTCCACCAGATATACCCAAGAGTACGTGGAAGAGCTACGATATACTTATGTATGTGGAATGAGGTATCACACTCGGAATGTATTGCAGACAAGTTAACGACAGCTGCTATGTTTTACGACGTCGGAACACGTCTCTAGCCTAGATCTTCTAAATGTTATCGTTAATGTTCCAAAGCGTTGTTAAGTAAATTGAGATTTATTTTATGTTGATCTTGCTTAACAGTTTTCCTTTCAGGTTCACCACGATGATGTATATAAAATTCCTAAAATGCAAGCTAAGAATGATAAACAAACTTTCACTTTCAGCTTTTTCAATGAAGAACCTAGATAATAAAGGAAGAGAGCAAATAACTTGAGAGCAAACAAATCAATGAATCTCAAACTAAATGCAGATTTCCTAATGTTCCTTTTGCAAAAAACACACAATCCTACATGCAAATGCAAGTTTTTCTTTTCAGTTTTTTTAATGTTATGAATGCAGAAAATAAACTAGGTGCACTATATCAATAACCAAGATGCTTTTTACTTTCGAGAAATGAAGAATACAAACAAAAATTTCTCTTTTGAAGGACAAATGAGGATTTCGACAACAATTTCTCCTATCAAGGAAATGAAGATTTTACGACAATTTCCTATTTCAAAAGCAAATGATTCTTAATACGACCATAAAAAGTACTTTGAAATCAACTTGTCAATGATAATGAAAAACTTTTTAAAACAACATTGAACAAATTTTCAGTCAAAGGAGAAGAAATATATAGAGTTACTGGTCAATTGAGCATTAAACCTTTCAGAACAAATCAGCTAACAAAACTAAAGCAAAGAACAAAGTTAGATTCAAGGGGATTTGGTCCCTTTCAGGAGCCAACACAGTCTCCAAGGGGAGACAGTGATATGCAATGTAGTTTGAGAAGGGAGATAGTGCTCTGCAAAGCACTGTGCCCTGACTAAGGGTGCATTGGGTGTAGTAAACAAAGAAAAATCTATTGTTTGGCTCACTAACTTTGAAAATTAAGCTCTGAAAAATTCTAATACTTATGTGAAACAGCTACTAGGTGGATTTAAAAAGTAGATCAGAGACTAAAACACCAAGAAACAAGAGAAATTCTCCCCAGCGGAGTCGCCAATTTGTTGGGACAGAATTGTAATCTACGGATAAACTACGCTTCCCTAAACCAGTGTCTAGTCTAGAACAACAGGTGAAAGACTATACTACCATTTTTCCTAACTCAGAACAGATACATAGAGAGTATTGGAGGCTTACTTGTTTCATTCGCTTCCAAATTGCTCCTTTCTGTCGCTTCCACTACAGCTTCAAATTCAAGCGGTTTTGTTGGTTGAATGCTTCCTGCAAGAAAGAACACTAAAACAGCAGAAGATGCAATAATATAGATATCTATTCAAGCTAGTTAGCTAAATTAGTTAAGCATAAACAACATACATCAACTAAGATCTTACAATATGGAAAATCAAAGTTAACATAGATGCATGTAGGGAAAAACAAGAAGTACTCTTTATTGATGATAGAAGGAGAGGTTACAACCTAGTGACTAATTTGAAGTGACCTTCCAACAATGTTCCCAAGTCTCATCACAGCATAAGCCTCTCCAGCAGCAGCTCCACAAATCAAACTCTCTATTGAAAATTCTCCAGCACTTCTCTACTCAAATTCTTCCTCCTCAAACACTTAGATCTGTGTTCAATTTATAGATGAACTGTAGGTTGTTTTGCAATAAATTTCATTCCAAAAATAGGCAAGACATGTTTCCATTCATGTAGATGTCAAATGGACACTTGGATCCGAAGCTTGACACATGTTAACCCTTCTAGAAGACACTGGCCAAGTGGAGATTCCGGAACAATGAGAATTTCACACCCAATGTGACCAATGCACCTTTGAATGTTAGGAAGTGCTCTGCAGAGCAACCTTGAATGGGGCTACCTGCATATGCAATGCACTTAGGCCACTTAGAGCCTGCGTTGGTGAGCTCTCATATGTTTAATAATAAGCTTCAAACCTTGGAAAACACTTGCTTGATGAAAGTCATTGTTTGATTCATGTTGTTTCCTGTCTTACGGCATATAGCAACTGAGATGATAGGGAATGATAGACCCTTGATCATCGGTCCTGGAGATGATGCCTAGTTAACCAGGTCATTGGGAATGGTGCCCAAATTGACCTATAACACAGACGAAACATCGCTCAATACTATGGCTAATACCATGGTAATGTCCCCTGGCATCATATTTTTAGAGCACAAAATGCATACGCGACTTGGATCATTCTTATCTACGTGTATACGTGACTTGGCCTGTACTAACCCATGTATAGAACCTTCAATATGAATAATAACCAACTCATGTTGGATTTTACACATTTCTTCTGATAGACCTTCTACAAACTACTGAGCTTCTCCAGAAGTCATATACTCCATTATTTTCCAGAGAGTTGCCATCAAGGACTTCATATTAAGACATAGGAATCATATTGCCAACAACCTCCCCCTTTGGAATTGATGGCAACCATGATGGAGTTTGATCACTACTTCAGAATACTCTCCCCCTTTGAAATCAAGGGAAAAGGGTGGATCAATACCAAAACAAGGTTTATTTTTCCTTGTAGAACTGTAGATCTGATGTACACTGAAATTACCATGCTCCCTCTGAGTTCATGATGAATCTTTAGACAGATTTTTCAATGAAGTACGTGACTCTATAACTCAACAGAGGTTGACCTTTCCTATCACCAAGGATTCATATTCACATCAATGATCCAACCAAGTGGAATTACATATTTGACTCAACTACCCAACCAAGTGGGTTTACAAAACTGAACAAGTCCTTACATGACTGGATATAATAATTTTACATCATAGGTCTCAACATGAAATTTTCAACAAATTACATATATGAATTTTTATAACCAGGACCAAAATATCTCAAGATAGAGATCATAAATAAGAAACCAATCAAAATGCCAACAATGCATCCTTTTCAACAAGGCAGGTGCTCCCCCTAAGCTTGTGCATCCTGAACACCTTCAACAACCAATTCATCAACACATTTATCAACGCATATTCATCAAGGAGATAAATATCAAAGAAAGGTACATTAAGATTAATATTGTAACAACAACAAAGATTACCCAATAGCACCGCAGACTGTTCTAAAAGCTGACCCAGAGAATTTTTGTAAGAAAAAACCATACGTAGTTTTATGCACCAAAACTCGTGTATATACGTGATTCGCCTTTATGAAACCCGTATACCGAATTTAATCTTCTGCAATTAAGAAGATTTGATAAGAGAGGCAGAGACAACTCTGAGCTTCTGTCTGAGATATTCAAATTCTTCCTTGGGAAGAGGTTTAGTAAATATATCTGCAACTTGTTCTTTGGAGGGAACATATTCCAATTTAACCTTTTGTTCAAGCACTTTTTCATGTAGGAAGTGATACTTTATAGGAATTTTCTTGTTATTGGAATGCATAACAGGATTTTCTGAGATACTAATGGCACTTGTATTATCACATAGAATGGATATGGGAGGTGAACATTTGATTTGAATATCTTGTAATGTCTACATCATCCAAAGAAGTTGTGTGAAACATGATGTGGCAGCCACATATTCTGCTTTTGTTGTAGATAAGGAAATAGAACTTTGTTTCTTGCTAAACCAAGATACTAATCGAGGCCCCATATAGAATTCACCACCACTTAGTAGTGCTTTTTCGATCATCAAAATTTCCAGCCCAATCCGCATCTGTGTAAGCATGAAGAGTAAGATCGGCATTCTTTGGATACCATAAACCAAAGTCTTGAGTCCCTTGTATATATTTGAATATTCATTTTATAGCCTGAAGGTGAGACTCTTTTGGGTCAGCTTGGAATCGTCCAACAATCCCAACTGCATGCATAATATTCGGTCTTGTCCCGGTTAGATAAAGTATACTTCCAATCATGGATCTATAATCTGGTTGATTCACCATGGGAGAATCATCATGATAACTGAGGTTACATCCAGTGACCATTGGAGTACTCACATGTTTGCAGTATTCCATCCCATACTTCTTCAGAAATTGCTTGAGATATTTTTCTTGTGATAGAAATATTCCATCTGTTGCTTGTTGCACTTGTAAGCCAAGAAAATATGTTAGTTCCCCAAGTAATGACATTTAAAATTCTTGTTGCATAACAGAAGCAAATTTCTGACTCATGGACTCTTCATTACTTCCAAAAATGATGTCATCAACATACACAACAATAATCAATAATTTATCATTCTCAATTTTTGTGTATAAGTTACTGTAAACAGATCCCTTTGTGAAACCTTGTTGTTGAAGATATTTGTCAAGACAATAGTACCATGTCCGAGGAGCTTGTTTGAGACCATATAAAGCCTTTTTAAGTTTGCAAACAAGTTTTTCATCATTTCCCAGAATGAATCCTTCTGGTTGTTCTATATAAACTTCTTCTTCTAGATCACCATTGAGGAAAGCAGATTTTACATCCATTTGATAAACTTTGAATTGTTGAAAACTTGAAAAAGCAAGAAAAATTCTTATGGCTTCAAGTCTGGCTATAGGATCAAATGTTTCTTCAAATTCTATACCTTATTGTTGAGCATACCCTTTACAAACAAGTCTAGCTTTGTTTCTAATAGCATCTCCATTTTCATTTAACTTGTTTTTGAATATCCATTTTGTTCCAATAACATTTTTATCATGAGGTCTTGGAACCAATTCCCAAGTATGATTCTTTTCAATCTGATCAAGTTCTTCATTCAAGGCTTGAATCCAACATTCATCTTTATTACCTTGATTTACATTATGCATTTCAATAGTGGATAAGAATTCCAGATAGATAGGGGGTCCTACAAGAGTTCTTCTTGTTTGGACACCTGATCCCTTTTCTCCCAAGATTTGGGATTCTGATTATTCTTTTGAACATGCCTAGATGGAGCTTTTTCAGATATATCTTCTTCTGGTGCTTCATTGGGTTCTCCTTCTATATTGTTGCTATTTGATGAGGGAAAACATACATCATCATCATCTTCATTTGTTGTTGTTATTTCTCTTTTAGGAGCTATGAGAGACTCATCAATTACAACATCAATACATTCAACAATCTTTCGAAGTCTTTTATTGTAACATTTATATGCTTTACTTCTAGAAGAGTAACTAAGAAATATTCCTTCATCTTCTCTAGTCTCAAACTTACCAATTTTTTCATAATTGTTCTTGATAAAACATTTGCTTCCAAAAACTCTAAAATTCTTTACAGTGGGAAGATTACCATACCAAAGCTCATAAGGACTTTTATCACTATTCACACGAACATGAGCCCTGTTAAGAATATTTACTGCGGTGTGTGCTACTTCTCCCCGAAAGGTATTGGGAGTTCCAAATTCATCAAGCATAGCACGAGCCATTTGTTGAACTACTCTATTCATTCTTTCTTCCACGTCATTTTGTTGTGGGGTTCCAGCTACAGAAAATTGTTTTTTTATGCCATGATGTTCACAGAAATCAAATAATTCATCTGATATATATTCTCCTCATCGGTCAGATCTAAGACATTTGATTTTTAGATCTAATTCATTTTCAACCAGAGCTTTGAAGATCTTAAATTTTTCAAATGCTTCATCTTTATGTTTTAGTAAATCGATCCAACACATTCTAGAGAATTCATCAATAAATAGAATATAGTATTGTTCTCCATGAGGTGACTTTTTCCTTACAGGTCCACATAGATCAGTATGTATAAGTTCAAGAGGCTTACTTGCTGATCCTTCTTTGGCATTGAATTTCACCCTAGTTTTCTTACTGAATTGGCATGATTCGCATATGGTACTTTCAAGCAGAGTGATGCTGGGAAGATCATGAATGGCTTTGAGTCTTCTAGATTTTCTTATTTGAGAGAAGCTTAGATGTAACAATCTTCTGTGCCATAGCCAATTTTCTTAAGATTTGCCTAAGTAGCATTGCTCTTGGCCACCTTTCAATACATACATATTTCTTGGTGTTCTAGTTCCTTTTATTACCATTTTTCTTGTGTCAAGTTCACATACAACACATTCTTTTGAGCTAAAGACAACTTCATTTCCTTGATCACACATTTGACTCACACTCAACAGGTTATGCTTTAATCCATCCACATACATAACATTGTTATCTTTCACCTTTTCTTTTAGAAAAATAGAACCTTTTTCTTTAATGACTGCAGGAGAGTCATTTCCAAAGGTAACATTCTTTTCCTTCTCTATAGCATTGTATGAAAGGAGATTATTTTTATAACCTGTCATGTGTTTTGAGCGTTCACTATCAATGTACCATTTATTTTCTTCCCCTTCTGCAAATAAAGTTATGCCACATCTTTCAACCTGTAAGTCCTTCTTTCTCCATACCTTAGAATTTTAAGCTATATACTCTTTTGGCTGAATTTTTCTCTTGCATTTAGATTCTTCATGTCCAAAGTTATTGCAATAAGAAAATTCAATTTCATTTTAAAGAGGAGAAAATTGGTTATAAGTATTCTTCTTTATTCCAATCTCATTTCTTTGATTTCTTGCTTCTCTGGTCATGATGGTTTTGTATGCAACACATTGAGCAGCTTTATGACTGAAATTATGACATGAGAAACATTGTCCATTAAAGAAGAAATTTTTGCGATCATGAAACCTTCTATTTATGTTTACCTATTGATTGATATTTTTGTTATTGTTCTTCCTTGAATTGAAGTGATCATGCTTTACCTGGGTGGACTCTCTATTCTTTTGCTAAGTGACAAAATGTTTTTTCCTGGATTTAGCTACATTTAGATAGCTTGGTGTTGAAGACTGAGAGGATTCTCCGATATATCCAAGACCTATCTTTCTAAGAGGAGAGCGTTGTACCTTCATAATTTCATCTAAGGTTTCAGATCCTTTAGAAAATCTAAGATTTAAAGTTTTCACTTTCTCAATTTCCTTTTTTAGACTTACTATTTCACATTCTAATTTCTCATTGTGCTTCTCCTTTTCTATAAGTTGATTCTTTAGAATATCTATGGAAATTTTGTTTTCTTCCAAACATATTTTGAGATGATTTATTTCTTCAAGAAAATCATTTTCTTCTAATGCATCCATAAAATTATATTTAGCCTCACTAGAGTATTTTTCAAAAGCCATGAGAAGTCTAATATCTTGATCAGATTCTCCTTCTTCACTATTTAATAGACCATCACTATCTTCATGAGTATAATATCTTTTTTTATTGATAAACTGTTTCTTATTTCCTTTTGCCACTTCCTTTCCCTTTTCATAGTTATATTTATGGGGACATTTAGCAACATAATGACCAACTCTTCCACAAGAAAAACATTTAAAAGGAAGCTTACCTCTGAACCTTCCAGTGCCAAGTTGTAGCTTCTTTACAAAATTTATCTCATCTTCTTCTGAAAGATACCCTGATCCTTCTTGCTCTTCTGCTTCCTTTCCTTTTGCAGCAGCTCTAAAGACAACTTCTTTGACTTCAGATGGACCTCCTTTCCTCATTTCACATGCAGTCAGAATCCCATGAAGTTGAACAATAGTAAGAGTTTGAAGATCCTTCTTCTCTTCAATAGAAAACACTTTTGACTCGAATTTAGGAGTTAGAGATCTTAAAACCTTTTCTACTAGAGTAGTGTCAGTTATGGTTTCACCCGGATTTCTCATACAATTTACAATATCATCTAGACGTAAAAATAAACTAGCAATGCTTTCCTCATTATGAATTCTGAGTTTTTCATATTGAATTGTGAGATTTTGGAGTTTAGCACTTTTTACCTTGGCATCACCTTCATAGCTCATAATTATTTTGTCCCATATCTCCTTTGTTGTATTTAACTGCATGAATTTGACAAAGTATGATTCAGTCAAACTTCCCAATAATGCATTGACCATCTTTGCATTGATTTCATAGTTCTTTCTTGCAGCTGGATATGTTGGAACTGAAGTTGGATATTTATAACCTCCTTCAACTATAGCCCATACATCTGCTCCAAGGGACTGAAGATAGGATTTTTTCCTTGTATTCCAGATGATTAAATTGTTTCCATTGAAGAGAGGAGGCCTGATAGATGTTGCCACATCTTGATTGCTCATCTTTGTTGATCTTCCTTCTAGAAATTAAGCTTCTTCAGAAGGACCCGCTCTGATACCAATTGTTGGGAAAAATACTAGGAGGGGGGGGGGGGTGAGTCAGTATTTATAACTTACTTAAAACTTTTATTTTTTCCTTATTGATTTCTATACATGACTTTAATGGACCCAACTAGCGTATACACATAGATATCCTTAAGAAAACTTGCGTATGACCAGAGATCTTATTATGCAGATAATCCTTTACTTAAATCAGTGCATCATTCATTCATCAAATGTTTAGTAAGCAGTAAGAATGTGCAGTAAGAACAGATTAAATCATCACACATAAGAAATACACATGAACACCAGGATTTTAAGGTGGAAACCCAATTCGGGAGAAAACCACCGTTGTTGTCGTCTCTATCTTCAATATTTATTATATGGAAAATTGCTTACAATATTGTACTAATGAAGACTCATATCAATACACAGGCATCTACCTGCAAAATGCTGCAACCTTATCTCATTCTCCAGATGCTAATGAAAGGGAGCTCCAACCCCCTGATCTTGTTTACCAGCCACTACTAGAAGGGAGCTTCAATCCCCTGATCAGAACACCAGCTTCTACTGGCGAGAAGCTTCTACTTCCATACTTAAGGCTTCAACCTTCAGAACCACTACAAACCATGTTTCATCAATTTTCACACCGGATCCCACAGCTTCAACACAACTCAGCATAAATATCAACACCAATAAACTTCACCCAAAATTTAATCAGAACAGTGAGATCATTGTAACCACAACAGAGTAATAAACCCATATTTCAAAATCAGCATGCAGAACCAATCTTAACCCTGATCATTCATTATCTTAAAATGCATATGCTACTTCACTTTACTGAACTCGCGTGTATACGTGCTTTCCTTCACACCAACCTACGTATAGGTCTTAGAATACTATTTTTTAGAATATGGTCAGTCTCAGAACCAGATCTGAGACTTTCAGTCATATATCTTTTTAGTATTGTAGAACCCTTAAACAGTCAGTCATCATTAAACATATTTACTCTCTCATTAATCAGATTTGTACATATTCAACTTAGCAGCACATACAGTATTCAGGCAACCCATATCTACATGAAGACTTCATTAATAGATAGCAGAAATACAACAGTAATAAACAGATAACCTCTACATTAAGCTTTATAAAACCCCGAATTCCATACGTGTCTTTTCAGAGACAAATCCGCGTATATACGCGCTTTCATCGAGATAAACTAGAGTATATATCTGTAAATATTAACTTTGCAGAATGTTTCAGATCTATAGACTTACCCAGATTTCTTCACTTCACTTCAGCAAACATGCACCAGGTCACTTATCCAAATATCAAATAATTAGATCATGCAAGTACATATTCATTTCAGGTCTAGAGATCTAGATCCATCATTATATCCAAGGGTGCATCATAGATTCAGATCTACTAATAAAACAGATTTCATCCCATGCAGATGTATTTCAAAGAGAAGTATTCAGTAACAACCCTTAGACATGCACACCATTGCACTATGATCTTCTTCTCCTTATATAGATTTAGCCTTTACCAATACCATGATTTAAAACCACACAACTACCGATGGTAATCTTGGACGGAATCAAATAGATGACACAGCACTCAATATTGTGGGCTAATACCATGGTAATGTCCCCTTGTATCATATTTTTAGAGCACAAAAGGAATACATGACTTGGATCGTTCTTATATGCATGTATACGCGACTTGGCCTATACTAACCCATGTATAGAACCTTCAATATGAATAATAACCAACTTTTGTTGTATTTTACACATTTCTTCTGATATACCTTTTGAAAACTACTGAGCTTCTCCAGAAGTCATATAATCCATTATTTGCTAGAGATTTGCCATCAAGGACAACATATTAAGACATAGGAATCATATTTCCAACACCACATCCATCTCAAATATCCTCTACCACTCAACTACCTATACAATCATTTCCAAACCTAAATAATAAAGTAATTCAGCCCACTTACAATGTTGAGGTACAGCACTTCCAAAAAACTCCTCTTGATCTAAATGGTATTCATATTAGATCAGGAAGTGTATTGCAAAACAAATATTCTCCTAATGTCATTGAAGAACAACATCTACTAGAATAATAATATCTAAAAGAATCACGTACTACATTTGATGGAGAGCAGCCATTGGAGCCTGAGATTGAAGAATTTCTACTATGCTTATCATTAGATCCTTCATGTGTTCAAGGGACTAATTGGAAAGTAGCATAATATTTGAATTTCATGGAAGAAAAAGGCATACAATATGATCTAGAGGAGAAATAGAACCAAGGGAATCACTTATATATTGAGCTTTGGTTCCATAAAATAAACAATATGGAGCATCACTCTCTTCTTCAACATTTCTTGACATCATCAAAGTAGTTGGTCTCTCATATTTAGGTACATGTCAAAGCATATCTTTTGAGCCTACACACAATTTTATCTGTCATCTTGATGTGCACATGGCTCCATTTGAAGTATTCTTATGCTTGAAATAGGTTTTCTTTTTTTAAAGTAGAGTAATATAGAAGTATAAAAGAAAAAGAAAGGAAAAAGAGGAAAATAAATAAGAGAAAAATAAAATCTCAGGTGAAAACCTCCTTTAAGGCACCTGATATTGTCTCATTGATTGAAAATCTCTATGAGGTAGTTAGCGGGTTGGAAAAAAGAGAAAAGAAAAAAGAATGAAATAAGATCCTAGGTGAAAACCTTCTTTGAGTCACCTAGGCAGGCCTAATGGTTTAAAACCTCATTGAGGAAGCTAGTAGGCCTAGGGAAAAAAAAAATAGAAAGTGAAAAGTAAAAATAATTATTTTCTCTAGGTATACCTCTCTGATGAACGTAGGTGTTCTCTAACTTTTGCAAGAAACAACAACAAATTAGCACCATAAGAAAAATTTGACCATAAATCTACTCAAGGGAAGTCAAACCTAAGGCTCCACCTCCTTATCCAAGATGCTCCAACGAGACCAAGGCCATGTCAATACATCACTCTCATCCATTTCCAACATCCACCCATTATTCTCAGGACTTTCCCATTCATTTTCCTCATTGTCCTGAAGTGCTAGAAGAATTTTTTGTGTTGCTACAAGATTTCTAAAATACATAGGGCATAAATTGTTTTGACTGTTTGTTGTGTAACCAGCTTCAAAAAAAGAATAAAAGAGATATCAACGCCTTAGAAATAAGCCACTTCAAGGGGGCAACCTCCAATACATTACATAAATGCACAATTCTTGGATGATACAATTTACAAAACCTCCTTTCTATATATAGGAGTCCATGGGGCCATAATGTAATCCTAGTGGGCCACAATGTAATCCTAGCCGACCTAACAATAATAATTTAAGGGCACAATAATAACAAAATGGGGGTTACAAGGGTACAATAATAACAATAAGGGGGTTACACTAACAATAATAAGGGACTATACTAGTGATATAGGGACTTAACATGCCCCTCTCCTTCAAAAAAGTGTTGTCCTCAACGCTTGAGTAGCTCCGGGTGCTTCTGTATAAAATTCTCATCCTCCCATGTAGAATCTTCGGTGGGTAAGTTCTTCCACTTGATGAGATACTCTGAAATTGATCGATTCCGTAGCTATCGAGTTCTTGTTTCCATGACCGCTTCAAGTTCCAATATGATTTTTTCTTCCTCATCAAGTTCTGGAAATATTGTTTGAACTGGAAGATTTTCACCTATAACCTTCTTTAAGCATGAAACATGGAAAACTGGATGTACTCGCGAAGAAGCAGGAAGCTCCAATTTGTATGCCATAGTACCAATATTTTGCGACACCTTGTAAGGACCATAGTACTTTGGCGATAATTTATTATCCTTCTTTGCTTGCTTGAGGGACATTTGTTTGTATGGTTGTAGCCGTAAAAATACCCAATCTCCTACATCAAAACTTCTCTCGCTACGATGTTGATCTGCCTGTTGTTTCATTCGATTTTGTGCCAAATTCGGGTTATCCTTTAAGAGTTGGAGAACTTCTTGCTGATGCTCGATGTGATCTTCCACTGCTTGAACCTTCGAATTTTCCCTTAAAGATGATGTGATGGATGGTGGATGATATCCATAAAGTGCCATAAATGGGGTTCATTTTTGCTGCAGTATGGAAGGAAGTGTTATACCACCATTCAGCAAGAGGTAACCACTTGACCCATTGTGTTTGTTTATCAGATACAAAACAACAAAGATATCCTTCCAAACATTTATTTACGATCTCGGTTTGACCATCAGATTGAGGATGATAAGATGAGCTATGAGCTAATTGAGTACCCAAACAAGAAAATAACTCCGTCCAAAAATTTCCAGTAAAAATTGGATCTCTGTCGCTCACAATAACCCTTGGGCTTCCATGTAGCTTTTGAATTCTGTCCATAAATGTAGTAGCAACTGTACTTGCTTTAAATGGATGAGATAATGCACAAAAGTGTGCATACTTGGTAAGTCTGTCAACTACCACCATGATGACACTCTTTCCTTCAGACTTAGGTAAACCTGTGATAAAATCCATTGAAATCTCCTCCCAACGTTGACTTGGAATGGATAAAGGTTGTAGAAGTCCCGGGGTCTTAATTGTTTCCACTTTATTCTGCTAGCAAACCAAACATTCCGCCACAAACTTTTGAATATCAGATTTAAGGCCATCCCAAAAAAATTCTTTCTTCACCCTGTGGTAAGTTTTTAAAAATCCGGAGTGTCCTCCTAAAGGAGAAGTGTGCAATTCCAGAAGAATCTTTTGTTTTAGTTGGGAATTCTTACAAAGATATAAGCGATCTTTGTACCATAAGGAATCATTTTTTCAACTAAATGTATCAGATGTACTAGGATCTTGCTGCAACTTTTGAATGAGTGTCCATACATCTTTGTCCTTCTTCCATTCATCTCTTGCTTCGGTTATCCAATACGGTTGGATAATAGAAATGGCACAAAGCAATGCTTCCACCTCTTCATTCTTTCTTGAGAGTGCATCTGCAACAACATTAAGCTTTCCTTTTTTGTAGATTATTTCAAAGTCATAACCCAACATCTTTGTGACCCATTTTTGCTGCTCTTCTGAAGATAGTCTTTGTTCCAAAAGTGTTTAAGACTATCATGATCAGTTTTTACCTTGAAGTGTCTTCCCATTAGGTAAGTTCGCCATTTCTTTAGTGCATGTAGTATTGCTAACATTTCCTTCTAATAAATAGGTTTCTGTAAATACTTTCCTTTGATTGGACGACTTTCAAAAGCAATGGGTCTTCCTTCCTGCATTAAAACTGCACCAATTCCATTTCCTGAGGCATCACATTCCACAATAAAGGTTATTGTGAAGTCTGGCGTAGCTAAGACCGGTGCTAGGCACATTGCCTCTTTAAGATGTTCAAAGGCCTTAGTTGCTTCAGGAGTCCATGAAAATGCATCTTTCTTCAATAATATTGTTAGAGGTGCTACTATTCTCCCATAATTATTAACAAACTTGCGATAATACCCTGTTAACCCGAGAAATCCTCGCAACTTCTTTATGGTTGTGGGGACTTTCCATTCCTTAATGGCTTTAATTTTGTTAGGGTCTACTTTAACACCCTCGTGAGATACAATATGACCCGGATATTCCACCTCTTGTACTCCAAAGAAACATTTGGATTTTTTTGCATATAATTGTTTCTCCTGCAATAGTTTGAGCACCCTGTCAACATGTTCAACATGATCCTTCCAAGACCTGCTGTAGATTAGTATATCATCAAAAATACTAGCACAAATTTTCTAAGGAAGGGTTTGAAAATGGAATTCATCAACCCTTGAAATGTAGAAGGTGCATTGGTAAGGCCAAAAGGCATGACCAAAAATTCATAATGACCCCATGAGTTCGAAATGCTGTTTTTGGAATATCTTCAGTCTTCATTCTAATTTGATGATATCCTGAATGAAGATCCAACTTGGTAAAATAAATTGCTCCATGTAATTCATCCAATAATTCATCAATCACAGGAATGGAAAATTTGTCTTTAATGGCGAGCTTATTGAGCTCCTTATAATCCGGACACATTCGCCATGATCCATCCTTCTTGTGTGCCAATACTACAGGAGCAGAGAAAGAACTTTGACTGGGTTGAATTATACCCGCCTCTAACATTTCTGCAATCATACGTTCAATTTCGCTCTTTTGGAAGTAAGGATATCTATAAGGCCTGATGTTTGGAGGAACACTTCCTGGAATCAAATGAATAGCATGATCATGATCACGAATAGGTGGAGTCCTTTGGGAGTTTCAAACACCTTGGAATGATTGTCCAAGACTTGTTGGAGATCTGCAGAAATAGATGATTTTGATGTTGGAACTTCTAGTGAGCATAATTGTGCAATTACGCCTCGCTGTTCTTTCTTTAGAAGCTTTGTCATGACATTAGAGATTATTATCCTTCCTGGCTTCCCTGCAATACCCCGTAATTCGACTTCCTTTCCTTCTGAAAAAAATTTCAAGAAAAGTTCTTGAAAATTAAAAGCTACCGTCCCCAAAGATTGTAACCATTGTACTCCTAGTACAACATCGGCACCTCCCATAGGAATGGAAAGCATTGGACTAGTCAATACATATTCCCCCATGGTTAGCTTGATATTATGGCATTTCCCAAAGAAATTTATAGTTCCTCCATTTGCAACCATCACTTGGAATTATGGTGCTGGGTATAGGAAACAATTTAATTCCTTGGCTACCTTACAATGAATAAAATTATGGGTGCTACCTGAATCAATCAACACTATTACCTTTTTCTTCTTGATTTGTCCTGCTATCTTGGGAGTTTGAGGAGTGGTAATTCCTGCCAGTGCATTACATGATATGGTCGGATTCATTTCTTCCTCTTCTATGGTTGGTTCCTGGTGTGTATCCTCTTCTTGTTCATTTTCTTCTTCTTCTTCACAATCTATGTAAAATAATTTCTTTTCAGCACACTTATGACCTTTGGTGTATTTTCTATCACAACTGTAGCAAAGCCTTTTTGCTCTTTTTTCTTCCAATTGTTGTGGTGTCAACCTTGTAGGTTGTGGAAATCTAGGCGTAGCAACACTTCCTTTTTTATAGAATTGAGTGGTAGGCTTCCTTGTCGCCATAATTTTACATTCAACTTTTCTTGCCAACCTGAATGCCTTCTCCAATGAATCAGGTTCCAGAACGCGAACTTCATGTTGGATGTTATCCTTTAAAGTGCCTATGAAGAGATCAATCCTGTGTTCCTCTGGAATATCAGTTACCCATATATTCAATTTTTGGAAGTCCTCAATGTGCTGCCCCACTAAACCCTTTTGTTTGAGATTTATCAATTGGCTAAAGAAAGTGTTGCTCTTTGTATCCTCATAATGTGCTATCATTTCCTCCGTAAAAATTGACCAAGTGACAATTTTTTTAGGGGAGCAAAGCCATCGATACCATACAAATGTATTTTGTTCTAAATGTAAAGTTGCAATGCGTACCTTTTGTGTGTTTTGCACATTATGGAGATCAAAATATTGCTCCATCTGTGGTATCCATGTTACAGGATCCTTTCCATCAAACTTCCTCATATCCATTTTTGGAATATGGTGGTTCTTCCCGCCAACATTAGAGTTTATGAAATCACGATTAACATTTATTTTGTTCTCATCATGAGGTTCTTCTACTATATTTTCGCCATTATGAATCATTTCTGGTTTTAAACTTGTCATCAAGCCTTCCATGTATGCTTTTAGATCATTCTTCGTGTTTTCCATGTTGTCTTTCATGTCATCCATCTTAGCTTCCATGCCCACTTCCATGCCATCCATCTTAGCTTCCAAACCATTCATCTTAGCTTCCACGCCTTTCTTCAAACCATCCATCTTAGTTTCCACGCCTTTCTTCAAAACTTCCATTTCATTTTTTGTTGTTCTTTGCGAAAGCGAAATTTGCTCTTGTAATTTTGATATGTCATGTTGCCATTCTTCATCTTCATGAGTCATAGTAGAGCCTTCTGAAGGCTTAATGGGTGTTGAATTATTTTTAGGGGCCATTTTAAAATCCAATACTGATATCTATTCTACAATATGCCCTTGGGATCAATTTAACTTGATTATTCAAACAAGACTTATGCAATTTGGAAAAAAAATACACACCTTTTTCTTGCTTTTGAGGAGCTCGATATTGAAAATGGATTATTTATGTGATTGTAGCACTTCAATATCTAAATTTCAGTATCGATGTATCCCTCTGAATTATATTTCGAATGCCACAGGTCTGACCTGATTTGGATTCTCCAAGACAAAGTTGTGTCCAATCTCCCACAATGACCTAATTATGGACTGGTTCAGTAGTGCAAACTTGTACGACTTGCCACGTGTCACTGTTTCATCCTTTGTCTCTGAAATTGATATCCAAGAAACTAAATTTTGTGTACTTATGACCACTTTTTACGGCACTCCAATCCGATGCCCAGAGAGAGAGTTATTGAACTTTTCCCACGATCACCTCTTTGAGATGAAATTCAGGAGCCTGAAAAAGCACTACCTTCCACAGATCATATCTCCAAAAATATTGCGAACCAAGTTCTGAAATTTTTTGATGAATTTCCTCTGGATTTCAGCTTCGCACCATATGAATTTCAGATTCTAAACCTTCGTAGAAAATTGTTTATAGCGAAAATGCCACGATGACCTGTTTAGGAGCTTGAAAACAGACCTAACTTCCACAGATGATATCTCCGCAAATATTGCGAACCAAGATCTGAAATTTTTAGAAAAGCTTCCTCAGGATTTCAGCTTCGCACCATAAAAATTTCAGCTTCTGAAACTTCGTAGAAAAAAAGTTATAGCGAAAATGCCACGATGACCTGTTTGGAGCAGCGAAACCCTAGAATCCAAAGCTCTGATACCAAATGTTGTGTAACCAGCTCCAAAAAGAGAAGAAAAGAGATATCAACGCCTTATAAATGAGCCACTTCGAGGGGAAACCTCCAATACATTACATAAATGAACAATTCTTGGATGATACAATTTACAAAACCTCCTTTCTATATATAGGAGTCCATGGGGCCATAATGTAATCCTAGTGGCCCACAATGTAATCCTAGCCGACCTAACAATAATAATTTAAGGGCACAATAATAACAAAATGGGGGTTACAAGGGTACAATAATAAAAATAAGGGGGTTATACTAACAATAATAAGGGACTATACTAGTGATATAGGGACCTAACACTGTTACCCACCACTTCATGGGTAATATCCCTAGGAAAATGTTTTTCTATGTGATAGTCCTCAATCGGCAACCATCAGCCCCTTGCAACCATCAACTACCTCGTTGTGCCATTTCTCTGCCACCTGAGCCAGCCATGTGGTCCCTCATCCATCTGTATTGATCATATGTTTTAAGGTGGGCCTCCCAAACCCAAAGAATTTTCTTGTCATTTAGTAATTAAATATTGGGTTTACTTATCGTGGACACTTCTGGGCATGGATTAATGAGGGGATTCGTCATAAATAGTGAGATTATTTTTTTCTTATGTCTCCTTTACCTATTTTGGATGTTACCCTTGGATTTTAGTCTTGTGATATCTCCTTTATGGACCATTCAATTTTAATGTGGTACTACTTGGAAAACCTCGACTTTGTTGCATGGTCCCGCTCCCTTATCCACATATACCACTCCCCTTCCATTCACTATACCCCCATTCATCATCTTTCCCACCTAGGTCCAAATTTCCTCATTGGGTCCACATAGGTTTAGCCTCCCCATTCCCTTGCCCCCACCTTGGGTCAGGCTTGGAACAATGCTGTAGAGGCTGAAGCAGCTGAAAAGAAAATTAAAATCATAAATAGCCACATTCAACAAGAAAATGTACCACAAGATGCAAAATATTTTCAGGACAAACATATTTATCACGTGGAAAAATTCAAATGCATGAGCTCTACCCCATACCCATGGCCATCACCCTGGTTCCATAGGACCTAGATGAGCCTCCTTTATCATTCAGGAACCCAAGATTGTCCCAAACCCTAGAGGGAAATGAGCTACCCCACCAAAACGGGGGTATCCACTGATATATATTACACATCATGATCTTATCCTTTAAGCCTCGAGAAGTTAATAAAAGTAAAATCATAAAAGGAAAAGGTATATAAAGAAGGGTGTAAAAACCAAGGTCGAGGAACCTCGTGTACCACGATTTCTCCCTCCTACACATTATATACCCTGGTGCGGGATTTTATTTTTCTAGCTACCCTTGTGCCCTGATATGTGACCTACGATTTCCCCTCTCATTCCCTATTCCATTTCACATCTTTATCACATGCCACCACCATTTGAGGGATATTTTAATATCTCAAAATGGAATAATGCATTGATGCACAAAAACAATATTTGAAACTGCAAAAAGTACACATAAGTTATGAAAAAAACATAAATATATATAATAGATGAGCCTTTTATTATTATTGGATATGGATTATGATTACAACAGTGCTCAAAATATGAAGCACTCAAGCCAAATAGATAGGCTAGAATGACCCTGAAATCCCCTCAAAGGAGGCACTGCGTAACTGGAGAGTTGTTGGAGAAAATACTGCAATTTCCCTTCAGAATATTATGTGCATATGATCGTTGGCTGATAGGGAATGCGTAGATCTAGGCTGAACTGTAGCTTTGATGATGCCAAGATTCTAGATATGAGAACTATGATGGAAACCCAAGATAACCCAGAAAGAAGATCAAAAATTTACCCTCCTAGGGTTTGATCCCTTGACTGGTGGTTTATGAAAATCTCAAGCTAGATCTGATCAAAAGATGATTGCAATATGTGATACAAACAGATCTAAGCTTGAAGGGTTGATCCCTTCTTCAGATCTCCAAGCTGGAAGATTGAGATCTAGCTTCTTCTTCCTCCTCTTCAAGATGCAGCAACTGAATATGCGACTGCTAGAAAAATTTCACTGTCTAGGAGGGAGAGGTTTAATCCTACTGATATATACTACAAATAAGCTCCATGCTAATGGAAATAGTGATGGCAAGGTGAGGGAATGGTCCCTCACAGGATTCCTATTTGAAGTACTAGAAACTTCCTTCCTCCTCTAGAACTGCAATGGTGAACTACGCAATCCTTGATGGGACTACTACTGCATGGAGGTGAATAATGTTTTCCCTAATGCCAAATCTGAAATGAGGCTCCCAGAAGACTGATCTTGAAGTACAAGGTGAAAGGAAAAATCCTTCACCGGTTTCTCAGCTGAAATACTGAAGACAACCTCCTCCTCTCAAACCCTTCTTCGAAAATGCATAATTTTTTAATGTATGTGTTCTGCAGAGAGTAGGAAATAATGTGGCACCAATACCTGATGATGAATAGTAGCTCAGAATACCTTCCTAGAGTAGGCACTCGAACTCCCCCGTGGGTAAGGGTGGGATTCCTGCTCGGGAACACCTTGTGCTAAACAGCATAACCATGCATATAAATGTCCTAAGACAAATCTAGATCTAAACAGATCAAATAATGAATAATCAAAGACAACCCTCCATTCTGCCTTCACCTTCCTTTCATGAAAAGTGAGCCTTCCCAAGCCCTAGCCCAACTCTAAACTGTGTTGTACATGTGGACATAAGTCTCCATGATTGACTGCGTTGTCTCTCCATGTCCTACATCATGTCTGCATGTAATGATCACCCTCTCCATCATGTTTGCATTAAATGCACCACTTCCTCCATCACCTCATTATGAATGCTCTATGATCTTACATTTGATTCCTTCATGATCGTACTTGACTCCTTCTTCCTCCATGATCTATCTCATAAATGAGACATGATCTCCACTCCTCAAGCATTAATGAGCTGCTCCACTACTCCATTATGTAGATCTAGGTCTAATTAATCCACATTCACACATCAAAAGTGGATCTTATTCATCTTTGAGGATTATGGGTCCCTCCACCCTTTTTTTACTTAATTAATTAAAATTATCAAGAACTCTAATATTCCAATTGTCTTAGGTAAAATTTGGAATATTACAGTCCTCCCCACCAAAAAATTTCTTGTCCTCAAGAAACTGCAAAAGTAGATGCAAAACCCATATATCCCCTTCCAAATGGCATCCTTGTATGGAAGGCCTCCCCATTTGCTACAATGTGTTATGAATGTTTGGTTCCAAAGTTGTCTCTCTAGAATTCATAGAGTGACCTCCAACTGTGTAGAAAGATGTCCCTCATCCCCAAAGAAGTACCAAGAGACACCCATATGTTGTCCAACAACATCATCAATACATGTGATACATAAAATAAATTGGTTCTTCTCACAACGGAAAATTCCCATATCACAAAACATTTCTTCATCCCAGGATTCATGAAGTAAATTGAGCATTGACATGCCCTCATCCTTAGCCATGTTCGCCTTGTTGGATCCAAGCATCTTTCCAACATTGTGCAAAAGAAGAAATACAGACATATGGGTAGACAAAAATGTCAAACCATATTCTCCCAATAGTAGCCATCGAAGTAAGGCCTCTTGTTTCCATCCTCCATCTTCATTATGCAAGATGGTCAAGCCAAACTCTCCCAAAAGCAACCAAAGTAACAAGAGATCTTGATGCCTCTTCACCTTCTCATGTGTTTCATAGAGTAAAAACATACTGATATACATGTGGAATGTCACCTCAGCCCAATACAAAAAAACCCCATTATTACACATCATGAGAGTACCATGCCAAGTTCTACACATAGACATAGGAGATGTCATGTGATGTCCAAACTCCCTCAGCAACAACCAAAGTAACCATACCTTTTTCTTTTGCATTCTTCCATTGATGTGCAAGGCATGAATCAGAAAAATATGTACTATTGGGTGGTAAGCATACTCACCCAAGAGCAGCCAGCGTAGCCATGCCTCTTTCTTCATTACATGAGTGTTATACAAGGCATGGGTCAAACAAATAGGAGCTTTTGGGTAGTAACCATACTCACCTAAGAGCAACCAGTGTAGCCAAGCTTCTTGTTGGCCTGTGTCATAGATCTACAAGTGGTCATGCAACCCTTTTCTTATCATCCTCACCCACCCATCCCAATGTGTATGATGAATCATGCTCAAAATAAATTTGGTATCCTCCCATTGTAGGACACCAACCTCCTCAAATTGTTGAAGAAATTTTCACTACATTATATTTTTAACTGCACCTCCGATGAGATCTCCCCATGAGATCCTCTTCTCATCAATGGCCCTCCAAAAACAGTAAGGTTTTCGATCAGCTGCAGGTAGAAGTTTCTTTTTGAGTTGTGAGAGGCTCATTGAGAAAGAGTCATCTTGAAAGGGGAAAATATTTCCCATCTCAAAATTTAACCATCTATCATATTTTTATCCATTGCTTCATGAGTGAAGTTGCCATTGGATTTCTCCCATAAGGAATGGGTCCTCTTCTCATCACTACTTCTCATAGACAACGTTTTTGATCTCCATCTTGGTGTATTTGTTGTCTCATGGCAAGGCACAATGAAAAACTCATGTCTTGGCATTGTACTGAATAGGATCATGCTCATCCCATCTTCTGAAACTCTACATTTCAACTCAAAGGGTTGAATGTAGCTCAACAATGATGGATTGGGATAGATCTTCATCTCCTCCTTGATAAAATCAAGGGTCCTCTATGCAGTGATATGTTGCTGCTTCAAATCAGCATGTTTTTATAATCCTTGGTCATGCAATGGCCCTGATGGCATGTTCTCACAAGTTTCAATATGAGGTACTGAAACAATATGAGATGAAAGTGGATGCATACCTTGGATCAACTGATACTCAGAAACATCTTGCAAAGTTACAGGAGTTTCCTCAACAGGTGAAATGGTATTTCCAATTGTTGGTAAGAGTGATGGTTGCTCTTCTATAAGTGTACCAGCGCTGGAAACTTCCTCCTCTTCTTCATGCATCTCCTAAATGATGCATGGGACTCTATATGTCAAGAGTCTAAGACTACGTTGTAGAGATGCAAGTGCCTTACCTCCTGATGTGATTACTTCTGCAGCTGGTGGTGAATGTAGTGACTCTTTGTGGGATGTCTCTTGTTTTCTTCTATCAAATTCCTTTCCTAACCTTAGGAATAAATATGAATACTTAGTCACCTTTTCATGCTTCATATAACCAAACCACCAATCATTGGCTTCATCTTGAAGATTAAGTGTTGCAATCTGAACAGCCTCTCTTTCAGCTACAGGATGTAGCCGAAAGAATGAATCTAACTCCTTCGTCCAAGATTTTACATTGCTTGAGTATGATCCATCAAATGTAGGCAAATAAAACATATTGTGCCTCTTTCTTCTATTGTTGCTATAGAATATTATTTTTTCTTTGAGTTTGAAAAACTGTTGGAGAGTTAGATTCTCCTTGAATGCTCTAGACTGTGCTTTGTACTCTTCAAGATATAGGCTGAGAGTCTCATGAGTCTCAGGCTCCATGATTCTTTTATCTTCATCTCCATACCATTAACCTTATTCAAATAAATTGGGCATATTATATCTTTGTGGATATTTATGCATCTCCAGTCTTCTTTTCTACTGATAGGAAGTGTTGGGACCTTCCTCATTATAAAACTTTCTAGAGGTTTCTCTTTGCCTTTCTCTCTTCATTTCATTGATCTCTTTGGAGAGATCCTTCATAGTTATAAAGAGAGATGTGGTAAAACTTAATCCCTCCATAGTATATCTCTACTATCTGTTTTTCGTATGATTTCAATAATGTCCACAAGATGAGCCAAAGATCATGCTCTAATACCACTCTAATATCCCAAAATGGAATAATGCATTGATACACAAACACAATATTTGAAATTGCAACAAGTACACATAAGTTATGAACAACAAAGAAATATACATAATAGATGAGCCTTTTATTATTATTGGAGATGGATTATGATTATAATAGTGCTCAAAATATGAAGCACTCAAGCCAAACATATAGGCTATAATGACCCTGAAATCCCCTCAAAGGAGGCACTGCGTAACTAGAGAGTTGCTAGAGAAAATATTGTGTTGTCCCTTCAGAAGATGATGTACATATGACTTTTTGATGATATGTAATTCATATATCTAGGCTGAACTGGAGCTCTGATGATGCCAAGATTCTAGATCTGGCCACTATGATGGAAACCCAAGATAACCCAAAAAGGAATTTCGGATCTAAGAAGATCAGAAAATTTCCCTCCTAAGGTTTGATCCCTTGAATATTGGGTTATGAACATCTGAAGCTAGATCTGATCAAAATATGGCTGCAATATGTGATAAAAACATATCTCTAATCTTGAAGGGTTGATCCCTTCTTTAGATCTCCAATATGGAAGCTTGAGATCTAGCTTCTTCTTCTTCCTCTTCAAGATGCAGCAAATGAATATGCAGTCGCTGGAAAAAATCATTTTTATAGGAGGGAGAGGCTCAATCCTGCTAATATATATTGCAAATAAGCTCTAGGCTGATGGAAACAATGATGGAAAGGTGAGGGAATGGTCCCTCACAGGATTCCTAGCTGAAGTGCTAGAAACTTCCTTCCTCCTCTAGATCTACAATGATGAACTGCGTAATCCTTGATGGGACTGCTACTTCATGGAGGTGAATAATGTTTATCTTGATGCAAGATCTGAAATGAGGCTCTAGGAAGACTGATCTTGAAGTATGAGGTGAAAGGAAAAATACTTCCCCGGTTCCTCATCTGAAATACTGAAGACAACCTCCTCCTCTCAAACCCTTCTTCAGAAATGCGTAATTTCTAAATGTATGTATTCTATAGAGAGTAGGAATAGTGTGGCGCCAATTCCTGATGATGAATAGTAGCTAAGAATACCTTCCCATAGTAGGCACTCGAAGTCCCCCATGGGTAAGGGTGGGATTCCCGCTCAGGAACACCCTGTGCTAAACAACACTGCAGACTTAGCTAAACAACATAAGCATGCATAGAAATGTCCTAAGACAGATCTAGATCTAAACAGATCAAATAATGAATAATCAGAGACTCCCCTCCATTTTTCCTTCACCTTCCTTATATGCAAAGTGAGCCTTCCCAAGCCCTGGCCCACCTCTAAACTACACTGTACATGTGGACATAAGTCTCCATGATTAACTACATTGTCTCTCCATGTCCTCCATCATGTCTGCATGTAATGATCACCCTCTTCATCATGTGTGCATTAAATGCACCACTTCCTCCATCACCTCATCATGAACGCTCTATGATCTTACATTTGATTCCTTCATGATATTACTTGACTCCTTCTTCCTCCATGATCTATCTCATAAATGATACATGATCTCCACTCCTCAAGAATTAATGAGCTGCTCCACTACTCCATTATGTGGATCTAGGTCTAATTAATCCACATTCACACATCAAAAGTGGATCTTATTCATCTTTAAGGATTATGGGCCCCTCCACCCTTTTATTTACTTAATTAATTAAAATTATTATGAACTCTAATATTCCAATTGTCTTAGGGAAAATTTGGAATATTACAGATGTACCTTGGACATACTATACCCTCTAAAGGTAGAAACCACCTAATAGCATACTTGGCTAACCCCTTTTGGAGCTTGGAGACATTAGCACGTCCAAAGCCCATTAAAAAAGGGTAGGCCATTATGAAGTGTCCACTTGTTTTCCATGTTTTGTAATCTATTTTACCTGATTAGTTTAATAAATTGTTTTACTAGAAGGTTAGGGGATGCATTGGATCTTATGGAGGATTGCAGATGGCATCCATTTGGGTTTGGTCTCCCTGTACGAGTTCCTAACTCTCCAAAGCACTACATTGGAACATATAGGGTGTGTGTATAGATCCATGGGCCTCCATAATAGTAGAAAACACTCCATGGATCCCCATAGATGTCTATAGATTGTTATAGATCCACCTTTTAGATGAGGAAGATGCATTTGGTACAATATGCCCATCTGGCCCCACAGGTGCACCACACACTTTTCAGGTGTCCCGAGACTTGTACAATAACATGGAAGCATTCATTCCATCATTTTATCCCTAAAAGATGGTAAACAGGTATCTTCGACTCATATGGAAACCCATGAGGTCATTGTTGTGCCCCCACACCCACTAGGAGCACCACGGGTTTATTGTTTGGAGAAAAAGGGGTCACCCCCTTTCCCATCAATTTGAGGATTATATTCATAATTATGGCATTTACATACCTCGTCAATCCTCTTGGAGGGCCCTACTACATGCATAGATTTTTATTTTACCTCTTAAGAGGCTTATTGTTTCATTTGTGAGCTAGTTTGGTGGGCTTGTCACCAAAAGTTAGTTAATTTTCACATTATTTTATATTTAGGGGCTAATGCAGGCCCATTAGGTAATTCAAACTCCTAATTGGTGTATAAATAGGATTTAGATGGATTCATTTGGATCATCACTTGATTTGGATCATTCTCTCTTTAGAGAACTTCACACTTTTCCCTTGGTAGATATTCTTAGATAATGGATGAATTTTGATGTATGGATTGGGTTATTCTTATCTTGGAGCTTATTATATTGAAATTTGTTGATAGTTGTATATATTCTCTTATATGTAAGTGCAATTTTAACACCATTTTATTTCATTTTTCATAATACATTGGTTATGAGATTTTCGTTATTTTAGGGCAAATTGTTGCATGCATTTACGACATCAATGTGGAATTATGTTTCTATTTAGCTTATCTCCATGTATGGGCCATGTTTGACGAACTAATTTTCCTAAAGATCGAGTTATCTCAATAAGCCTCTTCCATTTTCAATGAAGTATAAATTCTTTTTTAAGGTCACTTTTCTTCTCTAGCCCTTAACATTGGACGAAGTCGACTTTGAGAGCCTCTTTGAACAAGAAACAAAGTCCATATTCATATTTCTCCTTGACTCCATATCCCCAAGAGGAATTAGGCACTGGTCCATCAAAAGGTGGTCATTTTAAACCATATTCTTTCACCCTTTCCTTTCTCCTCTAGGTCTAGCCACATTGGGCCACCTGGGGCATCAATTCATGACAAACTAGCCCTAGAAAATTTCAATCTCCTAGACTCTACTGCATTGGTGTGTCCTCAAGGTCTCCTCTGAATTTGAAGATATTCTGATGGTGGGATTGCAAGATATCCCAAGCCCTAGGTCTAGGATCAAAATTTCCCCTGGTGCTCCCAAGGTTGGCACCACATAGGATGAATTTGATATATTTAGGTGAAAATCATTGCTTGATCCTTTTCCCTTTCCTTTTTTAGGTTAGTATTATAATCGGTTGCTAAACTCCATCCCCTTAACCTAGATTGAGCCCACTTGGTCCCATGTGGTCCCATTCCCTATCAAAGACAACTCATCAAGGACTACTCAGGAATCCAAGTTATATAAGTATTTTAGGGATTGGGAAACTCCTTTTCAAATCATATTCCTTTAACCTAACCCTCAAATCCTCACCTCCTTTTCCTAGAAAATATTGTACCTTGCTTAGAGAGAAAGCAAGCTCCATTCTTAATCCTATTTTAGGGAAAGGGTCTTTGAGGCCACTTCATATATATTTTTTGATCTATCCTTTATAATTGAATTCCTAAATACCTATTCTCCTCCCATCAATGAAATTTCATAAAGATCATGGAGTCTTATTTGTGGTGACAGTGGGCTAAGTCTTCACCATTTCCCTTGACCTGGTAGTTGCCCTCGTAGGAGTCCCTTTTAGGTCTTCTACTGGTTTGAGTGGTAAAATTGACCATATCTAAAAAACAATGCATCTCTTTTCCAAGTTTTTTCATGTGGAGATGCATAAGGATGATGGTGTATTCTTAACAAATTGACCACCATAACGTACAATAATTTTCCATTTTTTTCAATATTCATGCATCCATTGGACAAGATTTATTATGGGGAGATGCATAACGATGATGGAAACATGCTCAAAAAAATTTAGGTGAATCAAATCTACCATTTGAGATAAATGGATTAAACAATTCTTCTATAGGATTGTCATGTATTTCTTCAGGATTGGCCAAAATTGCTATAGGATTGGGATCAACATAGAGAGATGGTTTGGATTTATGATTTCCTTAGGGAAATGAAAAGAGGAGTACACCACACCACCATCATCCATCCTCCATGCCATTTTTCCACTTCTCCATCCAAAATTTCATCTATGTCCTTGAAAAAAAACCCAATTTCACCCCTTCTTCCACAATTTTCACCACCACCAAGGTTTCTAGTCCCTATCCATGAGCTCACCATGAATTATAAGAGATTTTGAATGCATTGCATGAATTTAATGTGATTTTGGAGGGGTTTATGTGAATATTATAAGAAATAATCCAATCCTCTAGCAGCCTACACAAACTGTAGAAAATATATAACATAGCTATAATGCCATGTAGAAATTATATCAATGGATTCAATCTGATTATGCAATGTACTAAATCAAGATACTGAATCCTTCTACAATATTTGCGGAATATAAAACATGATCTCGCAATTAATAGAAATAATTAAATCAATACACAACATAGGAAAGCAGCTTCTCAAAACCCCTCCATATTTATTGTATAATCAACCAAGGAATCATGAAACAATACAATGTATTTGTGATCACCACAACCTCGTACACTCTACAAATTGCTTCACATTGATATAAGAAAAATTGGACAAACACATAGCCAATTATTAGCCTACCCTCAGAGTACCCTTCTTACGCAATCCCTAGAGAATTAAACCCTTATTAAATAGGAATTCAACCTTCCTTGATTGTGAAATTCATCATGGGCTTCTCATGGTTTTATAGCTACACCTCAGCAGTTTGCTTAAAATACAACTGCTAGTTTACTAGCCTTGAACCTTTGTCTCAACTGGGTATACGCCAGAATTATCATGCATGAAGCTATAAATAGTGAATCATCAGCTACTTGGTAGATCACCACTGGTGAATTAAATCTATTTTAATGCACTTGATCTTCCACTAGCTCATCAAACAGTTAGAACTAGTTAAACTGATTTTAACTGAATTATTGTGAGTTAACTGATCCCACCCACACTATACACTAGTGCTACAACTGCAACTGGACCCTGTTAATAATAGAATCACTTTGCATGCTTATCCTTAGACCCTCAACTCGAAATTCTTGAGCTAACTAAGTCTATCACACTTAATTAACTATTAAAAGTTGTTATGATATCATATTACAATTTATTTTCCAATTTATTTAATAAATTGGTTGCACACTAATGTATCGCTAGGACCCATCACTGTGTGACCTATGTTCCCACACTAGTGTGTGTGTGTTGTATTTTCTTGTTGAATTTCAACACTCCATCTCAACAAGAAATGGATTATCTGCTACCCTGATCCTGCCTATGTGGTATTCAAATTTTCTCTTTGCATGCGCCTTAGTCAAGAGATCTACATCCTAATCCTCCATGGGAATGTACTGCAACAACATAATGTGCCTCTGAACACAATCTCTGAGATGGTGTCATTGGATGTCAATATGCTTGGACCTATGATGGAATAATGGATTAACTGATATTTTTTATGCAACTCTGGTTATCACAATGTATCACTGTCAGATCCATCCGATGACCGAACAAACCAACAAGTATCTTCCTCATCCAGACGGCCTCACATGCATCCTGACTAGCTGTAATTTACTTTGCCTTTGTTGAACTGAGTGCAACTCATATTTTCTTCCTGTTGTACCAAGAAACTGTTGTTGATCCTATGTTGAAGATGCCCCTTGATGTTCTTTTCCTGTCTGATGAACTACCTACCCAATTCGGTGAAGCCTTGAAGCTTCACTCCCTCTGTTGTATGTACCATAATCCATACTCCGTAGTGTCATTGAGATATCTCAACACATGCTTTCCCGCCTTCCAAAAGATCTTAGTAGGCTTAACCATAGCTTGACTAAGTTGGTTAAATGCATAGCATATGTCTGGTCATATGTTCACCAAATACATAAGTAAACCCACAAGCTTCCTTTAAACAGTACCATCCACTACCTCACCTGAAGTAGCATGCTCCTTCCTCCAGTTACCTGCAAGAGGAGTCTCCATGGGTTTTCTTCCCTCCATGTAGAACTTCCTCAGAATATACTTGGCATACTTTCCCTGAGATACAAATATCTCCCCATCTCTTTGCCATATTTCCAAGCCTAGGAAATAATGCAAGATCCCCATGTCCTTCATCTCAAACTCTCTTGCAATATCCTCTTTGAAATAAGTTATGAGTTGCTCATCACCTGTCAGTATAAGATCATCTACATAAAGTACAATAATCAAAAGCTTACCATCAACCACAATATGATATAGGTTTGCATCCGATTCACTCTTTGTGAAGCCCAACCCATTGAAATAGTTGTCGATCTTGGTGTACCAAACACGAGGTTCTTACTTCAGCCCATACAGTGCTTTCTTGAGTCTGCACACATGTGACTCCCTATCAAAGGTCTCAAAACCTTATGGCTACTCAATATACACTTCTTCCTCAATAACTCCATTGAGAAAGGTTGTCTTTACATCCATTTGATGTATCTGCCATCCCATCTACGTTGAGAGTGCAATGATAGATCTAAATGATGAGTACCTTGAAACCGGTGAAAAATTATCCTCATAGTCAATCCCCTCTACCTGTGAGAATTCCCGGGGCACAAATCTAGCCTTGTATTTATCCACACTCCCATATATTGTCTGCTTCACCTTGTAGATCCACATGGATCCAACCACTGACTCCCCCATTGGTCTTGTGACCACTTCCCATGCACTGTTTCTGATAATGGAGTCATAATCCTCAACCATGGCATCAACCCATGTTGGTTGCTGCACTGCTTCCTCAAAAGAGGATGGTTCTGTCACAATACACTTGCTCATAAGAGCCATGTATCTAGTATACCTATCTGGGGACCCATTCATGTGTTGTGATGTAGGTGCACCTACATGCTCTGTTGCATCTAGTATTAATATTTCAGCCTCTCTAGTGTGCTTCCTACCATTTCTAGTGGATGGCTCTGCATGAGGGGTTTTTTCCATTCCATGATCCTCTGCTTGTGGCTTATCCACATCCTGAGGTTCATCCTTTGGAACTAGGAGTTCCTCATCTGCATGCAAGTCAAGCTCCCTCTCAAGGGACAATCCCATGGCTTTCTCCTCATCAAATTTAACATCTCTCCTAACAACTGTCATCCTATTAGCCAGAAAATACACTCGATAGTTGTGGGGAGTACCAGTGTACCCCACAAATATCCCAACCTCTGTTATTGGTTCTAGATTCTTCCTGGAATCATTTGGTCACATGGGAATAGACAGATGAGCCAATAAATTTAAAATATGATGTTAGCCACCTATAAATTTTTCATATCAAATGGTGGTTAAAACATTTTTGGAGTCCTCAAGGAACAAGTTTTACTGCTAAAAAGTGTTATCTCTTGAAGACTCTTGAAGGCCTCATGCCTCTTTCCAAATCTTCGCTGTTGTTCCCTTTTTATACTCAGAAATTCTGTTGATTTCATGAGAAAAGACTGCTGCAAAATCATCATTTTTCCCCTTCCTCCACTCAAAACTAACCTTCATTTTCTCCCCTTTTTCTCCATAAAATTCCTCTATTTTTCATGATTTCCCTTCTTCCATTCATGAAAATCAACTTTACATAGTTTAAAACTCATTTTTAAACTATATCGAAACCCCCAAATCCATTGGAAAACATTGAAAAAATCATAAAAAATACATGTTTTTGTATTAAGGCTTAAACCCCTTGGGCTAAGTCTTAAACCACTTCCCCTCCATGTGCTCCAGTGCTGGAACCAAGTGCTAAAGGTCACAAGCGCTTATCGCATTGGAGAAAATCACAAAGCGCTGTTGTTTGCGTTAAACAAAAAAAAAACTCCGATTGCGATGGCCCGATCGCGCAATCACATCGGCCTTCCCCGATCGCGCAAATCACATCGGCCTTCCCCGCGCATTATCGCATCGCAACTTTTTCGTCGGGCGCGTTAAAATATTTCTCCACCTCCGATTGACTCCTCCCGATTCATTTCCCGCTGTCGATCTGATCTGCAGATCGACGGTCCACATGTGATCGCATCGGAGTTTTCCATCGGGAGCATATAATTACTTTACTTTTCCTCCCACCGATCGCCAATTCCTTATTTATTCTCCACCGTTGATCTTGTGGGCCGATCTCATCTGACGACCCACGATCATCCCAAACCGCCGACTTCAATTTAAACCATATTTTCCTCTGAACTAAGGTTTTTTTTACCTTATTCCTTTGTATTTTCGCAATTTCTCTATTATACGTCCCAAATCGCTCCCGACCGTCGAACTCTGCGCGATCAATGGATCTGACATATTCTCTCCCTCTACTCTCCTTTCAACCTCCACATACAGATCTACACCGTTGGATGATGCCATCCAATGGCCATGCTCTCTTCCCACGCCCTCTGAAGCAGTTTACCAAAAGAACGCAGGATTTTATAATATAGTTTTGTATTTTGGAGGTGATTAATGGACTTTCCATTATAAATGGAAGAAAAAGCCGAAGGCTGGGAGTGACGATTCTCACGCCTTCGATTCATCAAAAGTAAATCGTTCGTGGGGTTCAAACTCCACGTCTCGTCGATGCTTCATGGGCATTGATGCCTTGAGAACCCTGCGCAGCCCTGCACATCAACAGGACATAGCAATACATAAAAGAAACAAACAGTATCAGTGTTAAAAGATCTAAGAAAAAGAAGAAACTCGTGTTTGAAGATTTCCTAGCACAGTTTGAAGGATTGAGGCACACATTCAGCAAATCAAAAGCCTAAAATCCATGGATAAAGATGTCATAAAGACCAGCAGACACAGGTTAAGCCTGATCAGACCTAAAACATAGATCTCAAGTAAATCAAGGTGTTTTAAAAAAAGACGAAGACATCTGTCGATCCGAGAAAGTCTCCACCGCAACAGGCAGAGGCCAATTGAATCCTCGCCAGCGCCAAAATCCAACCTTTCCAGATACCAAGGACACCTGCAGCCACATAGAAATCAAATAAGGCCTAGTAATTACCTGAACAAGAGGTGTTTGCCTAAAGATAGCTGAACAATTAATACAAATCAAAGATCTTATCTCTAATTGTCGGCAAAACTATTTTAAATATTAAGAACAGCCCAGAAGCAAATATTTTTCGATCATTAGGCCTCAGAGAGCAGAAACAGAGTTACTTCAACATGACACAGAGCCTCAAAAGTCAACAAACGCTCCCACCGAGCTTAATTCATAAATGTAAATCAATTAAATACAAACAGAGCATCTGTAAACTTCCTCATTGAGCCCCTCAAAGGTCGAGAAGTATTAAGTCTGTATTAATTGACTCAGGAGATCTATTATTTGATCCCACCTCCTCATTCTTCTATAAATACTTCTGTAGAAGATGAGCAGTTGTTGGTCTCTGGACATCTGATTGCATGTAATATTTTTCTGAAGCTATTGATGTCCTGTTTGCAAATTGAAGATATATAAGCTGATATGAGAAGTTTGAATTTGTAGAGACCCACCGGGCTTGCCGATTGTAACTGGTTTGAACATCAAATACAAGCTGTTGATTTATGGGATCCTAATTTATGTCAATGGTGATGTGTTCCTCACTGTCAATTGTTATTTTATTTAATTTTTTCACTCTGTCCACGTTCTCTGATAAATAACAGCAAATATAGAGCTAGGATTTACTCTCAACAGTACCCTACTCTTACTGAAAGCTTTATTTCTATGTTTTCTTCATTTGAAAGTTCTCTTTAAAGAGTATATTAAAGCAAGTTGGTTTCAAAGTACTTGCCTGATCTAGATTTCTCTTTGTGATTATCATATGTGTTTTCCTTTATAATATGCTGAAAGAAGGGTAGTTTCAAAGCACTCACCTGATCTTAAGCTATTCCAATTGTTTTAAAAATGTTTTCTAACTGAAAGTACTTCAATGCAGGCTAGTTTCAAAGCACTTACCTGATCTCATAATACTTTTATATTTTTCCCTAAGTACATTCCGAAGCAAGATAGTTTGAAAGCACTCACTTGATCTTAGGTTGTTCACTGTTCTTCATTTGTTTATTCTCCATTTCCTATCTGTTTCATTCCATAAAATCAACTTAAGAGATCCTTTTGACATAAGTGACTTTCCCCATGGATCCTTCTTGAACCTTGTTGTCCAATTAAAATCCTCCTATGACTCCAAAGCCCAATGGGTTAAAACTGTTTTTTCCTTTTTTGTCAGCCGAATCATTCCTTCATTTGCATACATCTTCACCCTTTATTTTGAACTGCCTTCACCTTCATCATGTCTTTGCCCAACTAAAAATAAACAAACAAAACCCATGCTCTTCATAACTAGCCTAATATCACATTTCAGGCTTTAAATATCACATCTTTAAACTCATTCATAGAGAGATCCCTCTCTGGATTCAGGAGGGCTAGATCCTTGAATCCCAAAGTGGTTTTATGTTGTCTTATCTTTTGGTCTTGCCAATCTAGCCAAAACATAGGAACCCCAACATAATGGCGACTCCACTGGGGGATTTTTTGAGTTCATAGTTGCTTGGCCAACTTTTATAAACTCCTTAGTTTCCCATACAACCACAGAAACTTAGAAAACCCAAAAATATTTCAGATTGGTATTCAATAAACATGGTAGTGGACCATGAAACCTTTTACCTCCAAAAGAGCTAAAAACTTCCACTTGGCGACTCCACAATCCTACAGACCTTAAGACTCCACTGGGAGGACCCGTAATCATTATAAAATCATTCAAACTCAGTAAGAGGGCTTTAGGATTAAAGTTTTCTTAGCAAAGATCAGTTAAACCTCTCAAATATTGTCATATCTGGTTAACACCTTTCTTGTTTATTTGGTTCTGAAAAACACAGCATAGTGGCTCTTAGAAAGATTCACACTAGAGCTCACCCTGACCCAAACCCACCTGAGACAGTTGATAACCCTGATAGATTACTTAGGAAGTCTCCTAAGATAAAAATTTCAACTGTTTTTAAATCACCCTTAAGATTTAATTCAGTTCCTGAAAATATTACAGCTCTACAGCAATCACCAGTGGATCTAAGAAATACATTTAGAACACAATCACTCAACGATTTAGATCAGCTAGATTCAAAGTCTTCACTTGCATCCCTGGAACAAAGTGAACATCCTGGTAGTAGAGAAACCACACCACCTGATTTGCATTTCCTTCTCAATTTAAGTGTCTCTCATCCAAGATCAGCTCAGCGATCTATCCCTGGTCCATCCACATCTGTTCATCCAACATCCACTGTACAAACCACTCCACTCTAGTCCACTGTCCCTTTTGTTAATCCATCTCTTGTGAATCTACCTCCACCTCCAATCATGGTAGCATGGTATGCCCCCTTGGTGCTGCCCCAGCCTTTAGCTCCTTTACCCAATGAATATCAGTCTAAGATTCCTCATTTCACTGGTAAAGAATCCACCACCGCTCAACACCATGTAGATAGAATGGGAGATGCCTTTGACTACATGGAAATAGAGGATGAAACAATTAAGATGAGGATCTTCGCTCAGAGTTTAAGAGGAGAAGTGAAGAAATGGTTTAAAGTTTTGCCTCCTAATAGCATTAATGATCTTCCCACCTTACATCAAACTTTCATAAACAAATGGGAAGTTAGAAGCAACCCTCTCCAAATCCTAGCCGAATATAAGAATCTTAAAAGAAATCTAGGAGAGAGTGTCCAGGACTATTCTACAAGATTTAACAGTATCTACAATGCTCTTCCACCACACATGAAACCTCCCCAAGGAATGGCCCTAGTAAAATACCTTGAAGGCTTTGATGCTAATATGGCCTATCAGCTTAGGGAGAGAGATTATAATACATTGGAAGACATGCAAAAAGGAGCAGTGAGTGTTGAGGCAAACCTGATTGAGAAAAAAGCCAGGATGAGGGATGAGAAAAAGGTAACCTATAGGGGTGACAGCACAGCTTCTACATCTGATCCTAAATATGACAGTCTAGCCAAAACCATGGAGAGACTAGGAAAAATGGTAGAAATTTTGACTATCCAAGTCAGCAATCAGAACAGGAACCAAAATCAAAACCAGAACTTTAGGAGAAATAACCCCTCAAATAGACAAAGAGACTTTGATCAAAAGGTCATCCCTCCATTCCAAGAGAACTTCCTTGATGAGGATGAAGGAATAATAGAAGAGTCAGAGGAAACTGACATGAATATGATGGATGTGGATGAAATTGACCACACCTTTCCCACAGAACAAAACCAAACCTCATACTCACATTGGAATGAGGAAGGGTTGGAAACTGAGGACTATAGGTTAGGATTCGAAAGTGCCATCATGCAGGTCCGAGAACTGTAGAAATTTGCTGAATAATGATTAATTATCCACCGAGACTATCCTGATCACATATCAATTCGAATTCATATGCAACACATAATCTCTTTCACTCAGATCATCACACATGCGGAAATAAAACAAGCGATAGCACATCAAATCATCATACACATTAACACAGTATGTATGGGGAAAGCTTATAGCTAAAAACCCCGCAGCTATTGTGTATATTATAATGGAGAAAACATGTAACAAACTTAGTACAATACTCCTCACAATTACTCAGTACTATCTCATGAAGTTACACACAAACTAGCTTGGTTTTGAACAAGTCACGGGTTCAAAACACATCCACTAATTGCCTGCCTCTATTGCGAAATCATGGCCTATCTAAATAGAGATCCAAGGTTCGAATCTCCTTGGCTTGACAGCGCAATCATCATGGGAAATTGCCTCCAAGTGTGGTGCAAATCTCATGCACAACTGATGTCCCAACTGATAGCTGTACTCACCCTTTCATCTACCTCTTCCACTGGTCTCCACTGAACTGTCCATGCACTGTAGTGAACTGATGTGTTCTTGAGTTGAATAATGAGTTACTAATTAATGAATTAAATAATATTTAATTCACTCCACTCATTACTAGTTGATTTTCTAGTTAAACTAATCTCAACTAGTTCAACTAAGTTAAACCGAACACAACTCCACCATCTGTCTCATCAACTCCACCAAACTTCTGCCACTGAAGTCCTAACTGAAGTCAACCATGCATGAGCTCACCAAACCCCTAGGAATAGCGTAATTCCTCTGTCAGATGCATGAGCCACTTCTGTAGCTCGAACTGAAGTGCTCCAAGAGAGTAAACTGAAGTTTAGAGTCCAAATATTATTAAGGTTAAATAATATTTGACTTCCCTATTTTTAGGATAGGCAGTCTAAAAATAGACTTCGACCTATAGGTCCAAAAAATAGAGGTCCATCTATTTTTACCAACATGACCAATACTCCAAGAATAACATACTGCAACCCCTAGACCATGCTCCATATGTCTAAAAATAGACATATTCTAAAAATAGACATATTCTAAAAATAGACTTTGCGCCAGAATTTGCCTGCGGGCCCACTTAGTGAAGGCGAATTCATTTCAATAAGCTCCATCATCTTGCTGCATTTTCAACAAGAACAATATGACCTCAGGAGAAAAAAGAACATAGATGATCCCAAACCAAAGGCCTCTGAAATCACCATTAAGAAAAGGCCTGGAAAGAATCCCAAAGTGACTACTGAAAGCAGTAAATCAGCGGCTGAGAATTCTGGTAAAAACAAAGATAAGGACATCCAAACCAGTGAAAAATCAAGTCGAGAACCTAGCATCACTAGCATTGGAGCTAATGCTCCCGATAAAACAGCTTCAAACATTGTACATACTGAAAATCAGCAAGCTGAGATTACTAATAAAACAGTGCCCAACAAGACAGAATTGAATCTTTCAAAGAGTCAGTTTGCTTTTAATTTGGAAAGTGAGATTGCCAAAATTAAAATTTATGTCCCTCTCATTGAGTTGGCCACCCAAGATGTATATAAGAGTCAAATTTTGAAAGCTTTAAACTTAGGAGAAAACAGTGACACCCTTAATTTGAATGATGAGCAACTGGCTCTCATGTTTGGCCCAAAAATTGAAGGGAAATTTCAAGAAGGGATAGTATCTCCTTTCTATGTCAGCCTCAATATCCATGAAAAAATCCTGCATAATACTATGCATGACTCTGGAGCCTCACACAACCTTATGCCAAAGGTGATAATGGAAAGGTTAGGACTAGAAATAACCAGACCTTATAAGGATTTATATTCTTTCGACTCTAGCAGAGTGAAGTGCCTTGGCCTAATCAAAGACCTTTGTGCGAGTTTGACTCAAATCCCAGCCAAGTGCATGGTTATGGATGTTGTGGTGGCTGATGTGCCTCCTAAGTATGGCATGTTGTTGTCAAGATCATGGGGTGCCAAGCTGCAAGGTACAATGCAGATGGATGGGACATATGCCACTATCCCTGTCTTTAGCCAGCTTAGAAGACTATATAGAGAGGCGCACATGAAATTCATGGTCAGTAGCCCAGAAAAGCCTGAAACTTCCCCCATTTACTCTGTCCATACAAACCTGGATTCGTTTATCCTTTACAATAATGAATCCACAAATAAGCCAGAGCTAGAAGACAATGACTCAGATAACCAGTTAGAGGCCCCAAATCTAGAAATAATGGCATTTCTAGATATGGAAGAAAAGGAGAGAGAAACTTTTGAACAGTGCACTGAAACAACAGACCAGAGTGAACAAAGCCAAGATGGCAGACAATAGACTACCCGTCATGCTGAACTCCATGAAAATCTTGAAGAATGAGACCCATCACGACATGTTGCGGATCTCAGAACATAACATAATGATGAGCAAGGCAATAGGGATGAAAACGACGTTAACCCTACAAACAATCCTTTATGGTGCATGAAATTTGACGAGTCTTGCACTAAAAAGAGTGTGGGAGCTGGGGTATGGTTGGTCGACACTAAAAACAATTACTCCGAAAGCCATGCTTTCAGGCTAGATTTCAAATGCACTAACAACATCGCAGAGTATGAGGCTCTCATCCTAGGATTGCGTCTATTGAAAGAACTAGGAGCCAAGAAGATAATTGTTCAGGGAGACTCAGAATTAGTCATCAAACATCTAAATGGAGAGTATGTCGTTAAGCATCCTAGACTAAGGGTATACCAAAATAATGCCATAGATTTCCTGAACATGTTTACAAAATATGAGCTCATGTTTGTCTCAAGGAGTCAAAACATAATTGCAAATGGGTTGGCCTGCGCTGCTAGTTCATTGTCAGGAATCACCTAGTGACAAACAGATCATCATTCAAACAAAATATAGACCTGCAGTGCTAGATAATGAGAAATATTGGCAGGTCTTTGAGGGTGACAAGAAGATAGAGGATTTCTTGCTTGGCAGGAACGAGTTCGAATTATCTGATTCAGATTCTAAATCCGATGAAAATTGCCTGAACGAAGAGCCCCCTGAGGAAGAGGAACCATTCGGTTTCGTAAAAATCAACATGCTAACTAAAAAACTTGGAACTCATACGGAAGAGTATGAGGACGCAGAAAACGAAGACATTGAGGTACTGCCGTTAGAAGACAAGAACAATACCTAGGGGGCTAGCACCATTAGAGGACCTGTTTTATTTTAACGACATAGCAAAGAAACCCACTATAGAATACACAGATTCTGATGTCGAGGAATGCAACGTAGGCATCGAGGATAAACCTAAAATGATTAAAATAGCTAGGTCCTTGCCAGCAGACATGAAAAAGAAATGCATTGAATTATTTGAAGAGTTTGTCGATGTGTTTTCCTGGAGCTATGAAGACTTAAAATCCTATGATACAGAAATCATCCAGCACAAGATCCCATTGAAAGAAAACCAAAAACCCTTCAGGCAAAAAATGCATCGAATTAATCCAATACAACTGCCTCTAGTGGAAAAGGAAATAAAAAAAATGTATGAGGCAGGAATCATTGTGCCTGTGAGGTTTTCAGATTGGGTTTCTAACCTTGTAGCCGTGAGGAAAAATACAGGAGAAATCAGACTGTGCATTGATTTCAAAAACCTTAACAGAGCCTCCCTAAAAGACAATTACCCTTTACCCAAAATGGAACACATCCTACAAAGGGTAGTTGGTTCAAAGAGGATTTCTCTGTTAGATGGTTTTTCAGGGTATAACCAAGTTTTAGTACTCCCAGAAGACCAACTCAAGATAGCTTTCACCACTCCTTGGGGTACTTTCATGTATGTGAAAATGTCTTTTGGATTAATGAATGTTGGGGCCACTTTTCAAAGGGCCATGGACATTGCATTTTCCGAGGAAATAGGGCACTTCATTGTAATTTACCTTGATGACATAACAGTTTATTCCAAATCTGATGAAGAGCACCTTAAACATCTAAGACGGGTCCTTGAAAGGTGCAAAAGGTTTGGACTATCTTTAAATCCCAAAAAGACAGTGTTTGGCCTACAACAGGGTAAACTCCTTGGCCATATTATATCAGAAAAAGGGATTAAAATAGATCCAAAAAGAGTTGAGGGAATACTACAGATTAGCCAACCAAGGAACATAAAATAATTACAGTCCTTTATTAGAAAGATTAATTTCTTAAGGAGGTTTATTCCCAACTTAGCAGAGCTCCTTAGAAACATGACTAATATGCTCAAAAAAGAAGTAGGAGTGAAGTGGACTGTAGAAGCCAAAAGATCCTTCGAATTCATAAAACATGCACTCCCCTGGGTGTTGGGTCATAAAAAGGTATCTTTTGAACACCTAATTAGCCTACATTAATCATCAATCCGGGAGCATCTTTTTATTTCAAGAGTGTACTCTGTTTGAGGCTGCAATTTTCTAAGAGAAATGCTGTGAAGATGTAGTATGAAGTAAAAAAAACAAAAGTAACAAATGCTGGGAAAGAAACCTAATTACAGTGACATGAATGGAAAGATTAAACTACTTCAATCTTGCAGAACGTCGATCAGGGATGCAGTAGCAGTAACTCTTTCCCTTAGAAATCGATGCAAGATGACCAATCTGGGGACTTGGAAGCAAAAGCCTCTATCCTCTACAGTTGGAGATCCTAAAGCAATTGAAACGAAAGCAGATTCAATGAAAGCAACTTAAAAGAAACGCAATCTGAAAAGGAACAGCAACATGTAACTACAACTCATCTATTTGCTAATCAAAGACTATGAATAAGTAATGAACAGAAATGGAACAGCAACGTGAAATGAACAGCAATTACAATTCTAACATATTCAAGGCACTAGATTTCTATGCTTCAATTCTGTCGACAGCTTCTCACCACGCAACAATCAATTATAACAGATTATAAACTAAAGGAACAGTAACTCAAATCAAATACAAGTCAGCGAAGCTTTATAGTAACAGCAAGATAATCTAACCACGAATTATGCTTCTTGTAAAGAATTTAAACAGAAATGACTCTGTATTTGATCCGATCAACAATAAACCAATTATGTAATCAAAACAAACATTAAGCGCACTCCACACGACAATGAGCAAAGATTAAAATACAAACAGCGAAGTGATTCCACCAGAGTCGGGCCCTTAGCGCCAGTGAAATACTGCTGGGCTAATTCAGAACTGTAGAAGGTAGATAAAACGCATTCCTTATATTAAACCAACATAAAGTTTTACAGAAAGGTTTCTCTCAAAACAGAGAGTCAATAGAACAGAGAAAATGTAAAATCTTTCGACAAATTCCTAACTTCAACAACAATCTGTCCCCTTGTCACTAAAGGATGTGGCTTTATATATCAAATCTCGACAGACCAATCAAGGAACAAGATGAGTTTGAACAGCGATCCCTCAGGATCGAAAGATCCTGAGGGATTCGCTCCTCTGTGTTTAGTCATCATTCTGTTTATGCTGACTGAGGCCGAGTTGTTCCTTGTCCTTTCTGGGCTATTCGTTCAGATCTCCTTGCCTTTGGTTGGATATGATTCAACTTTGATGGAGAAGTTAGATTGTTCTCAACCCCGCCTTTGGCACAGCTGTTCACCTCTCCGAATTCCTATTTGTCAATCAAAAAGTAGCCTTTAGTCATTTTTTCGTATTAATCATGAACCTTTCCAATTCTATTGTAATTCCTATGATAAATTACCTTTCCAAGGCATACAGGAGTATATTTATGGTAAAGAATGAGTAAATACACAATAATTTCATACCTCTTTCACTGCCCAACATACCCCCCTGCTTAATCTTTTTCATGCCCTCATGAAAACTATAGTTCACATGGAGAGCAGTCAAAGAATAAGCTGAATAAGGTTTGTCATCCACAGGCCTAAAACCATGTAGTGCAGCTAATTCCTCAAAAACATGTTCTGTCTGTCCTTCAGGAAGTTCATAAATAGCTTTGTAGTCCGAAGCAGGGTACCATGCAATAGGGCTGCGGAACCTACATCCTAACCTATATGGTCCTTCTTTTAAAACAAGATGGCTATAGGAAATGAAACGGTCTGCAGCTAGCCCAAAGTTTCTATAATTAAATGGTTCCCTATTTTGCACATTCTGATTCGAGGTTCTCCATCGGACCTTGTCTGCTATATAAGCTTGGTTCCTGATGGATGAAAAATAATCTGTTCCATTCAGAATGATTGATTTGTGGACAGGCCCCAGAGTTTGGGTAACGCCTTCCTTTGTCATCAAACTTTTCTGTCTAGCCCAAAATTCAAGTGGGTCCTGAGGTTCACTTCTGACCCATAGATCTAATCCATTTTCCTGCCTTTGAAAGGCGTTATAAGCATTAAGCCATTTTAATTGATTTAGAACAAAGGAAATGAATGCCTGAAACTGAACATCTCCAATAAAAGGGCTAGGGTTTGATTCACAGTCATTTTCAAGTATTAGGTTATGCAAGTAAAATTCACATAACAGACGTTGTACTTTGATCTCATAAAGTTTGCAGCATGATATCAAGTCATCTATTGTTTTTAGCTCTATGGATTTCCCTGCCCTAACTGCCTTGATCTTTAATTGTAAATATCTTTCTAGTAAAAAAAAAGCATAGTTCTTGGTGGGGCATCTACAGGCTAAGACATCAGTATACAAGGAGCAGAGAGTGTCCATTTGAGTGTAGGCTAGTTTTAGTTGGTTCATTACCTTATCAGCCTTTACCTCTGCTTTCCGTCGTTTTTCATGAGCTTCAGCTTCTGCTTCACGAATAGTACTCATTTTTTGCTGCAATTCCTGATATCTTTTTCTTGGGACAATATCTTCCTCTAGTCTCTGCCTTTCTATTCGGGCCTGTGTCAATTCTTCTTGAAGTCTGGCCAGTGTCGGCTCACTAAAAGTGTGCTGACTGCTAGATTGCATATTTTCACTCAAAACCGGTTCCTCTAGAACAGCTTGTGTTGGAACAGTTGTTTGTTGCTCCGCATCCTCATAATTAGGCTCAGGTATGGTTTCTTCTGTAACTTGGGGGTTCCTATCAGCGATCACTCTTCTCTTTTTCGAGCTTCTTTTGATAGTAATGCTTCTTCTCTTAGGGGCTCGCTTGGGCATGTGTTTCATTCTCAGAACCCTAATGGTTTGCCTAAGCTGTTCTACTAGTTTATGAAGCTTTATTCGTTCTCTGCGAAGCTTCTCAATCTCAGTTGTTTTCTTATTCTTTCTTAATGGAACAGTCGTTACTTTATCCGACCCTATTTTCTCAACAGAATTTTGGCCCATATCAGTCGTGCCTTCAGTAAAATTCTCTTATTGTTCTTCTCCTTGGGGCTCCTCTTCTACATTCATATGCCCTTGGCTCAATTCTCCTGGAATCATATTCTCAGTTAACTCTACAGTCTCCTGGGGGCTTCCAGCTTCAGTGTTTTCTTTCTCATGCTCACATCCCTCAGGAGAATCAACCCTAGCTTCGCTAGGGTTTGTTGTTTCATTCATTTTTTCTCCAGCTGTTTCTTTATCAATAGCAGAGTATTCTGGTAGTTGATTAATATCAATATTGAGATCCAAGGGGCTATGAGGCCGTGCATAATCACTCATATGGCCAAAATCTGGGCCAATTGGTCTTCCTGTAAAGGGCTTACGATAACATTTTCGGCCATCTCTGTTTCATCCTGATTACTACTATGATTGTCCTCGGCCTCCTCACATGTGTGATAACTTCATTCCTCTTCATCTGAATACCGAATTTCTCCCTCAACTTCTTCTTATTCAGAACTTCCTTCGATTCCTTCTTCCTTATTATCTCCTTCTTCTGCATTGGATTGTTTTTCACTACCGATATGATGACTTATTTCTTCTTCATCCGAGTAGCGAATTTCTCCTTCCAATTCTTTTTCCTCATCAGTACGAGGGCTTACTCCCTCTAATTTCTCTTCTTCGTCAGTGCGAGGGCTTACTCCCTCCAATTGTGGAGGTTGTTCCTCCTCTGAGCTATGCATTTCCAGGGGCTGGCTTCTACTACCCGGAAGTCCTTCCACCATCCTTCTATTTCCTTTCAACCGGAGGGACTGTCTATGAGTAGAAGGCTCAGCAATTGAGCCGGCCATCCTCTTCCGTTTTAGAGCGGGTAGAGCTAACCCTCCGTCAATGGAAAATATTAATTCTTCCCAGCTGAACTATTACTGGGCGAGGCTACGACTCACTATTAAACGAATTAGACAATGGTGGCTGACCACCATATTTGCATGTTGGGATTTTCTTATACCATGAGCAGTATCATGCAACAAAGAATTTAAAAATGCAGGCAAATTAATGGTGCATTTTTGTTTTAATACAGCTAGTAGCTTAAGGTGGCAAGGTCTTACCACATCCTTTCTTCCGTCGCACGTTATGTAAGCCTGCACAATCTTGGCCAACTCCGTCCATGGTTCTCCTAATGACGCTGGCTGGACTCCTTTACCTTTGATAACTAACGTCTGTCCATCATCTTGAAAAAAATTTATGGCTTCACGAATCCTAATCTTCTTCTGAGTCCAAATAGTCCCTTGCGCGGGAATGCCAGATACTTCTGCAATTATCTCGTCGGATACATCTATTTGCCTTCCTCTGACCATGGAGGATCCTTCCTGCAGGTTCAATAAAAATTCGGTGGCCACTACTTCGTGGGGTTGTTGCATTCTCAAGAAATATGTAATCCACCCCAGTCTTTCTAAAATTTCTCGTGCAGTATCAGAGATGATCAGTACTTGCGGTTCACTGCGAATTGGCCATCCTCCCATTTCTGCGTTCTGTTAATTTCTCAACACACAGTAATCACAATGGAACAGCACAACACAGTTCGTTGAAATTTTGTTATTTCCTAAAATGCATGGATTTTAATCCGTATACAGGTAAGGGAATCTTGGAGTTTTATTTGTATGCAGACATCCGCGCCCCCCAAATGAGTGAAAGGTCGCCCTCGACCGTCAATTGAGAGGAGCATGTGTGGCTCAGCAGCAGTACAACAGTAAAAAGTAGGCGTAATTATGATACATTCAATCAAATTACAACATTTACTGAAATCAATGCATGTGATGAATCGTTAATAAATATAAAATCATTTTTTAATGATTCAAATATGAGGAGAAGGGACAGCATAAAATAAACATAAATACAATTGTGTTATTTACCATTTTGAACTAATATGATCGATTTTTAATGATTTTCATGTATAATAGGTTCAGAGGGAAAGGTAAGGGATTCATATTTCATTTGAAATTTAAATAAAGATATAGGAAAAGGGTTAAATATAACTATTGATGTGTATAAATGTGACTCCAATGCCATCAGTAGAGCTCTGTTGCCCACAGGTGTCCATAACCTTGACAGAGTTGCTTGCTTACCCACGGAACCATTGTCGTTTATGTATGTTGAGGAAGTGCTTTTTTTATTGAATATTGTGACGGAGGCCATTGTGTTGGCTTGGTGACCAGATAAACCACAATGTCGTTCACCGGGAAGAAGTGAAAGGTGGGCAGGCCGGCTCGTGATGAGACCTCCTGTTTCAAGGACTTCTTGATTTTCTTCAATTGTCTATTGGACCATTTCCCTGGTTTGGTGGCCATAATGGGAATGCCACTTCACTGCCTTCCCTATGATCACGGTAGGCTGGCTCTTGATGAGACCCCCTATCCTCCATCTGCAAAATCATTATTAAGAATATGTAAATATTTTTTTCTCTTCTTTTTTTTTTATTTTTTTTTTATGCAGCACTTTTCCTCAGTTATTCATAAGGGATGGCTCAACACTCCTTAAGAGTATGGATGGTGGAAGAAGTCTGAACATCTCAATAGAAAAAAACATTATGCCCTTATTCCTATTCCATAGATAGACATCAAAGAAAGTTATAGCATATGGGAAAGAACCAATCATGATAAAAATAATCGATCAGATTAATTCAATGGTAAAAATAGCAAAGTTATGTTATTGATCATGCCCTTTTTCCTTTTTTTTCTTATCATTACTAGACAATTTTCTTAAAAAAAATGACAATTTCTTTTGATTTGTTGATTACAGTAAGATTTAATTTGTATGATTGTATATAAATGATATATTTGCCTTCAGAAAAGTAATCAAAAATTCAAAATGCTGGCTTAAAACAAAAAAACAATCCACAAAAAAGTGTTGTTTATTTTAAAAAAAGAAAAGCAAAAACAATCTGCGGAACTGTTGTTCCTTTCAAAAGGAACAGCAAAAAAATACTCTGCGGAAGTGTTGTTCCTTTGGAAAGGAACAGCAACGGTTTGCGAAACTGTTGTTCCTTTCGAAAGGAACAGCAGCGGTCTGCGAAACTGTTGTTCCTTTCGAAAGGAACAACAGCGGTGTTGTTCCTTTAGAAAGGAACAGCAAAACAAATGGAATAAACAGAATTTTTTCTCTTTTTCTTTTTTTGAAGAAACCGAATTTCATGAAACAAATGATGAATAAATAAAGCGGTAATATTAACAGAATGTTAAAAAACAAATTCCATAAAACAACAATCGAAAAATGGAAAAAAAATGCTTTAGGTACAAAAATTTAAAAAAAGAGATGATTTATTAAACTGATGCCGAGGAGTTCTCCCCTTCAGCGAGAATTTCCATGGTAGAATCTTCCCGTAACTGTTGGTAAAAGGATTCCCGAGTAAGTGGTTTATGATACAATCGTACTCGATGACCATTTACCTTAAAGGAATGTCCAGATCCGTCAATGGTAACTAATGTAACAGTGCCATTATCATGCACTTTTTGTATTTCATAGGGTCCAAGCCATCGTGTCTGGAGTTTTCTTGGGAAATCCTGAAACCTGGAATCATATAGGAGTGCCCAGTCTCCTTCGTGGAAGATCTTTTCTTTGATATGGGCGTCATGCCATTTGGCTCTCTGTTGCTGAATTAATGCTGTGTGCTGAAGAGCAGAGAGCCTAATTTCATCTAGCTCATTAATTTGCTGCAGTATTTTAGCCTGGGCTTCATTTAAATTTAGACCCACCTTTTGAGTTGTTCATAATGTTTGAATTTCGAATTCTATAGGAAAGATGGGTTCCTTTCCGAATACCAATTGGTATGGTGAATATCCTGTGGTAGGTCTTCACGTTGTTCGATATGCCCACAATGCTTCTGGAAATTTGTAGGCCCAATCTCGTCTATGAGAGGCAACTATTTTTGTTAATATAGATTCGATTACTTTGTTCGTGCTCTCTACTTGGCCATTGGCCTGTGGGTGATATGGAGTCGTAATCTTGTGCTGAACGTGGTAGTTTTTCAATGTTTCAGCTAATTTGTTACCTACAAACTATGGTCCTCCATCTGTGATTATGTCCCTTGGGAGGCCATAGCGTACAAAGATTTGGAAAAGAAACTGTATTACAGAGTCCTCTGTAGCTTTTGACAGAGCTTCTGCCTCAACCCATTTGGTGACATACTCAGTTGCAACTAGGATATATGTTTTTTGGTTTGATGGGGGGCTAATAGGACCAACAAAGTCAAGATCCCAACGTTCAAATGGTTCGATCACTAGTTGAGGTTTCAGAGGCATTTCATCAGACTGCCCAGGGCAACCTGCCCTTTGGCAACTATCACAGGCCTGCACGAATTTTTTAGCATCTTTAAAGATAGTAGGCCAATAATAGCCTGTTCGTAAAACTTTATGGGCAGTTCTACGATCTGCAAAATGTTCGCCACACTGTCCATCATGGCATGCTTTCAAGATGTCAAATACCTCATCCTCCCTAACGCATCTCCTTATTTTCATATCTGCACCTGTATGAAATAGGTGGCCTCCAATCCAGGAGAAGCGGGTACTACGGTGTATTATTTGCTTACGTTCATTAAGGGACAGATGTTTAGGTAATTTACCTATTGCCAAATAGTTCACTATATCAGCATACCACGGTGTTCTAATAGTAACATCGAAGAGATGTTCATCTGGAAAGTGGTCTTCAACTTCTTCTATATCTGTTGGCTTTGGCATTCTTGACATAAAGTCAGCTACAGGGTTCTCTTTCCCAGGTCGATCTCTGATTGTGATGTCGAATTCCTGTAGTAAAATCAACCATCTTGTCACTCTTCCGTTTGTAACAGGTTTATTTGCTAAAAATTTAATGGCAGAGTGATCAGTATATAGTACTACAGGATACCCCGTTATATAATGTCTAAATTTTTTATAGCATGAACTACAGCTAAAAATTATTTCTCAGTCACAGTATAATTTAATTCAGCAGGGGATAGATTTTTGCTAATATAGTAGATTGCATATGGCTTCTTATCTTCCTCCTGCCCAAGTACTGCTCCAATTGCTGTGTCTGAGGCATCAGATGAAATTTGGAACGGAAAATTCCAATTTGGGCCCCTCAGCACTGGGGCTGTTGAAACGAGCTTCTTCAAATCATTAAAGGCATGGTCACATTTATCTGTCCAAATGAAATTAACATTCCCAGTCACTGCATATAAAGGTGCAGCTATTCGAGAATAGTGTTCTATAAATCTTCTATAGTAACCAGAAAATCCAAGAAAGCTACGTACCTTCGTTTGTGTAGTAGGTGTAGGAATTAACAAGAGTATTTGAATTTTAGCCGGGTCTACTTGAATTCCAGTTGTTGAAATATAATTCCCTAAGATAACTCCTTCGGTCATCATCATAAGACACTTTTCGTTGCTTAGGCAAAGCCTAGTGTCAATACATCTTTGCAATACTTTTTCTAAGTTTTCCATTCCAGGCTCGAAGTCATCCCCATAGGGTGTGAAATCATCCATATATACTTCGAGGCCTTCATTTATTAAGTCTGCAAAAATGCTGAGAATTTCCCTTTGGAATGTAGTAGGAGCATTGCATAGGCCAAAAGGTAGGACTCAGTAGGAAAATATCCCCCATGGACAGGTAAAAGTAGTTTTGTCCTGATCTTCAGGGGCAATCTGGATTTGGTTGTATCCACTGAAGCCATCGAGGAAAGAGAAGAATTTCTTCCCTGCCAATGTGTCTAATACCTGGTCAATGAAAGGAAGGGGAAAGTGGTCTTTCTGTGTTGCCTTATTAATTTCACGGTAATATACACATATCCTCCACTTTCGTTCTTATTTGGTACTACCACTAATGGGGAGACCCGCTTGCTATCAGATATTGGGTAGATGAAATTAACATCCAATAGTTTTTGTAATTCAGCTTTCACAATATCTTTAAGGTGAGGATTTAGTCTCCTTTGAGGTCGGCGAATGGGTCTTGCATCTTTTTCAATGTAAATGTGGTGAGTACACAATTGAGGATCAATTCCTTTCATATCGTGGTAATCCCATGCAAAGGTTGCTTTGTATTTTCGTAATAATTGGACCAATTTCTCTTCTTGTTCAGCAGTGAGATTTTTATTAATATTTGAAGTTTTTCCCGGCTCAATTTCTACAACCTTGCTATTGCTCATAGAAGTAGTAGGTATTGTTTGATCAGGAATATCTTTGAAAGGATCTTCTTCTTATTTATTATCAAATGCTGCTTTGATCATGTGACATTGCAAATGAGATCTGGTTTGTGACTTATTAATAAAATTATTAATGATATCATCCTCTATTTGATCTTTAAAATCAAGAGCATTTTCTATGGTTAGAGGTGATCTCATATTCTCCATAAGATATGATGCAGGTGGTTTTCTTGTTTTGATTATTGATAGACTTGGCTGGTCTGGGGGATATAGGGCTAGATTCTTGACATAATTTCCCCTTGTAATTGTCATGTTGCCTTGTCGGCATCCAATATAAGAATCGGCAGTTGCCAACCAAGGTCTACCTAGAATTAACGGATGTCCATCTAGTCGATTCTTTGGATTGATAACCAGGAAGTCAGCAAAGTATTCCCAGGAATCTAAAGATACCATTACATCTTGTAGTATACCTTCTGGTTTGACTACTGATCGGTCAGCCAATTCCAACAAGGTTGTTGTTGGTTCCAGTGATGTAATTCCAAGTTTTTGACAGGTGGTGGTTGTTAAAATGTTGATTGCTGCCCCCAAGTCAACTAAGGCATTTGGAAATGATTGGCCATTGATCTGCACTGTCACTATAGGATTTCCTAGGTCTTCATATTTGATGGGTGTTTCCATTCCTGATAATAAGTCAGATAAGGTACCGACTATTTGGACAGTAGGATTGGTTGTTGTTCTCCTCTTTGGCTTCTTTATGCATAATTCCTTAATAGTTTTTGCATATATAGGAATATCTTGAATAGCTTGGAGGAGAGGTATTTTTATACACAAATTTTTTAATTCTCCCAGAAGATCAAAATTAGGTTGTTCTAATGGACGAGGTATAATTAATCGTTCTGGGAAAGGTGGAGAGGAAGTTATTACTTGTTGTTGATTTCTTTGTTGATTTTGTTGTTGAACTTCCTTCTCACTTTGTACTTTTTGTTCTAAAAGTAACGGATCTTCAGTGTGGACATCATTGTTTCTCTCTGTTTCGACTATGCGCCCAGACCTTAATTGAAGATCATTACACTCCCTTAGTTCAGTTTCTACTTCTGGGGGTTCCATTATTTGGACAGACTGAACTGGCCTATTTTTTGGGTTTGGGTTGGGTTGGGCTGGGGGCTGTGGTCTTAAATTGGTCTGGGGGTTTGTATAAGGAGCTGGTAGTGTAGGTTGAGAGAGAGGAATTGATCCAGCTGGCTGATTTGTAGGTTTTTTCCAGTTTAACTGCCAGGCCTGACTCTGGGAAGTAGAAGGGTACCATTGTGTAGGCCAGAAAGGTGGGTAGAAAGGAAAGCTAGGCCAATTATTTTGATTTGTTTGATTTGGCCAAGATGTGGGAGGAAATGGCTGTTGTGACCAATTAGGGAAAGATGGTTGATTCTGCGACATCCCACTATATTTTTGAGCATTATATTGAGGAGGTTGAAAAGAAAACGGATCATTTGGCATACCTAATGGTCATGGCTGCCATTGTCGGCGCTGATTAAGCAGACATACTACTTCTGATTCGTCTTCTGCCTCCTTATAAACTGCTTTTAGGCCGGGAAGTGAAGGACATCCTTCTGTAGGGTGATCTTTCGTGCAAATGGCGCAGACTTTAATCACATCCAACGGACATTCTTTGTGGTTGTGCTTATTTCTACATCTGGGACAGAATATTGCCAAGTTATGCTCTGCTTCTGCCTGCTTCTGTTTGGCTTGCATAATATCGAACTGTGTTGTTAGAGTCCCAAGTATGTCTGTCTTAAATTCTTCTAGCAGATTTCCAATCTCTTCACGAGTCACACCTTCATTAGAGGTCTTATTTTCCCTTTTGATTATATCACGTTCTACTGATTTCAACCTTGTATTGCCCCTCGAACTCCTGATACACAAATCAATGATGTTAGGATAACTTTCCTGATATATATCACCTTTTCCCATAATATTCAATGTTTCAACCCATTGATCTTTCATTCCCCTAATTAATGTGGTTTTAAAAACATTATCAGGTAAGGGTAAAGATGCATAAGGAGATCTCTAAAGATTATATTGAAACCGTTCCACATACTCTTCCAAGGTCTCATTTGGTTTTGCTGTCATTTGGAATATCTCATCTTTTAATTCCCGAGACTTGCAATAATCTTGATACTTCTTTAAAAACGCAGCCTTCATATGATCCCAATCAGTTATGACACCCCCACCTAATCCCATAAACCATCGTAAGGCTGCCCCTTTTAATGTAGAAGGGAATAGTTTTAATTTTTGGGCATCAGTGGTGTAATCGTATCCTCTGCACAGCACATCAAACTCAAATAAAAACGCATCTGGGTCCTCTGATGTTAAGCCGTGAAATGTGGGAATATGTTGAAGAGGAATAGATTTCATGGGTGCATTGACTGTAGTATCTACTATAGGATATTGCAGCGTAGAGGTCTGCTGTTGATTCTGATTTTGGTTTTGGGCCATTTGATCGAAGATATGCCAATATCCCTCTGGGATTTCCAAGGAATTTCTAGGTTGACGAGCAGGGGCAGGAATGGCTTTGACAACACTCCCTTTGTCTGGGATAATAAGTATTTCTTGTCAACCTACTGTTTGAGGTGATTCAGAACCTTGGTTCTGAATAATTTGAACAGCACTTCCCTTATATGGGCTGCTTATTGTTTGGGCAGTTTCAATAGGAGATTTCAAGTTTGTGATTTCTCCCGTTTCCCCTTCTCCTTCTTGGAGATTGCTAGTGTTCCCTTCTTGAAGGAAACTTATGCAAGGATTCTCAATTTCTTGGGAATCTTGCTCAATTCCCTCTGTTTGACTATGTATCTCAGCAAAGGCTTCAGATGGTGACTCTGTAGCCTGAAGGGAACTAGTAGGTTGTCTAGAAGTAGTTCTTTTAAATCCTACTGATGGCTGAGATTCAGTTCTTTTAAGGATTTCATCAATAAAGGTTGTGCGCCCAAGGGTCACCGGTCCCTTAGGTTTTTCAGTTTTAGGATGAATTTTGTTTCGCTTAGTTGATTTATTCATTCAAAGAAACAAACCTTCATTCCTACCTAAAGAAATAAGCTTACCTACTTCTGCTGTGAAGTGGGCTGCGAGCAAGTGTGTTTCTTGCCCAGTGCGCAGGTTCTTACCTTCCGTCTTTAATACCCAATTCTCCGCAAGCAGAAGAAAACCAGTTGTGCATTACTCCTTTAAAATGGCATACACTCTCCCTGGCAACGGCGCCAAAATGTTGGGTCACAAAAAGGTATCTTTTGAACACCTAATTAGCCTACATTAATCATCAATCTGGGAGCGTCTTTTTATTTCAAGAGTGTACTCTATCTGAGGCTACAATTGTCTAAGATCAATGCTGTGAAGATGTAGTATGAAGTAACAAAAACAAAAGTAACAAATGCTGGGAAAGAAGCCTAATTACAGTGACATGAATGGAAAGATTAAACTACTTCAATCTTGCAGAACATCGATCAGGGATGCAGTAGCAGTAACTCTTTCCCTTAGAAATCAATGCAAGATGACCAATCTGGGGACTTGGAAGCAAAAGCCTCTATCCTCTACAGTTGGAGATCCTAAAGCAATTGAAACGAAAGCAGATTCAATGAAAGCAACTTAAAAGAAACGCAATCTGAAAAGGAATAGCAGCATGTAACTACAAATCATCTGTTTGCTTATTAAATACTGTAGAAATTAGCTGAATAAATCACTTATTCAATGTAGATTAACCCTATTACACATCAATTTCGAATTGCATGCATAACACATAATCTCATCTACAATTAATTGTCACATGCGGAAAATATAGAAGCAATCTCACATCAAATCAATCACACATTAACTCAGTATGTATGGGGAAAGCCTATAGCTGAAAACCCCGCAGCTATATGTGTATATTATAATGGAGAAATCATGTAACAAAACAAGTACAATACTCCTCACAAGTACTCAGTACTTTCTCATAAAGTCACACACAATCTAGCTTAGTTTTGAACGGGTTACTGGTTCAAAACTCCCCGCCAATTGCCTTGCCTCTACTGCGCAATCATGGCCTGTATATGTAGAGATCCAAGGTTTGAATCCCCTTGGCTTGACTGCGCAATTGTCATGGACAATTCCTCCAAGTGTAATGCAAATCCCATGCAAAACTGATCCTCCAACTGATAGCTATACTCACCCTTTCCTCTACCTCTTCCACTGGTCTCCACTGAACTGATCATGCACTGTAGTGAACTGAAGTGTTCTTGAGTTGACTAATGAGTTAATATTTAGTAAATTAAATATTATTTAATTTACTCCACTCATATCTAGTTGATTAGTTAGTTAACTAATCCCAACTAGTTCAACTAAAACAAAGAGAACACAACTCCACTATCTGTCCCGTTAACTCCTCCAAAACTCCTGCCACTGAAGTCTAACTGAAGCCAACCATGCAAGATGCCATCAAACCCTAGGAACCACGTGATTCCTTGTGTCAGTTGCATGAGCCACCTCCATGACTCAAACTGAAGTGCGCCAAGAGAGTAAATTGTTGTTTATAGTCAAAATATTATTAAGGGTAAATAATATTTGACTTCCATATTTTTAGGAGATCAGTCTAAAAATAGCCTGGGTCCTAAAAATTAGGGTCTCATCTATTTTTACCGACATGTCGCATGCTTCAAGAATCTCCAAGTAGAATTCCCAAATTATGCTCCGTATGTCTAAAAATAGACATAGTCTAAAAATAGACTTTGCGCCAGAATTTTCCTGCGGGCCCACTTAGTGAAGGCGACTTCATTCCACTAAGCTCCATCATCTTGCTGCATTCTCAACACTCCCTCTCAGCAAGATATGGATTATCTGCAATCCCTATCCTGCCTCTGTGGAATTCGAACTTGCTCCTGGTGAGCGCCTTCGTCGGGATGTCGGCATCCTGATCCTCCGTGGGAACATATGAAAGCATCATGATTCTCCACTGAACACAATCTCTGATATGATGGTACCTGATGTCGATGTGTTTGGACCTATCATGAAATACTGGATTAGCCGAGAGCTTGATGCAGCTCTGGTTATCACAGTAGATCACTGTAGGCTCCAAATGCAACCTGAACAAACCTGCGAGGATCTTCCTCATCCAAATAGCCTCGCATGCGGCCAAACTTGCTTGTGTATAGGCCTTTCTTTGGGCGGGTGCCACGAATCCTCCTCTTGCTTCCTGTTTGTACCGAAGCGCTGTCGACCCAATGCTGAAAACTCCTCCAGAAGTGCTCTTCCGGTCCGTTGGACTCCCTGCCCAATCTGCATCAGTGAAGCCAGAAAGCTTCGCTCCATCCTCCTGTCTGTACCATAGACCATATCCCGATGTGCCTTTGATATAGCGCAATACATGCTTACCCGCCTTCCAAAAGAGCTTGGTAGGCTTAACCATAGCTTGCGAAAGCTGGTTAACTGCATAGCATATATCGGGTCGTGTATTGACCAGATACATAAGCGACCCCACCAACTGTCGATAGACAATGGCATCCACTACCTCCGCTGAAGTAGCATCCTTCTTCCTCCAACCACTAGGAAGAGGAGTGTCAACAGGCTTGCAGCCTTACATGTTGAACCTCTCGAGAATCTCCCGAGCATACTTGCCCTGAGAAACAAACAGTCCTCCACTGCGCTGCCAAATCTCCAATCCCAGGAAATAATGAAGGATGCCCAATTCCTTCATCTCAAACTCTCGTGCAAGATCCTCCTTGCATGAAAGTATCAACTGCTCATCGCCAGTCAAAATCAGATCATCTACATACAATACGATGATCAACAGCTTCCCCTCCACCACAATCTGGTACAGGTTTGGATCTGCCTCACTCTTGGAGAATCCAAGCCCGGTGAAGTAGCTGTCTATCCGAGTGTACCAAGCACGAGGTGCTTGCTTCAGCCCGTATGGTTCTCTCTTGAGTCGGCACACATGCAACTCACTGCTGAAGATCTCAAAACCTTCAGGCTGCTCTATGTACACCTCTTCCTCAATAACTCCATTGAGGAACGCAGTCTTCACATCCATCTGATGAATGTGCCACCCCATCTGCGCTGAGAGAGCAAGGATCGTCGGTATGGAAGAGTACCTTGCGACAGGTGCAAAAGTCTCCTCATAGTCAATCCCCTCGATCTGTGAGAAGCCACGGGCGACAAATCTCGCCTTGTACTTCTCCACACTCCCGTCAGCCGCCTGCTTCACCTTGTATATCCATCGCGAACCTACAACTGATTTCCCAACCGGTCTTGGGACAATCTCCCATGCACTGTTCCTGATGATCGAATCATATTCTTCGATCATGGCATCAACCCATGCGGGTTCCTCCACGGCTTCCTCAAAAGAGGATGGCTCTGTCACAACACATTGACTCACAAGAGCCATGTATCCAGTGTACCGATCCGGTGACTGTCTCTATCTGCGCTGTGCTGTAGGTGGTCCTACAACCTTCTCTGCATCCCAAGCCAGTCGCTCAGCTTCTGTAGTGCGCATGCGCCCTCTGATGGTTGGCGCTGCCTGGGTGGTTTCTTCCACCTCCTGAACCTCCTCTTGTGGCTGATCCACATCCGGAAGCTCCTCCTTAGGAACTAACGGCTCCTCATCTGCATGCAAGTGTAGCTCCCTCTCAAGCGAACACTGCATGGCTTTCTCCTCCTGAAATTTTATATCCCGTTGCACAACAGTCTTGCGACTGTCTGACAAATACACCCGGTAGTTGTGAGGTGTTTCAGTGTACCCCAAAAATATTCCAACCTCAGCAGTTGGATCCAGCTTCCTTCTCACATCCTTCGTCACATGCATGTAGACAGGAGAACCAAAAATCCGCAAATGGGAAATATCAGGCCTCTTGCCAGAATAAGCCTCCTTCGGTGTACTCATGCCAAGAACCTTGTGAGGACAACGGTTCTGCACATACACTGCTGTATTGCATGCCTCGGCCCACAAGTGAAGGGGTAGGCCCTGATCATGCAACATCGCCCGTGCAGCACCCACGATCGTTCTGTTCTTCCGCTCAGCCACCCCGTTCTGCTGTGGGTTATGGGGTGCGATGAGCTCTCTCCGAATCCCTTCTGCGCTGCAGAACTCCTTGAATTCAGCCGAGATGAATTCACCACCGATATCACTCCTTAGAGCAATCACCTTCTTCCCCGACTCCTTCTCGACCAGTGCTTTAAACTCACAGAACTTCGCGAATGTATCGCTCTTCTTCTGCATGAAGAAGATCCAGCACTTTCGAGAGAAATCATCAACAAACATCACATAATACTTGTGCTTTGCTGTCGAAGCAACTGAGAAAGGACCACACACGTCTGTGTGAACTCTCTCAAGGATCGTCGTGGCGCGACTATCCTTCTCGTGAAAGGTGGCTTTCACATACTTCCCTAAAGTACACCCCTTGCATTGATCTGACTGCGCAAGAGTGCCTTTAGGAAGTCCAGTAGAAATATGCTGCAGAATCTTCAAAGCTCCATGGTGAAGATGGCCCAATCTTTTGTGCCATAGTTCGCCCTCATCATCCCGGCTCACCACATCTCCAGCCTTGCATGCCATAGCTGCGCAGTCATCTACCTGCAACTGATAAAGGTTCTGAGTTCGAACCCCTATCTTTCGGGTCTCTCCAGTAGTCTTACTGCGCAGGAAGGCTTTTCCTTCGCTGAAGACCACATCATAACCCTTATCCTCCAACATCGCTACTGAAATCAGGTTCTTCTTCAATCCCGGTACATGCATGACATCCTTTAAGACAAAGGGTTTACCAGACTCCCTCTGAAAGGATACGGTACCGATACCAGTCGCACTGTATCTACCGTCATCGCCCATCTCGATGTGCATACCCAAATCCTTGTCCTCCAGATCTGAGAACAACTCCCGATCTCCCGTCCTATGAAATGACGCACCGCTGTCCAAGAACCACACCGATCCCATCACACTTGAAACCAAGCATGCAATCAGTGAAAAGTCAAGCTCGAACTGTGAAGCCAAAGCTTCTCCATCTGCAAATCTTCCCGCTTGCTTGTTCTTCTTCTTCTTTGGACAATTGGTAGCATAATGTCCGTGATCATGGCAGTGAAAACATTTCACTTTCGCCATATCCTGCTTCTTGCCCTTAGCTCCAGAATGAGAGGTTTTCTTACCCTTCCCTTTCTTAGCTTTGGACACCAAAGCGCAGTTTTCTTCATCAGCTCCTTTTGATGAAGATCCATCTCGAGTAGTCCTCCTTATCTCCTCCTGCATGAGATCCGCCCAAAGGCGCTCCCATCCCGGCAGCTTCTCCCGACCATTGACACTATCTTGATATGAGTGCCAAGCCTTCGGAAGACCAAGGAGAGCCAGGTCGACCATATCCTCTTCATCGACAGTAACTCCCACACTTCCCAGTTCATCTCTGCATTGAGTGAACTTCGTGAGGTATTTGGCGATACTGTCGCCCTTCTCCATCTTGATGTTCCTGAGCTTGTCTTTGAGCGCCAGCTTCCTTTGGTCACTCTTACTCTGGAATAGATCCGTTAAAGCTTTCCACATTAAATATGGAGTAGCCTTTCCATGCAGGCTGGATACAATATGATCCTTGACGCCCTCCAACAGGATCCTTCGACACTTCGCCATCTTCTTTTGCCATGCATCGACTTCAGCAGGATCAGTGGGCTTTTGGACATCTGTATCTACGAACTCCTTCAGACCATTATCTTATAATACTGCTTCCATGCGATCCTTCCATGCAACATAATTCGAACTGCCTTCAAGAGCATATTCGAGTCGCAAACCGTTGAAAGACATTTTCAACACTGGCACCAAGAAAAACAAAGCTGCTGCAAAATTCGAATTCCAAACTCCAAGCTCTATCGCTTCCGATCTACTCTTGAGAACAAATTATTTCCAAATCAGAGATTGACTGCAAGGGGCGTTTACCAGACCTTTCACTTTCCGAAGAAAGATGAATCCGGAGGCTTCCTGGCCCGTATGCAGACTCTGTCCGAGGAAATAAGTTTGCAATCACCGTAATAGATCTCGACAATTAATCTTGCTCTGATACCATGTAGAAATTAGTTGAATAAATCACTTATTCAATGGTATTAACCCGATCACACATCAATTTTGAATTGCATGCATAACACATAATCTCATCTACAATTAATTGTCACATGCGGAAATAATAGAAGCAATCTCACATCAAATCAATCACACATTAACTCAGTATGTATGGGGAAAGCCTATAGCTGAAAACCCCGCAGCTATTATGTATATTATAATGGAGAAATCATGTAACCAAACAAGTACAATACTCCTCACAAGTACTCAGTACTTTCTCATAAAGTCACACACAATCTAACTCAGTTTTGAACAAGTCACTGGTTCAAAACTCACTGCTGATTGCCTTGCCTCTATTTCGCAATCATGGCCTGGTTATGTAGAGATCAAAGGTTCGAATCTCCTTGGCTTGACATTTGCCCGCAATTGTCATGAACAAATTCCTCCAAATTATCAATACAAATTATGCAAAACTGATCCTCCAAGCTGATAGCTATACTCACCCTTTCCTTCTACCTCTTCCTTGGTCTCAGGCCCGATCATGCAACGTAGTGAGCGTGTGTTCTTGAGTTGACTAATGAGTTACTAATTAATGAATTAATAATATTTAATTCACTCCACTCATATCTAGTTGATTAGCTAGTTAACTAATCTCAACTAGTTCAAGAAGCTAAAATAAACGAGAACACAACTCCGCTATCTGTCTCATTAACTCCTCCAAAACACGCCGCGGAAGTCCAAGCCCAAAAAGTAAACCATGAAAAGATGCCATCAAACCCTAGGAACCACGTGATTCCTTCTGTCGAGATGCATGAGCCACCTCCGCAGCTCGAAAATTTGAAGTGCTCCGAAGGAAGTAAGCTGTTGTAAATAGTCAATGTGCCAGGGTAAATAATATTTGACTTCCATATTTTTAGGAGAGGCAGTCTAAAAATAGCCTAGGACCTAAAAATATGAGTCTCATCTATTTTTACCAACATGTCGCATGCTTCAAGAATCTCCAACTGGAATCTCTGAATCATGCTCCGTATGTCTAAAAATAGACATAGTCTAAAAATAGACTTTGCTTCAGAATTTGCCTGCGGGCCCACTTAGTGAAGGCGACTTCATTTCACTAAGCTCCATCATCTTGCTGCATTCTCAACAAATACTATGAATAAGTAATGAACAGAAATGGAACAGAAACGTGAAATGAACAGCAATTACAATTCTAACATATTCAAGGCACTAGATTTCTATGCTTCAATTCTGTCGACAGCTTCTCACCACACAACAATCAATTATAACAGATTATAAACTAAAGGAACAACAACTCAAATCAGATACAAGTCAGCGAAGCTTTATAGTAACAGCAAGATAATCGAACCGCGAATTATGCTTCTTGTAAAGAAATGAAACAGCAATGACTCTGTATTTGATCCGATCAACAATAAACCAATTCTGTAATCAAAACAAACATTAAGCGCACTCCACACGACAATGAGCAGAGATTAAAATACAAACAGTGAAGTGATTCCACCAGAGCTGGGCCCTTAGTGCCAGTGAAATACTGTTGGGCTAATTCAGAACTGTAGAAGGTAGATAAAACGCGTTCCTTATATTAAACCAACATAAAGTTTTACAGAAAGGTTTCTCTCAAAACAGAGAGTTAATAGAAGGAAATGTGAAATCTTTCGATCAATTCCTAACTTCAACAACAATCCATCCCCTTGTTACTAAAGGACGTGGCTTTATATATCAAATCTCGACGGACCAATCAAGGAACAAGATGAGTTTGAACAGCGATCCCTCAGGATCGAAAGATCCTGAGGGATTCGCTCCTCTGTGTTTAGTCATCATTCTGTTTGTGCTGACTGAGGCCGAGATGTTCCCTGTCCTTTCTGGGCTATTCGTTCAGATCTCCTTTCCTTTGGCTGGATATGATTCAACGCTGATGGAGCAGCAGTTAGATTGTTCTCAACCCCGCCTTTGGTACAGCTGTTCACCTCTCCGAATTCCTGTTTGTCAATCAAAAAGTAGCCTTTAGTCATCTTTTCGTATTAATCATGAACCTTTCCAATTCTATTGTAATTCCTATGATAAATTACCTTTCCAAGGCAAACAAGAGTATATTTATGGTAAAGAATGAGTAAATACACAATAATTTCATACCTCTTTCACTGCCCAACACCGGGCACCAATCCTAATCAGCCCTGAATTTTCAAAAGATTTCCTTATTTTCTCCTTTGCCTCAGAGCATACCGTGGTTGCAGTCCTGTTGCAAAAAAACCCAGAGGGACAGGAACAGCCTATTTCTAATTTTAATAAGGCTCTAATGGATGCACACTTGAAATATAACATAATGGAAAAACAAGACTATGCTTTGGTAAAGGCCTTAAAATACTTCAGGGTGTATATTCTACATTTCCACATCATTGCTTATGTGTCTAACATAGTGGTAAAATACATCTTGTCACAAGACCCGGATGGAAACAGGGGCAAATGGATTGCTGTAATATTAGAGTATGATTTGGAAATCAAACCCACAAAACTCATTAAAGGTCAGGGCTTAGCTCAATTAATCAATGAATCTAATCTACAAGCCCTTGACATTAACATGGTAGATGCCTTGGATGAACAGGAAGAGTTACCTACTCCCACTGTGGAAGAGCAGTTCCAAAACTCACCTTGGTACGCTGACATCTTGTATTTACTTGCAAATCTTAACACTCCTCCTGATTTATCAAAAACAAAGGCAAGGTTTTTAAAGTTGAAAGCTAGGAACTATTGCATTTTAAATGAATGTTTATATTGGAAAAATGCTAATGGTTTATTGCTTAAATGTTTGTCTGAAGTTGATGCAGAGAGGATCAAGCATGAATTCGATGAAGGAGAATGTGGGGGTCATCTCTACTAGAAAACCACAGCCAATAAAATCTTTAGAGCTGGCTATTACTGGCCAACCCTCTTCCAAGATGTCCATAAAATGATAGTTCCCTGTCACAAATGCCAAATTTTTGAAGGCAAAAGAAAACTCCTTCCTTTACCATTACAACCTATCACTGTTGAAGCTCCTTTTCAACAGTGGGGCCTAGATTTCATAGGAGAAATCCATCATGCTTCATCTGCCCAACACAAATGGATTCTCACAGCCACTAACTACTTCACAAAGTGGATAGAGGCCATCCCTTCTAGGAATGCCACAGATTTTGTCATTATAAAACTTCTTGAAGACCATATCTTGTTTAGATTCGGCTTCCCTAGGAAGATTATTACTCATAATGCTGCTGCTTTTGGTTCCAAAAAGATGATTGATTTTTGTCATAGGTATCAGATTACACTTGGTCATTCTACTGCTTATTACCCTCTAGGAAATGGGCTAGCAGAATCATCAAATAAAAGTGTGGTGACCATCATCAAGAAGCTGCTTGAAGAAAATAAAAAATCATGGCATAACAAGTTGGTGCATGCTTTGTGGGCAGACAGATTGACCACAAAGAAGTCCATTGGAATGTCCCCTTACCAGTTTGTTTATGGAGCAGATGCAGTGTTTCCTACCAGCCTAGGTGTACCAGTGATAAAATTAATCCAAGAAATACAGTCAGAAGAGGACAGCATGGTAAGGAAGATCAGTCAGACAATACATCTCCAGCAGAAAAGGGAAGAGGTCTACAACAGAGCTCAAAGGGTGCAAGAGAACATAAAGAAGTTGTTTGACAAGAGAACAAAGGCTTATGACTTAAACATTGGAGAAAAGGTACTCAAGTGTGACTCCAGAAGAGAAGATAAGGGTAAAGATGGAAAATTTGACAGTTTGTGGCAAGGTCCTTACATTATTCAGTCCACCATTGGTCCAAATGCCTTTTTTCTGCAAGAGTTAGATGGCACAGATCTGTTTGGGGGTCCTGTCAATCGCAGGGTGCTCAAGCATTACTACTGCTGAGTTCAATTTAAAATTTTTCATTTCCATTGTAAATACCATTGCTTTGTTCAGTTTCACAAAAGGAAAAAATACAAAAATAATGAAAGAAAGAAAAGAGGGCAAATTGTAAAAAACAATAAAGGTACAACCCCATACCAAAAAAGAGAAAATAAATTCTGAAAGTGTGCAAGCCTAAATGCCACTCTTGAAAAACACACTTCTAGTTAGTCAAACAGCCTAAACTTGACTAATTAGTTTTAAATTTATTGTTGATAGGATAGTGAATTCGATTTTCCAAACTGTTTAATCTTGGCTTATCAGTAGGTAGATTAGGCTATAAATTAAAGGTTCAAACATGCTCAAAATCTGAACCTAAGTTTCCAAACAAGAATTAACTCCAATCTGTTTCAAATTCTGAGTCAAACAGAGATAAAATTGGTTCTAATTAGCTCAAAATCTGGACCAGTTGATAAAGAAGAACAGCTCAAACAAGAGTCAAAACAGAGTTGAAGAAAAAGAGAAGGCAGTGCTTTGAACTTTCAGATCTTATGATTTCTCCATTTTGATTTGATTTTCTGCAAAATAATGTCTATGTGCAGCTTATTTTTCATGCCATGGATCACAGCAAGTCAAACAGCTTAATCTTGACTTGGCTGTTTTTAAATTTCTGTTGTAGAATTTAGAGAAATAAAAATCTGTTAGACTGTTTAATCCTAACAGATTAGTAGATTGGGTAGAGAATCATATGGACTCAACTGTTTAAACTGAGTCCATGGAGAAATAAGGAGTAGAAATAGATTAGATTTCCTGCTTTCAAAAGAATAAAATGTTGTGAAAAGAGTTTTCCAATCCAAGTGCACTCTTATGAAGAAAAAATGTTAGATCAGTAGGATTGGGTAGGTAGAAAGCTTATTGGTGAAAGATCCATTGTTTTTATGGCTGCTAAAATTTTTTCAGAGCAAGATCATCCCAACAAAGGAAGGGCAGCCCAATGGATAAGGCACTAATCAGCGTCCCAGAGAATGCAAGTCTGAAGTTCTTGATGCCTTCAAGAAGGCACCATCCCCAAGTGGAGCCACTATTAGCCACCTATAAAATTTGTCATATCAAATGATGGCTAAAACATTTTTGGAGTCTTCAAGGAACAAATTTTACTGCTAAAAAGTGTTATCCCTTGAAGACTCTTGAAGGCCTCATGCCTATGTCCAAATCTTCACTGCTGTTCCCTTTTTATACTCAGAAATTCTGCTGATTTCATGAGAAAATACTGTTGCAAAATCATCATTTTTCCCCTTCCTCCACTCAAAACTAACTTTCATTTTCTCCCCTTTTTCTCCATTAAATTCCTCTATTTTTCATGATTTCCCTTCTTCCATTCATGATAATCATCTTTACATAGTTTAAAACTCATTTTTAAACTATATTGAAACCCCCAAATCCATTGAAAAACATTGAAAAAATCATAAAAAATACATATTTTTGTATTAAGGCTTAAGCCCCTTGGGCTAAGTCTTAAACCACTTCCCCTCCATGTGCTCCAGCGCTAGAACCAAGTGCTAAAGGTCACAAACGCTTATCGCATCGGAGCAAATCACAAAGCGTTGTTGTTTGCGTTAAACAAAAAAAACTCCGATTGCGATGGCCCGATCGCGCAATCGCATCGGCCTTCCCCGATTGCGCAAATCGCATCGGCCTTCCCCGCGCATTATCGCATCACAACTTTTTCGTCGGGCGCGTTAAAATATTTCTCCACCTCCGATAGACTCCTCCCGATTCATTTCCTGCCATCGATCTGATCTGCAAATCGATGGTCCACATGTGATCGCATCGGAGTTTTCCATCGAGAGCATCTAATTACTTTACTTTGCCTCCCTCCGATCGCCGATTCCCGATTTATTCTCCATTGTTGATCTTGTGGGTCGATCTCATCCGACGGCCCACGATCATCCCGAACCGCCAACTTCAATTTAAACCATATTTTCCTCCGAACTAAGGTTTTTTTTACCTTATTCCTTTGTATTTTCCCCATTTCTCTATTATACGTCCCAAATCGCTCCCGACCGTCGATCTCTGCGCGATCGACGAATCTGACATATTCTCTCCCTCTACTCTCCTTTCAACCTCCACAAACAGATCTACACCGTTGGATGATGCCATCCAACGGCCATGCTCTCTCCCCACGCCCTCTGAAGCAGTTTACCAAAATAACGCAGGATTTTATAATATAGTTTTGTATTTTGCAGGTGATTAATGGAATTTCCATTATAAATGGAAGAAAAAGCCGAACGCTGGGAGTGACGATTCTCATGCCTTTGATTCATCAAAAGGAAACCATTCGCGGGGTTCAAACTCCATGTCTCGTCGATGCTTCATGGACATTGATGCTTTGAGAACCCTGCGTAGCCCTGCACATCAACAAGACATATAAATACATAAAAGAAACAAAGAGTATCTGTGTTAAAAGATCTAAGCCAAAGCATAAACTCGTGTTTGAAGATTTCCTAGCACAGTTTGAAGGATTGAGGCACACATTCAGCAAATCAAAAGCCTAAAATCCACGGATAAAGACGTCATAAAGACCGGAAGACACAGGTTAAGCCTGATCAGACCTAAAACACAGATCTCAAGTAAATCAAAGGTGTTTTAGGAAAAGACAAAGACATCTGTCGATCCGAGAAAGTCTCCACCGCAACAGGCAGAGGCCAATTGAATATTCGCCATCGCCAAAAGCCAACCTTTCCAGATACCAAGGACACGTGCAGCCACACAGAAACCAAAGAAGGCCTAGTAATTACCTGAACAGGAGGTGTTTGCCTAAAGATAGCTGAACAATTAATACAAATCAAAGATCTTATCTCTAATTATCGGCAAAAATATTTTAAAGATTAAGAACAGCCCAGAAGCAAATCTTTTTCGATCATTAGGCCTCAGAGAGCAGAAACAGAGTTACTTCAACATGACACAGAGCCTCAAAAGTCAACAAAGGCTCCCACCGAGGTTAATTCATAAATGTAAATCAATTAAATATAGACAGATCATCTGTAAACTTCCTCATTGAACCCCTCAAAGGTCGAGAAGTATTAAGTCTGTATTAATTGACTCAAGAGATCTATTATTTGATCCCACCTCCTCATTCTTCTATAAATACTTCTGTAGAAGATGAGCAATTGTTGGTCTCTGGACATTTGATTGCATGTAATAGTTTTCTGAAGCTACTGATGTCATGTTTGCAAATTGAAGATATATAAGCTGATATGAGAAGTTTGAAGTTGTAGAGACCCACCGGGCTTGCCGATTGTAACTGGTTTGAACATCAAATACAAGCTGCTGATTTATGGGATCCTGTTTTATGTCAATGGTGATGTGTTCCTCACTGTCAATTGTTATTTTATTTAATGTTTTCACTCTGTCCACATTCTCTGATAAAGAACAACAAATATAGAGCTAGGATTTACTCTCAACAGTACCCTACTCTTACTGAAAGCTTTATTTCTATGTTTTCTTCATTTGAAAGTTCTCTTTAAAGAGTATATTAAAGCAGGTTGGTTTCAAAGTACTTGCCTGATCTAGATTGCTCTTTGTGATTATCATATGTGTTTTCCTTTAGAATATGCTGAAAGAAGGATAGTTTCAAAGCACTCACCTGATCTTAAGCTATTCCAATTGTTTAAAAAATGTTTTCTAACTGAAATTACTTCAATGCAGGCTAGTTTCAAAGCACTTACCTGATCTCATAATACTTTTATGTTTTTCCCTAAGGACATGCCGAAGCAAGATAGTTTGAAAGCACATACTTGATCTTAGACTGTTCACTGTTCTTCATTTGTTTTATTCTCCATTTCCTATCTGTTTCATTCCATAAAATCAACTTAAGAGATCATTTTGACATAAGTGACTTGCCCCATGGATCCTTCTTGAACCTTGTTGTCCAATTAAAATCCTCCTATGACTCCATAGCCCAATGGGTTAAAACTGTTTTTGCCTTTTCTGTCAGTCGAATCATTCCTTCATTTTCATACATCTTCACCCTTTATTTTGAACTGCCTTCACCTTCATCATGTCTTTGCCCAACCAAAAACAAACAAACAAAACCCATGCTCTTCATAACTAGCCTAATATCACATTTCAGGCTTTAAAGATCACATCTTTAAACTCATTCATAGAGAGATCCCTCTCTGGATTCAGGAGGGCTAGATCCTTGAATCCCAAAGCGGTTTGATGTTGTCTTATCTTTTGGTCTTGCCAATTTTGCCAAAACATAGGAACCCCAACATATGAAACATCTGGTTTCTTACCTGAAAAAGCCTCCTTTGGTGAAATCATGCCAAGTATCTAATGTTTATGTGGTATGGCATGGGGTGCATAGCAAGGAACTAACAATGGCAATTACAAACTAACCTTAAAGGCTCATTTGGGGAATGAATAAGGCTCATCATAGAAATAGAGAAAAATATAAGCTTTAAGCATATTTTTTCTCAAAGCCTTGTTGTGACAAAAACTCTACCTAGAACATTATAGATACAAATTAGGAACTCAAACACTTGCAAATGTGCCTGGTTCCACCTACCCAACCCAAAGTCTTACAAATAATCATACTCCCCAAAACTGCAAATGGTCTACATGCCATTCCTATCGCATCAATGTTTTGTCATAAAAATGTCGATGGTGGGGACATGGCAATTGATGCTACCTTCGTACGATGGTGGTGGTGGTGGTACTATGGGATGACAACAACGAGGTCAGTGGAAACCAACACGAAACATGATGGAACACATTTTCCACTTGGTACACAATTATGTAAAGTCCAATCCCTGACCTGGGACGATTCCAAACTTTGCCAATGATTGGTATGTGTGCCATGATTTGTATGTGAGAAATGTATGGTGAAGCATCTAAGATTCAAGTCTACAAAGATTTTAACAATGGTCATGAGGCATTGAATATACATATCACTCTTTGAGTGAAAATTTATTTACCTTCCTATTTGACCCAAGTGATATTTAATCTCAAACCAAAGCAAGGGCAACCTTCTCAACATAAATATTAAGTGACATTGAGTACTTCCTTGATATTAAATGAGCTTTAATGGTGAAAGCCTTCATCCATAGGAATGAAGTCCAAAAGAAGAGATTCCTACAACATAAATTGTTTAGTGGTATTCCACACAAAACCTTTAATTCGGAAAATAAATCTAATGTTATGTAGTGTCATTGTCACTTTGCTCCATCATTACATGCATATTCAACCTCTTCCATTATTTCAAATCCCTCTTTTCTTATTATTTATATTATTTTCCTTGCTTATTTGCCAAAATTTGATCATTGGTTTCATTCTAACATGGTAAAACACCAATATAAAACAATAACATTTAGTATGCATTATCATTGAATGATTATAATTATCTTTGAACTTCATTTGTTTACGAGGTCTCACACACAATTTTATGAAATATTTAGTAGTTGTATTTTATATTCTATGAAATATTAATAATTGTACTTTATAAATTTATGAATATGTCAATGTTATGACACATGATATTTGTAGAACATGGTAATGTTGAAAGATTTTTATCTTTCCTAGAAGGAAGTGGGCAAGGAAAACTTTGAATATGAGTGAATGTTGATTTTGACAACAACCTACTTAGAACAACACATCTCAAAGCTTGCACAAAGTTGTTAAAAGTACGACAATGAAAGTAGGTGACCTTATCCACCACTCAGAAGAGCCTTTAAGGCTCATCTAACATATTGATTATCAATGCCTACATATGCATTTCATGCCATCTGCACCTATGGCATACCATGGTATACAGTGTTCTATGGTGCACGCCCCATGCCATTTCATGGTTCTACCTATATGACATGGTTCCTTACTATTGCGCATATGGTCTGTGACATCACCATTCCTCTTGTATGACCTGGTTTTACAATGCAACACACATGATATGCCATGCCACCTAATGGTTCCACCCATATGATATGGAATGTCATTTCATGGTTTTAACTTATTTAGTAGTTACACTTTATAAATTTATGGAGATGTCAATGTTATGATGCATGATATTTGCAAGATGTGATAGTGTTTTAAGATTTTTATCTTTCCCGAAAAGAAGTGTGTAAGATGCAAAACATTGAATACAAGTGGAAGTTTTACTTTGACAATAACTAACTTACAAAAACTCATCTCAAAGTATTCCAAATCCCTCTTTTCTTATTATTTATATTTGCCAAAATTTGATCATTGATTTCATTCTAATATAGTAAAACGCCAATATAAAAGGATAACCTTTTAGTATGTATTACCATTGGATGACTGCATCTAGTAATTATCTTTGAACTTCCTTTACGGGGTCGCACATACAATTTTATGAAATATTTAATTGCATTTTATAATTTTATAAAATACTTAGTTGTACTTTATAAATTTATGAAGATGACAATGTAATGACACATGATATTTGTAGAAGGTGATAATGTTGAAAGATTTTTATCTTTCCTAGAAAGAAGTGGATAAGGAGAATTTTGAATATAACTAAATGTTGACTTTGACAACAACCTACTTATAACAAGTTGTCTCAAAGTTTGCACAAGGTTGTCTCAAGTACGACAATTAAAATAGGGGACCTTACCTACCCCTTAGAAGAGCCTTTAAGGCTAGTCTAACATAGTGATTATCAATGCCTACATATGCATTTCATGCCATGTGCACCTATGGCATACCATGGTATATAATGTTCTATGGCGCATGCCCCATGCCATTTCATGGTTCCACCTATGACATGGTTCCTTATTATTGTGCATATGACCCATGCCATCACCATTCCTCTTTTATGACATGGTTTTACAATGCAATGCACATGACATGCTAGCTAATGGTTCCACTCATATAACATGGAATGTCATTTCATGGTTTTACTTCATTTAGTAGTACACTTCAAATTTATGGAGATGTCAATGTCACGGCGCATGATATTTGCAAGATGTGATAGTGTTAGAAAGATTTTTATCTTTCCCAAAAAGAAGTGTGTGAGGAAAACTTTCAATATGAGTGAATGTTGACTTTGACAATAACTAACTTACAACTCATCTCAAAGCCTCAACTGGGCACAAAGTTGCTAAGAATATGGAAATTAAAATAGGTGAGTCTTATCCACCCAAGGCTTGTATAACATATTGATTATTGATGCCCACATTGATTAACATTGCCCACTTATGCATTTCATGCCACATGCACCCATGACATACCATGTTATACAATGCTTCCACTTATGTGACATGGTTCTATGATGTTGTGCATCTGACCCATACCATCACCCTTCCCCTATATGACATGGTTTCACAATGCAATGCACATGACATGCCATGCCACCTCATGGTTCCATCCATGACATGACATAGCATGCATTTCATGGTCCCACAATGTTGTGTATAGTGGTAGTCAGACGAGGCATCAAAATTGCCCGAAAAACTATGGAAATTTTGGCATTATTTTGATTAAATTCGGCATAAATTTTTGTTAATCCGAGTTACAGTAGTCAAGCTTCACGATTTTGGGTGCTCCATGGGTTTTTGATGTTGTTGAATCTATTTCCACCATCAAAAGCACGATTCAAATAATCCTACTGCTAGATTTTTTGAAAAAAAGTACTAGATTCCAGTGATTTTTCGTTGTCAAGACAAAATTGATGCCTCAATACACAACGCCTTGTGTATGTAGCATTGTTTATATGGCATTGCATCTCATGTTTCCACTATGTATAATAGATGGCATGTGATGCCAACTCATCCTTCCACCTTTGTACTATATAGGGCATGTGATGCCACCTCATCCTTCCACCTTTGTACGGTGTTGTGTATATGGCTTGTCATGCCACCTCATCATCGTTCCACCCTTGTACGGTGGGGCCATGGCAATCGGCGCCACATTTGTACGGTGGTGTTGGTGGTGGTGCTCCTAGATGACGACAACGAGGTCAATGGACACCAACACGGAACGGTAAGGGACCCATTTTCCACTTGGTACACCCTTAGGTAAAGTCCGGTGCCGGACCCGGACGATTCCAACCCCTACCAGCAATTGGTATCTGCGTGCCACGCTGGACCGAACGTGCCTCAACCCTTACACAATCAAAACAGAGCCTCGTTACACGTCACACAACCAACCCAAACGCAAACCGAACGCGGTTCTTTACCCAACGACGAGGAGATGAATCTTGACTCTCTGCAACTCTCCCTTCCATGGGCCCAGGAACTCTTCAGAGGCCCAGCGTCTCCCTGCAACTGTAGCTGCAAGCAAACCGCAGCCTTTCAATCTTCATAAGCCCTCACCGTGACCAGGAGCTTCACATCCCTTCATCAAGTCAACTTCAGCGTAGCGCCTTCCCTGGAACAGTAGCTCTGCAACATGGGCCTTTCAGCGTCAATAAGCCCCACCATCATCATCATCATCATCATGTGACTAAGATCTTAACACCCATTCAAGTCAACTTCGATCCCATCTCGCAGAGGCCAAAACTCGCAAAAAAAAATTATATATCCATAAATATCTGTGGGGCCCCCATAGTCCTACATGGCCATAATTGAATAAAGAAGAACCAGAGCCCCCAGACCAACCAGTGGAGAGTTTTAGTATAGCAGAAATGGGTTTTCACGCAACTTATCTTGGAAGAGGGAACGCATGTTTTGAGGCCAAGTAAAATATTGGACGTGGAAGTGGTCAGCCAATGACACATCCGGAGACAACATGTCATGTAGTGGGTTTGTTTTTTGTCGGACCCCAAAAAGAAGAAAATTAAAAAAAGGTATAACCGCCCTTACCTAACTAATGGTCCTTCTTGCAAATCACGCCAGGGAATCCAGTTCAACCCAACCGATTCCTCTCGGGTAGTTCCATCCACAGGATTGCTTCCACACAAAGTTCATTATATATCTTGGAATTCAGCAATAACTGATATTTTTATATGGCCTGCCATTATCATGGCAAATGAATAAGAGGAGACTAGGAAAGCAAAAATTAACAATTATCAACTTGAAAAATCTCCCCTTCTCCTAACATAGTCCTGAATTATTGGCTCATAGGTTTGAGGTCTCCATCAATGTCTTAGTAATCATGACCCTGGCCATGGTGTTTTGGTCTTCAATTTTTATTAATTGAAAGCAACTATTATTTTGTTTATTTGTGACTTATTATCAATTTAAAAGGGAAAGTCATTTTTTCTAATTTTGAGAACATCATATTTGTAAAAAACTTCTCTAACAATGTTTGCAGTGGTATAGATGTGTGATGTAAAAGCAAAGACCAAAGTGTCATTCTTTTTTTTTTCCTCTCAACATCTCTAAGCGGGCCAACCCGAAGGGACCTCATGCCCAACCGATCCAACTATCCAATCAAACAGTCGGACCCTGGCCCTAATGGACCCAAGGAGAATTGAACCCACACCTCATGACAGAGGACCAAAGGCTTGGCAAGGAGGATTCAACCAACTAGGTACCCATCAAGGCTAGAAAGTGTCGTTCTCTTGAAGTTTTTTTAAAGTTTATCGTTGTTAGGATGTTCCAAATATCATGTAGATAGATCATAATTCTAAATTCTTCCTCTAGCTTATCTCTTTATGTCTAGTTGTACTCGTACAAAAATCTTTCATTTTTAGCTTGTAAATGGCTATTACCAATGGGATTGTCATGAACATCGTGCTATCAATGCCAAGATTGTAAAAGTTGCCATTCAAAACTTGAAAAATCATTAGTAGGACCTTATATAAAACTAAATAAAATATTATCTGAAAAATCATGAGTAGGAACTTATATAAAGCTAAATAAAATATTATCTAATGGGTTATTCAATTTAGTCTATTCACATTGAATATTTTTTTATGAAATTTTGGTTTTTCTTTCTTATCTTTTGTAATGTTGAAGACAATGAATTTTCTTATTTCTTTGTTCACCCAGAAATCCAAAGAAATCCAACGTTATTGCTTTGTGACAAGGCACAACAAATGGAACAAAAAATGTGCTTAGATCATCCTAGCACAAGCAATCATGATGACCAAAACACATAGATCTTTTAAGATGCTTTCATAAATCATTGCTACATTAATTTGTAAGTCACTAGACACAAAAAATACAATGGTCACAACAAATCTGATACAAAGTTTTTACAATTGAAGTTGTCGATCAACGAGCACGTGACAACTACTCTATTTTATATTTAACATTGGGATAAAAATGTCTTTTTTTGGTTTTTTTTTTTTTTGCCAATAACTATTCTACTAGTCACCTAGAATTTATCATTGTCCCCATTTGTTTTTGTGGACACAAGTGCATGCGACTACAACTATGTCATCAAAACTCTTGAAACTCAATGTCATCATAATAACACTTGCTTTCATTGATTCGACAAACAACTACTAAGAATTTTATAGATTATTTATTAAAATAATCTTTAACTAACTAACTATATTTCAAATTATAAATAATTAAAAACAGAATACTCAACTATATTTTCTAGTTAATAATAAACTTTCACTTTCACATATTTTTCACATATCTACTATATTTAAAATTATAAATAATTGTAAATAATTAAAAACAGAATACTCAAATATACTTTCTAGTTAATAATAAACTTTCACTTTCACATATTTTTCACATATTTACTATATTTCAAATTATAAATAATTAAAAACAGAATATTCAACCATACTTTTCTAATTAATAATAAACTTTCACTTTCATATATTTTCCCTATTGAAAAATCGATATTTTTCACATATTTTTCCTATTGAAAAAATCGAAAAAATCTTTACTCGCAACTAAAAAAAATCTTTAATGTCCACTACTATTTCACATGGTTTACTGCTTCACATGTTTAAAGGAAAACTATATATTTATTATGGTGTACAAATATTGAATTTTTGAATAAAGTTAAAACATTCATTGATAATTCACATGATATCCTAGTGGATTGCACTTTAACTTGTCATAAGCATTTATTTGTGAAAACGAGATGCATAAACACTTCGTTTGGGATGATGAGGGGTAATAGTGTCATGCTTAATATTTCAACCCTGATTCAAGATAACATGGAATTGGACTTTGACATTTAGCAGGTCTTGGAATTCAATGTTGAAAAGCATCTCTTATTGGGAGCTTTATACCATGCCACCGCCAAACTTAATTAGTGCTTTCTTTTTAAAAGTGTAAAGTTCCAACCATTCGACTGCCATAAAATAACTTAAATTTCTGTATTCTCGCTTTTGTCAAAATCTTTAAGCACAAGCATCCATATAGTCTTATTTAATTACCACAATGATGGACTCAACCTCCTCTGCTAGGAAACTTTGAAGAAAGCTGGACTAACATTTTCCCGGGTTGAAATGAAGATAATTTTTTATCTATCATGAAAGTGGATTGTGAAAATAATTTTTTACATATCATGAAAGTGTATTGTGAGTCTTAAGTCACCAACCACTTCCATCTTTGAAATATGCATCATACAATTTTTTCCATATGCATGTTCAAACCTAACCTAACAATACTAAATGCATGGTTATAGTTCTAATCCTTCTTTTTGGGATTTGATGATTTTTTTATTTAACATGGTCTGACAAAATTTTAGGATCAATGCTTTGGTGTGAAGACTTTACTCATCATGAAGATTAAGAAGAAGAATGATTATAGTGAAATAATTATTGATAAAATTTAATTATAATTCAATCTGAATTATATATAGAATAAGCAAATTCCATTCTTTATATTCATTAAAATAGTGTTGTGCAGAGAATGAATATGACATTATTAGAATATTTATAATATTTATATCTATCTGTTTATTTATAAAAAGCAAACTATCCAGTAACATAATTAAATATCGAGTGACAAAAAAATAAAAGTAACAAAAATAATATCCAGTGACAAAAATAAACTAGATATCAGATATTTATCTCCAAAATAAATCAAATTCCAAAGAAAGAAATCCATCCACTTGCCAACTTGAACTTTCATGTCTAAAGGAAAAATACTTGAACTTTCATGTCTAAAGAAAGAATTCTGATCGAATTGGATTGGCAAGTCTGGAAACCCAATCCTTGCTCACACCATGTTGAACATGATAACAACATATCACCAGGTAGACAACATTGTGAACTCAGCAGTTCATAATCAACGTTACATGTTTGAAGGCTGTCAGAAAATCAATAATCAATATTGTATGTTTGAAGGCTGTCAGCAAATCAATAGTATATGAGTTGCTCTTTTGGTTCTTGTCTGTCTGAAACCTGGATGTCTAGTTGGCCTTGAAAGCCTACTGTTCTTCTCAGTTTATGTAGTAGATCTTTTCAAGTTACTATTTTAAAAATAATTTTCATCTTGTAGGTGTAAAAAGCTTCCAAATTAGAAAAACATCCCAAGGGAAAAAATTCATTAAAAAACTGAGCCACATGGTAGTAGACTTTGGGTGGATGCCCACATCTTTTGATATTTAATAACACGTTTGTAATCAATCAATCAATCATTCGTACCAGGATTCAATTTAACTTAACCACCTGACAGAAGGCTTTGTTCAGCTTCCTTCTTACAGTCAGGAGAATCTAATTATAATAACTCAACTCAAGTCCCCTGCAAAAAGACATGAGACATGTATACCTTTGGAGTATGTTGACTGACAAGAAAATTGTTAAATATGACCTGTACATGTTTATGTTAAAGTACATTATTTAGTAACAGTGTACTGCCAAACCAATAACCAGTCCTTTACTCAAAACTTACATACCAGTTTTGCCTATCAAGGAAGGCCTATTAAAATGGTTTAAATGGGAGATAGATATCAATCATGTGTGCACACCATGGATAGATAGACAAGGAGAGATAGCTAGATAGAGATATAGACAGAGATGCATACACATTTTTTTGCAAATTGGGAGTTGGACAGATCAAACCAGTCTGCCTAGAAAGTAATGGTGAATGAATCAATTTAGCGAGACACTCTGATGTAAAAGAGTTGATATGATACTCTGGTACAAAGATCCTGTGAAAATCCCACCCTACTTCATCAGAGTAGCTTCTAGAGTAGAAACATAAATATAAAACCATCTAGAATGATTAGAGCTATACAGAAAGGCAAGATTCCAAAGGCAGTAACATCCACTACTGAAAAACCATGAGGAATTGGAGTTGGAAAAAAACTAGGTATGATGTAGAATATAACATCGTTGAGAACCCAACTTGGAATGAGAAGTTTCCGAGTACATTGTGATGCAGAGATCAGTTTATGTATCTGTAAATATTCCAACCATATTTTTCCTAATCAAAATCTAACATAAATATCATTGTTTCAAACCCACTCAAGTTTAAGTCAGACATCTCGCATCTAATCTGGCAATGCACATGTTGTAAGAGCTATGACGCATTAAAGAAGGTTAACTTCATAATGAACCAACTATGGTCTCTTTAGAATGCAGTTTGCAGTTGAAACACTTCAATAAGATTTAGCAGAAGTGAAATCAATAAACCATAGCCATTTGCATGTGATCCCTAAATGCATACTGAAACACCATGAAAAATGTTTACAGCTTTTAAAAAATGAGGTAGAAAAACTTGTCTTCCACATGCACAAATCCTATAGTCAGCCATGCTCAGAAGAAGAGTTAGGAATTCATCCAAACCTGCAGAAAGCAGATGGAGATGCAAGCAACCGATCTCGAGAACTCATGCAGTCATCTCAATAAAGAACCAAGAAACTACAATTATTTCCAGTCAAGATTTGTTTCTAAAAGTAGGAAACAACAATTCATAGCAAAACTCTTACTGAGCAGAAATGAAGCTAATTATATATCACTAAATGGAAATTATGTTACTATTCTGGACAGAATCATTCCAGAGAAGCCTTCAGTACATTAAACCTAAGGTGTGAAAAATCAGCAGAGCTAACAACCCAGCAAAGAGTGACATGCAGATAAGCTAAGCTGTGAGTAACAGTTGGGTTGACTTAGTCTCAAACTTCCAAGAAACAAACTCAAACAAGTAGAGGCAAAAGAAGACACCACATTTGGATTGAAAATTATTAAGAAACATAAATTACACTGAGGTGGTGTTCATGACAAAAGAATAATTGCGTCCCTTCATTCAGAGTTAAAAAGACACAAGCCTTTCATGTATAGCAGCATTGCTGGTTCATCAGAATTTGTTTACTTCTGGAGAATAAGGAAAAAAATAATTGTTTGGATTGAAATCAGATCTTGGTTTCAGGTCCTTGAATTCAATCCCAGCTAACATATATGCTATATCAACAGCTGCCAATGCGGTATATCTCTGAGGAATTATCTCATCTTTACATGAATTTAACAGTAAGCGTCAAAATGGCTTGATTCAGAAGATAGCCAAGTTACTCAGCAAGTTCCAACAGCGACAAAGATGGTATGCATGTCCCCTTGGTGGTCTCTGTCTGTCACTTACTTCATTGATCAAGTCCAAACAAGTAACTACATAAGCAAAAACATAAATGTTTTTTGTACATACCTAATGAGTAATTCTCACTCAATTGAGGCAATTCAGTTGAGCCAATTTTCACTCAATCCAAATTACCACCGCCATCATCATCAGCATCAGCAGCAGAAGCAAAATAGAAGAAGGAAGAAGAAGAAGATCTAGTGGGTTGCTATGATCCATTATTTGCCCCAGTGAAAGAATCAACTGTATTATCTGCTTGTAACATGGTTCGCATTTGAGCACAAGCAAGAAACACATTCCACCAGGTCACATGTCAAAGGCAGCTCGGAGACCATCCTCGTCTACGGGCGGTGGCTGATTCAGGTCCAGCAACTCCTCTCCCCTCCAATTCCTTACTCTGCCACCTGATTCCTGCTTGGAAATAACACTGGTTGCAGTTTCTGTAACTCTATCACCCATCCAATGGCATCTCTTGTGCCCACCCAAGGCCTGTCCTGAAAGAAATACCCTTTGACAGATTGAGCACTGGTGAGGCCTGCCTGGCTTCTGTGAGAAAGATTCTTGCTGTTGCTGCTGTTGCTGCTGCTCGGGGCTCTCTTCTTGGGTCAAGTGGCTCATAGTCATAGTCACAGTCCCTCCTCCTTCCTCTTCCTTTGGAGGAGGCCAGATATCATTCATCCCAGTAGTATTGCCAGCCGCATCTGATTCCATCATAAGACTCCCCTCACCTTCACCTTCACCTTCCCCTTCACCTTCAGCTGCAAAGCAACCCTTCACTTTCCTGTGACTAGCCCGATGCCCACCCAAGGCCTGGTGAGAATTAAACACCTTCTTGCATGTATTACAGCGATGTATATTTTTTCCCACATCAAACTCATTCTCTTTCCCAACTTCCCGACCCTCGTGCTCATTCCGCGGCCTCCTCTTCCTTTTCTTTTTCTGCAAGATTCTCGCTTCTTCCTCAGAGCCCGAGTCCTCAATACTTCCCTGAGATTCCAGGTTCGAAACCAGCAGAGGCTTGGAATCATACACAGACTCCTCAGTGGATTCCCTTTCACCATTAGCCCTGCCTGCAAGCATGACCAACAAATTCGCAGTATCTCTATCATCAGCTGCCACTTCCTTACCATGCCTCTGCCTCTGTCTCTGACTCTGCCTCCTCGGCTCCCTGGAGCTTCTGTTTCTCGTCACAGACCAGCTCCCAAACTGAGGAGCCACCAACCCCTTGTGCTCAGATCCGGATTCAGAGTAAGGGAAAACACCAGAGTTTGATTCCTGCCAGCAATTCCTCTTAGCACCACCACTACCCGTTAACTCCAGAGTGAATTCCGGATCCATGAGAATGCTACTCCTCTTGGGATTATTCCGCAGAGTGTACAGAGAAACCATCTTGGGCGAGCACCCATTGCTCAATTCTTGCTCACGGTGAGACGAGGCCGATGAATCTTCCTCTTCATCTTCTTCCTCATCTTCATCCTCATCCTCCGATCCGTCAACTTCGGCTCCCTTGAACAAAGACTTGGATGAAGAATTGTTAGATGAATCAGTAGCAACAGCAGCGACAGCAGCACGGGCGCCCTTAAACGAGGCACCATGGATTCGAATATGGCCACCCAGTGCTCTGCCCGAGCTGAAAGCTCTGTTGCAATGCCTGCAAACATGGTATCGATTCCTCCTACCTGGATTCGCCGTCCCCTGATCCTCATCTTCGTCATCGCCCATGACCGGATTGGTGTTTGCATGGAAATCATTGATCTGGCTTCTGGTTACTCTGGATTTTTTCCTGCTAGTCTTTGATCGAACAATCTCCATCATCCCATTGGGACTAGGGGATGGAGATGAGGAGCGAGATGAATTCTTGTTCTTGATACCATTGTCAATGCCTTCAGGTTTAGGGGACTCCAAACTGTGACCCATCATCAAGAATCACAAAATCCCACCACGGACAATACCAGAGACAGACTGATTTAAATCCCACCACAGACAATACCAGAGACACAGACTGATTTACTGATTGATTAGATCTATGAACAAAACACCCACCACCACCTCAAATACAGAGCCAGTTTTCATCAATATGCATTCCCTTCTCTTCCCTTGAAGGAACCAACCCAACCCAACCCAACCAGAATGAAGAACAGTTACAGGAACAGCAAGAGCAGTGCAGAGCAAGCCCAGATGCCTCTACCATAACAACAATCCTATCTCCTACTTCATCTCTCTATTTATATAGAATCATTCCATTTCTCCACTTCCAAGAAAACTACATAACTTTCCTACTAGACTCCTCCCCCCTCTTCTCTTCTCTTCCCTTCCCATCCCATCCTCTGCTGCTTTCAAGTACATTCATACATTTTACGTGTTTCCATCTCCTGTCATTTGATTTCATTTCGCCATAAATTTTTGTTTTTATCTCCTTTTCATCAACAACTTTAACCATGCACATCTGTCAGCGCAACGCCTTCACCGTTGAAATCCACACAGATGCACTTAATGGACCCAACTCCAAGGTATAACCCACAATGTCTGGACGTTTTTTATTTATAGTTTAGGTCAATGAATGCAAGGCAGCCCCGCCCAACCAAATTAACGAGGCATGCTCACGCAACCTTGTTGGGGGAGCTTACCTCATAACACAAACAGTGAGGTGAAAAGCCAATTCAAGCCCACCCCTGCATTGCCCTCCACTGAAACAGAATCAGAATATGAATCTCAACCCCTTTTACTGGTAATGTTAAAGCCGTGGAGAAGGTATATGCTGGTAAAGCTATATAATGTGTGTGTGAGAAGGTTAATGGTAAATCTATATTTTTCACACACTATTAAAAATATATATTATTTTGGTAGGTTAGCCTAAATAATTGAGTGATAGTGAGTTTTATGTGGGAGGATTGCGAGTAGATCTCGGATGTTTTTGTTGTGTATAATTATTATTTATCTTAAAAAGTTATTGCCACTTATGATAAAACTGAATAAGATTAAGGTTATTTTGACAAAAACAACCTCTCACCGGTCACTTTGACCTAACATCTTCATAACAGCCTCTCCTTTGACATAAAAGCTTCGTTGAATAATATTTATCTTCACCATTGAAATCTTTATTTATTTACATATTAAAATCATTTTCTTTCTATAATAATATATATTCTTTTTGGGTAAAGAGTTAAATTACATATAATAATATGATAGGGATGGGGTGTTTGTGTTTATTTTTTCCTCTTAATTTAAAACACAATTATACTACAGTGTAGTTAAATGGAGGGTGGTCTTTAGAATTACACCAGATTATATATATTAATTTTTTTTAAATATTAAAATTATTAGAAAATTTTAAATAATAAATATTTTTTACACTTTTGCTTTACAAATTAAAATAGATGGTGTAGTGTTTTATGTTTGGTTAAATATGTAATATTTATTAAACATTTTGACTCCAAAATAAACTAAAATAAAAATAAAAATAAAAAACATAAAATTCTTTACCAACATAATATGGTGGTGATGTTGTAATATCTTTGACTGGGTCTAAATAAAACAAAAATCAAATTATAATTATAATTAATAATTAAACTAATTTTGATCCATCTTAATTCGATCAAATTTTATGAGATACAAACCTCTTTTAGAGTGAAAAAATATTTAGCTTCTTTTAAAGTGAAAAGAGATTTAATCCCTCTCCATGTTTTGAACATCTAAAGTTAAGATGGATCTAGGGTGGTAAGTATTTCTTTTTATGTTCATTTTTTTTAGGGTGGTAAATATTTATTTTTATGTTCATTTTTTTCTTATAGTAATTATGTTAGCTCAAACTAAAATAATAATAATAATAATAATTTATATTAAATAGTCCACAAGGTCTTGGATAAATAGTGGTCAGGTCCTCTATTAAGTCACTACCTGATGTGAAGCCATTTGTCACATCCGTTCAATTCCCCGCTCTGGTAGGGATGATATATTGGACATGATGAAGATGTAGTCCCACCAAGCATACAAAAAAATATTAAATAATTTATTAGAAAATAGTGAAAATCAATGTAGATTCATTTTAAATCTTGATTTATGAAGCATCTAGAAAGATCAAATTTCTTAATGTATACTTTTTTTTATCATTTAATTATACTCGATGAATAAAAAGATTGCACATTAAGAAATTTGAACTTTTTGTGTTTGATAGATTTTGGTTTAAGATGGATTTAGGTTAGTTTATTGTTTTTAAATATTGTTATATACATATGTAATTGGTTATTTTATATTTAATTTTTTTTTCGATGTAACACGACAACATCTCCACCACACTAGGCTATATAGAACCTTGCTACTCTTGGCTCAATAATTTATTTAATTTGATTATTTTTCGGATAATTTTTTATGTAATATGACAGCATTTCCCCTCATAGTGGGTTGTAGAGCATTGAGAGCACCTCTCAAATTCTCAAAGAAATAATTTAAAACAATTTAAAACACCTCTCTTTTAAGCTAAATAGTATTAGTAATAATATTTCATATAATACAATTAAATTAATCGAGTTCTACCCAAGCCACTTGTGCACCTCCTCCCTTGGTATCTTCCCTCTATTGTTCCACCCCACTATCATGTCTAAGAGGCTAAGGAACACAAGATTTCCAGAACGCATAAAATATTTTGCAAGATGTACCTTAGAAACACCTCAATTAGATTAATTAGTTAATTATTAAATATTTTCTAAGTCTAACTTAGCAAAACTAGCTAATTATATCAGATTAAGTAAGGGAAATCGATTTTGCTCTAGAGACTTCCTTAAAAGTGAATTGATGGAGTCAAGATGATCTTAGCCATCAATTGAGATTAGATCTTGGTCGATGAGAATCCAACAAAATATTATAAGAGCAAGTCAATGGGGTTTGGAGAAGACATACAAGATAGTTGAGACACAGAGGGAGACAGTGTGAATTATCTAGTTGCAAAGAGAAAGGTGCAGTTCCAACCAAAGAGAGTTAGTAGTAGGGTTTTCAGCAGTGAGAAATTCTAGAGAAATTCTCAGGATTTTTTCCATCATTCCAGTGTGAGGAAGGAAGGTAAAGTTTTCTAGCAGGGAGGTCATATTTAGCTAGTGGGAGTAGCTAGTTTCACTAGTGCATGTAGCAGGAGCAGTATTTCACTTCCAATTGTTAGAAGAAGTGTTGAAAGAGGTATGAGCAGCTTTAAGAAGCAGAGGGAGGAAAATCAACTTGTAGGGAGTGAGTCCCGGAGCTATGTGAATTATCATGTAGTTGTAGTGTGCATTTATGGGCAGCAGTGCGAGTATCAGAGAGGAGTGTGAGTGGCTAAGAGGAGGCCAGTTCGAGTTGCTGGAGGGAAAAGTAAATTCCCAGATTAATTTTCCTGTTGAGCAAATTTGTATGCCAGAGGTTTGTCATTCTATGACAACTAATTATAATTCTCTATTTTGCTTAAGAGTAATATAAACCCTCATATGCAACATTGGTTTTCCCTTCAGGGTTTTTCCAGGGAGGATTGTCCAAAAATATTGGTGTCATATTTATTTTGTGTGTGTACATTATTTTCTCATTTTCGGTATTTTAATCTGCATCATTTTTTATTTGTGAATATTGTAGTAGTGGATTGTTCACATAAATAAATTTACAATAGAAAAATAAACTGCATAACTTAGGAGAATAATACCCAATAGTTGCAATTGTGGAAATTTCACATGGTATCAAAGAAGATCTATAGCAAGATTGGTGCTTTCAAAGAGATCAATGCATTGAAGATAATATTTGTGCAGTCTAGTCATCTAGTGTGTGTTTCAAAGGCAACAATTCGTTTTCTAGTCCAAGGAGGTGATCCAAAGGCAATGTGATTTGTCTCAGTGAGAGCAGCAGACAATGAGGTTGTCGGAAAGGATTTTCGGAGGAAGAAAAAATTTCGCAGATCAAATATAGCCTAGAGGGTTTTCAACAAGTGGGTTTTGCAGAGTAAATCAATGTAGGGTCTGGAAGAGAAAGCACGAGGGTTTCATAACCAAGTTTATTAATTTCTTCGATATATTTTAGTTCTCATATTTTTCAAATATGGTCGCAGAAGGATTCAGAGACCATGATAATTTGGATTTGTCTTCTAGGTTGGAAGATGAATTCCCACTTAGAGAAACATTATCCTTATGAGGAGGAGGAACATAACACTCTAGTATTCCAGACCGGTAAGGTTCAAGGAAGAAACAACAAGGAGATATAGATCATAGCCAAGGAGGACTTGACTAGTAGATTTGATCCAGTTCTTGTATGTGATTCCTTAGTTGGACCATTATCCTTGCTACGAGAGCTGTTGGGTACGCAATCCTTTCTGTGAAGAAAATCGATCCCTCTAGCCCTATGGGAGGATCTAGCAACTACAGAAGACAACTACATCCAATATTTCCTAATCCATATTAGAAAATGCAATGGAGGATATATCTCCTACCTATCTTTGATTCTAATACCCTTAATGTCGACCTTGACTCTTTGGCTTCCAAGCTCATGATCTCCTCTTTGTTGGTGTATATGAGTGTCTGCAAGAAATATCAAGTGGAGACAAAAAATATATCCAAAGCATAACATTTCTAATGCAAATTATGTAACAGGTCAAGGAGCATTACAATAATTGGACAATAATTGACACATTTATGGAAAGAAAACATATATTGTATTATTAATAAAATGAAAAAGGGAGCATTACAACCAATGAAGCTTTGATGTTGGAAGCCTCCTTCAAGTGAGATTCCAAGTCCAAGCCTTAACCTTAAAACATCTTTTATCCTTTGAAAATGGGCAGCATTTGGGCACAATTCAATACTAGGATGGAAAACAACCAAGAGTGGATGGTGAGGATTTCATTTATAGGGAAGGAGAGGGAGTTGAGGATCCATAAAAATATGGAGGTGTTCCACATATCAAGGGAGAGATCCATGGAAGGAGGATCTAGGGCTAGGAATGGGAGGTCTCATTCCAATCATCAACCACCTAAAACCACACCGTTGTTCTCAACCCTTCTAGTAAGAGAAGCTTCTCCTCCATTTTGGGAGAAACTGTTTGAAGAGGACCAACGCGGATTTTCCTGATAAAATTCACACTAGAAGCACTAGAAATGTGTAATGAAAGAGCTTAATAACATGAGATACTAGTTACACAGAAAGTGTTGGGATTGCAAACAAAGGTTTTTTATAAGCTCTTCAGAATCCTTCCAAGGCAAGTTTTCTTACACTTCTTCAGGGATATTCTTTTGATCACCACAAATATGTTTTATGGTGAATACATTACTTGCGAAAACTTTCATCACTTTGCGACGCTTGTGATATTGACGACACGAAGTTTGACACTTCAGGATACGAGACAGGGAGTGTAAAAAAATATTGTATAACAGATGCCCCCTAAAGCATGAAGTCAGAATGGGAAGTGATGGTTGAAATTATTTACAAGCAAAGGCAAGGACTTAGAGAACCATCGTCAAGAAACCTAAAAATCAAACAAAATACAATATATCTGACATATTTGATGTAAGTATGCCTAAAGTGTAAGCATCTGATAACACATGCATCCACGACATGGACGCAACCATCCGACTAGAAAGGATCATGTTTATAGTCATGAATACATGGATCCACGACATGGATGTGGCCATCCAACTAGAAAGGATCATGTTTACAACCATTAATACTTAATAATTCAATGTAGCATGGATTTATCAAACGAAACCCAGGGTCTTCATCTTTGTCTCGATCCAACCAAAGTACGAATATCACCATGTGAATAGACGGGTTAAAGTCGAACATGGTAGAAACCAACTGATTACCGGTCGATGATGTAAATCATTAACATACACGAGAGAAACCACCAATGATGACGATGGCTCTTAAGGTACAACAACACAATCCACAAGTGTGATCAATGAAGCTGAAGTCGAACACTTGCAGAACCATTCGATCGAAGGCTAGTGATGTGAACCTATCGTCAAATGTGAAGAACCTGCCATTGAGGCATGCAAGCTCCAAGGTACTGAAAGGGAGTTTCTAGATCATCTTCACTGATAATGAGTTGGAGTCGATAAGAAGTGATCCGTTTAAGGAGGGCCATAATTTTTCCCACTTCATCGACATGAAGCATTAGTTTTCTCAAAGTTGGTAAGAGTGATTCAGGATTGAAGCAGAGAAAGTCAAACGAGGTATAAGTGGTTTGAATTTGCAAGTGGGACTTCTCTTGAACATATCGACGACACAACTCTGGAATTTGGCAGCATTTGAATCAAAATAGGATCAGAGGTCATGGTGACAATATATAATCAAATGAGAGGCAAATGGATTTCCCAAACCAAGTAAGACATGTGACAAAGTGAGGATGTCTCAAATCCGACATGAGATACAAATAAGTGTCATGTTCAAGAGCGACATACTACCTTTCACACAAAATACAAGATATATGTTTCCTTCCATTCCCCCCCACTATTTCTAGCGAGTACCTCTTTATTTTTAATCTCAATCTTGAAGAGGATACCATATTATTGTTGTATAAGTTCATCCTTTGAATGAATCCATCCTAGTATTTTTTAACGAGCCCTAGGAAGGAGTAGCTCTGTCTCGTCATGGTGACAAGTCCTTCGTCATTTCAATTTTACGAGTCCAACAGAGGGGTAACTCGACATATTTTTCACGTTTATGGAGTTTTAAAAAGAGGTGGAAAAGAAAACTCTAGATGTCCATTTTCGTAAATAGTCCCTTGAATCCAAAAATGTAGAAAACAATATTTAAGAGAAAATCTCTCAGTGATTTTTGACTAAGGTATTCCTTTTTCGTAACTAGTCTATCTCAGTCTGGAAAAGGGTTAAACTTATACTGAGTAGACGTCTTTTCATTTAATTTTACGAGCTCGAAAGGAAAAGTTCTCGACAATCTTTTCATATTTTGGGAGTCTGAAAAGAGCTGCAAGATGACTCCTCTTGGAGGAACAAGTGGTATAAAAGGTAGCAATTGGTTCCAGTGATGATGGAACTACTCAAAACATGTAAAGGTCAAGAGGTTGGCTAACAATACCACTCATTGCATCGGTTCCTCAGGAAATGGTAAAACAACCAAGTGAAAGCATATGATCAGCCAAGCAGATGGTGATAATGGAATGAGAAAACCAAGGCTTATGTGGCAAAAACAGGCTAATAAAAAATGGCAATTACAAGAGGTATAATGAGAATGGTTTCATTTTTACACAACCTTGAAACATGGGAAAATATGCTTGAGAACCCTTGAAGATGGTTTCATTTTACACAAGCTTGAAACACGGGAAACTATCCTTGAAAACCCTTGAAGATGTTTTCATTTTTACACAAGCTAGAAACGGAGGAAAAACTATGCTTGAAATTGGTTTCATTTTTACACAAGCTTGTAAAGGAGACAAACTATGCCTAGAATAAGTTTGCATGCCTACGTAATAATGACTCAATTTTAGGTACATGCCCCCAAGCTTCATTTCATTCACCTAAGTAGAATATTGGTTACTAACAGGTGGATGGAATGAAGGTTCATTTATGAGATCAAGTGAAATACTCGACTGTGAATTTATGAGATCTAATCAAAGACTCGAATAAGAAGGGGATTTGTTTCATTTTTTAAAGATCTTGACACAATAAAAGAACTATGCTCAAAGTGAACTATTTCATTTTTTAACAAGGTTGACATAGTAAAAGAACTATCCTCATAGGAACCTGTTTCATTTTTAACGAGATTGACACACTAAAAGAACTATCCTCATAGGAACATGTTTCATTTTTTAATGAGGTTGACACAGTAAAAGAACTATCCTTATAACCCCTTTTTTCATTTTTTAACGAGCTTGACACAAGAAAAGGAACATTGCTCCGGAGACCTTGTTTAATTTTTTAAGGAGCTTGAAGCAAGAAAATGAACTCTACTCTGATGCCTTCTTTCATTTTTTAACGAGCTTGACACAAGGAAAGGAACTATGCTCCAACACCTTGTTTCATTTTTTAAGGATCTTGACACAAGACAAGGAACTATCCTCATAAGGAACTTGTTTCATTTTTTAACAAGGTTAGCACAATAAAATAACTATCCTCATGACACCTTGTTTCATTTTTTAATGAGCTTGACACAAGAAAAATAACTATGCTCTGGAGACCTTGTTTCATATTTTAAGGAGCTTGACACAAGAAAAGGAACTCTTCTCTGACACTTTGTTTCATTTTTTAACAAGCTTGACACAAGAAAAAGAAATTTTCTCCGACACTTTGTTTCATTTTTTAACGAGCTTGACACAAGACAAGGAACTATGCTTCGACACTTTGTTTCATTTTTAAACAAGCTTGACACAAGGAAAGGAACTATGCTCCATACAATTTGTTTCATTTTTTAACGAGCTTGACACAAGACAAGGAACTATGCACCAACAATTTGTTTCATTTTTTAATGAGCTTGACACAAGACAAGGAACTATGCTCTGACACCTTGTTTCATTTTTTAATGAGCTTGATACAAGACAAGGAACTATGCTCTGACACTTTTGGTCGTGGCCCATAAGAGGTCATGACTTCCAAGAGGTTCTCATCAGATGGGAGAACAAATCTCTGGAAGGGATACATATCAAGGGATATGATGGAAATATTAGGATCCAATGCCCCCAGTACATGATGCACAATTTCACTAGCTAGATAATCAATAGGCGTGGGCATGGAGCAAGTTGCCACATAATTAACCTGTGGTGGGGAAGATACCACTTGCATATAAGGACCATTTAGGGATGTTGGTTTATTAGGAGCCAGATTAGGACCAATGAATGAAGGTTGATCAATGGTCACAATTCTTCCTTCATGCGCGAAACACATCACACGAAAGAGGCAAGAGACAAGAGCTCTCATGAAAAAAACATAGTCATGTGCAAGGAGTAAATTAAAATCCAAAGGGCCTTGGAAAAACATCACATCAATATAGACGATTTTTCCTCCCAAAGTAATAGGAAAATTAGGAAGCATCCCTAATGATTGATTGGTTCCTCTGTTAAAAGCCAACAAATTATGGTTAACGGGCACAATCTGCGGAGAACTTAAAGCTTTCCAAGTAGTTGATGACATAATACTAACATATGCGCCTTCATATATTATTGTGCTAGGCACGAGTATATTATAAGCTTGTACTGTGATATGAAAGGGGACGTAAGAAGGAAGACAATATCCTGCCAATCGACTCTAATCAAAATAAGCGGCCATACTGCTTGGATGGGGTGGAATGGGAATGAGAGAACTACTCCCTTATGTTAAGGGAACGAGAGGATCGCTCCCATAGACCTTGGGAACGAGAGGATTTCCCTCTAGTTCATTCAAATCTGAAGAAACAAGAATAACATGAGAAATATGAAGTTCACTCTCTATGGGAAAGGTACGATCAAATGAAGATGGAATCAAGTCAAACATATTCTCAACCAATGGTTGGTCAGGAGCGGACTCATGGGATTCACTTTCAGATAGAGTTGGATTTACTAGAGATGAATCTTGGTCAATCACTTCATCGACTAGTGGGGTATCAGGGAGGAACTTTCGATAACCAGTTGGAAAATGAGGTTGAGAAGCTATAATTTTTTCCAACACTTTTGAGGCTTCATCCATATAAGGAAAAAGGTGAATAGGATGATTCCCTTCACATAAACTACATGGAAATTTTACTTTACCCTTTTTCCCATGGGTCCATTTTTCCCATGGACCTTACTATCACTATTCGAGGGTTTATCACGAGCATGATCTCTAGAGGTTGATGAGAAAGGCCAATTTGAGCCTATGAACCACACTTCTAATACCTTGGGAATACCAAGGAAATATCTAAGAAGGTGGTCACCCTTACATAACCTACAAGGGAACCTCACTTTACGGGGTTGATTGGAAGGTTTGTCCACATTATTTTCATCATTAGCAATGTTGCTTGGTTGGACCCTTGCTTATTTTTCTTCTTCTTCTTTGTTGTTTTCTTCTTATTCTTCGCTTTCTGGTTACTAGAATCAATACTTTCACCAGACGAGGAGGAAAAAAGGGATGAAGAAATAATAGGTGAAGAAGGCAAAGGGTCAACTTTAGGATCAACATGAGTTTGATGTTTTTGAAGTGGAGGAGAACTCAGTTGAGAAGTAGTTTGGATATTTGGAACCATAGGGGTCGAAAATAACCAAACTGGAAAACCAATGGTAAATCTGGGGAGGGACGACATTGCCATATAAGGAGCACCAATATTTCCAAAATGAGGAAAAGGACTAGGATTCTCATCAGATGGGTTTCCTTTATTGGTAGACTTGGGAAAATTTGTCATTAGTATCAACCTAATATCTTCGAAGGAGGTGTTCCACAAAGATGATGTTATTTCGCGGTTAATTAATTTTAGAAATTAACAAAAAGGGGGTATCTAGGCATAAAGGTTTGCCAAGAAACCGTGAACTGCGATATACACCTTGGCGAACCAAGGATTTAACGTACGACAACCAATCTCCTTGAATGTTGTGTTCGGTGTATCACAGTGTACAAGGCAACAAACTCAATTGCCTATGGATGGATATCAACCTATAGGGGACTCCCAGAATATACTCGACAATACATGGGAGTGTAGTTCGTAGTAGTGTTGTCTAATGTGTAACCATTCGATGATAGCGTTCCTATATACTTTCATGTGTGGAGCGTCGTTTGATATACCTGAAGGTACGTGGAGAACAATCCTATACACTTTTGGACGTGGAATGGAATTTCACCCTCGAGATGCAACGCTGGAAAACAATGAAAAATCCTACTTTAACGACGCCAAAATATGTCTCTAGCCTAGACCTCTAGATGTTTGCGTTAATGTTCCAAATGCTCCTTATGTTAATTGAGATGAATTTTAAATTTGATCTTGAATTATGCTTCGATTTCAAGGCTCAAAAATCGATGTCACCTAAACACACCTACAATGCATCTAATATGAAGAAAAAACTATTTTCATTTTCAATGAAAGCTATCTAGTGTAGGGAAGAAGTGCAAATATTGATGCAAAAATCAAGTATGCAACCAAGAAGAGCTTCCTAACTAGATATTTCAATTTCACAATTCTAATGCATCAACAAAAAATTAAATGAATTTTAATTCACTAGAATTCACGTACATGAATTTTCCTTTTAAAATTAATGAAGATGAACTTATCAACTTTCAACACTAAGAAATGTAATCTATGCTCAATGACAATCTCAAAAACAAATTCCAATGCAATGTAATCTAATGCAATTTCTAGGAGTAATAGTTCATTTTGAGACAAAGGCTTAACAAATGCAAATTCAATTTATTTTTCTGGTTTCCAAAAGAACTAAAAATGCTTATCAGACAACAAATCAGTAACACATGCAAGCAGCAAAATATGAAATTAGATTACCAAAAGAAACAAATATTCAACCAAATTTTTTTTTCACTACTTAAACATGGAACATAATTTTTCAAACCACAAATAAATTAACAACAATAAGTCAAAATTCTATGCAAACAGAGCAGGAGAAAAAATTTAGAGATCAAGAAATTCTAGATCTTCTAACAAAAACCCTAAGAAATCTCAATTTTTTGGACCATCACTACTGTAAGCAGACAAATCCGTGATGACACGGTCTTCAACATGATTGTATTAAAAAAAATATCCACACTGATCGTGCTCTTTTTCCAGAGAAAAACATGTTGGATGAGAAACTGGACCAGCGCAGACAAATAGTGGAAGACAGGGTCTTAAGCGCGACTTTACTCAACAAGATACACACTGATAGTGCTCTGTTTCTCGGAGAAAACGCACTAGGCGAGAAAAACTTAGGAAAATATAATCAAAATTGAAGAGAGATCCAGACTTGACACTCTAAACAACACACCGCTCAGAATGTAGATCCATAGTCAATCAAAGTTATAGATCACTAGGAGGTTGGACAAACTTAACAAAAGAGACCAAAAACAAAAGGAGTTTTAAAGGGTTATATGGTCCCTAGTGGAGTCGCCATTTTGTTTTGTAGGAAATCCTTTCTCTGGACAGAAATAGTCCCTCTACTCTTATTTTAGGATCTAGAAACTACATAAAACAACTACATGCAATCTTTCCTAATTCATATTAGAAAATGAAAAGGGGGATATATCTCCTTCCTCTCTTTGATGCTAATACCATTGATGTAGAACTTGACTCTTTGGCTTCCAAGATCATGATCTCCTTTTTGCTGGTGTAGATGAGGTCCTACAAGAAAGATCAAGTAGAGACAATAAAACTATGCAAATCATAATATTTTCTAATGAAAATTATGTAACAAATCAAGGAGCATTACAATAATTGGAAAATAATTGACACATTTATGGAAAGAAAACATATTTTTTTGTTATTAATATAATGAAAAAGGTAGCATTACAATCAATGAAGCCTTGATGTTGGAAGGCTTATTCAAATTAGATTCCAAGTCCAAGCCTTAACCTTCAAATACCTTTTCTCCTTTGAAAATGAGCAACATTTGGGCACAATTCAACACTAGGATGGCAACCAGCCAAGAGTGGATGGTGAGGATTTCATTTATAGGGAAGGAGAGGGAGTTCCACATGTCAAGGGAGAGATCCATGGAAGAAGGATCTAGGGCCAGGAATGGGAGGCCTCATTCCAATCATCAACTACCTGAAACCACGTCATCGTTCTTGACCCTTCTAGTAAGAGAAGCTTCTTCTCCATTTGGGGAAAAACTTCTTGAAGAGGACCAGGACAGATTTTCCGGATAAAAGTCACACTGGAAGTGCTAGACATGTGTAATGCAAGAGGTTACTAGCGCGAGACACTAGTTATGAAGAACGTGTTGGGCTTCCAAACAAAGGTTTTTGACAAGATCTTTAGAATCCTTCCAAAGAAAGTTTTCTTCTACTTCTTCAGGGATATTATTTTGATCTCCACAAACATGTTTCATGGTGAATACATTATTTGCGACAAATTTCATCACTTTGCTACACTTGTGACATTGACGACACAAAGTTCGACACTTTAGGACACGAGACTGGGAGTGCGACAAAAGATTGTATAATAAGAGCCCAAGTAATAAAGTAGCAATGAGATCAAGAATCATCATTGCAGTGAGACAAATATCTTGAGATGCAAACCTCTTTTAGAGTGAAAAGAGATTTAATCCCTCTTGACACTTGGTAGATCCAGAGTTAATATAGTTCTAGGCTGGTAAGTACTTACTTTTATGTACAATTTTTTCTTATAGTAATTATCTTAACTCAAACTAAAATAATAATAATAATTTTTATTATTTTATTATTAAATAAATTATTAGAAAATAATGATAATCAATCCAAATTCATTTCAAACCTTGATTTATCAAGCATCTAGAAGGATAACATTTCTTAATGTATAACTTTTTTTATCATTTAATTATATTCAGTGAATAAAAAAATTGCACATTTAGGTTAGTTTACTTTTTTAAATATTTTTATATACATATATAAAGATGTAGTTAGTTATTTTTTATTTATTTACTTTTTCAGTGTAATCGGACAACATCTCCACCACACTAGGTTATAGAGAACCTTCCTATTGTTGGCTCAATAATTTATTCATTTTTATTCTTTTTATGTTTATTTTTTAATGTAACGTGGCAACTTTTCCCCTCATATTGGGTTTTATCATTGAGAGAACCTCTCTATTCTTAATGCAATAATTTTAAACAATTTAAAATGCATATCGTTTTTTAGCTACATATTATTAGTAATAATATGTCAGATAATAAAATTAAAACCAACTGAATTCTACCCAAACCGCCTATGCACCTCCTATCTTAGAATCTTCCCTATGTTGTTGCACCCAACTATGGCACCCGTCCTCTTGATCCTCTCCTCTTGATAGTATTCCTCTTTATTGTGGATTCCCTTAGCTCCTTCTACCTTTGTGGCCCCTACTGGGCCTACACCTCCATTTGGTGTGCCTCCCCATTCTTCATTGGCACATAATTATATGTCTCCTTACTATTTTCCAGCATTAGATCCATTCTTAGTGTCTCTTCGAATTATCTCTATTAAGAATGTTGTGATTCATCAATCTTCTGTAGAAATTATACAAACATATGTATATCAATGGATTCAATCCGATCAAGCAATGTACTAAAGCTAGATACTGAATCCTTCTATAAATCAATTGTGGAAAATAAACACGCTCGCCAATCACAATAAGCAAAGAAAGAATCAAATCAAACCACAACACAGATAATTTCCCAAGGAAATCTTGCTGCTCAAAACCCCTCTATCATGTATTGTATATTCCACAAGGAATCTTGAAACAATTACAATGCACTCTTCTCATAAGAGTCTCATGCACTTTGCCTATCGTCTCACACTGATCTAGACAAAATTGGGCCAACACTTAGCCAATTTTCAACCTATATTCAGCCTGCCTTGCTCATGCAATTCCTGATGAATGCAATCCCTATTCTTTAGGAATTTCGGCCTTCTTCAACTGTGCTGAGTATCATGGGAAATCATGTGGTGTATATAATTGCACCAGGACAATTTTCTATAAATACAACTGATATATAACTTCCCTTTAACCTCTGTCTCAACTGGGTCTTCATCAAAACTGACATGCATGCAGCTATTAATAGTAAATCATTAGTCACTTAACATATCACTACATGTGAATTAAATATGATTTAATTCACTTTATATCTCACTAGTGCAACAATCAGTTACAACTAGTTAGACTGACTTTAACTCACTTAATTGAGTTAATTGATTTCTCATGCATTAAACTAATACACTAACTGCAACTTGGACTCTAAGAAAAATAGAATTACTCTACATTCCTCACCAACCACCCTCAACTCAAATTTCATGAGCTAACTGAGTCTATCACACTCAATTAACTATTACAAGTGATTATGAGATAATATTATAATTTACTGTCCAATTTATTTAAGGGATAAATAAATTTGACACACATTTCTTCTAATTTAATCAAAAAATTAAATCAAAAGCATCCATGGTAGCCATTTCTGGATGCCAATTCACTGTTTCTTGTTGCAAATTTCAACACTTCCTCTCAATAAGAAAGGAATCAATATGTCCTGATTTGGTACCTTTGGAATGTTCTTGCATGCAACACTTTTGAAACTGAATCATTATAATGCATTTGTCATTAGAGTCTTCTCACTGCTGCTAGCTACTGCACATGTCTATTAGACTCTCTGCGCTGCTGACATGTGCATCCATGCACTTTGCACTGTTGCCAACTCTAATCTGTGCTCTAGTATCCGACACCTGTCACTCTGATTTTTGTCTTCCTGACATATGACTGCATCAATCTAACCGATCCTTCCTGCTACTATTGTACTGTGGGCTCCTCATAGCTAGGTTCGATCTCTAAGACACACTATCTCAATGACTCCTACCCAAATTTATTCTTGGGATTAATTCTGCACATCGCTCCACCTCACACTTGGAGGTATAGATGCATGTACTCCCCTTGCCCTTCTGGCTCGAAATTTCCCCCTCCTGGAGGTCTCTGCTTGAGTGGACTCTTCCACTCGTTCCCCTCTTTTCTTCTATAATTGTGGCTTCTCCACAACCTTCTGAGACTGCTTCTGAGGCTACATGTTGAGAGATAATGCTCCCCCTCAACCACCAAGTCACTAACCACTGCTTTTCTCCTCAAAGCCTTGCATGCATCCTTAACCTCGAGAGCATACAGGTTATTAACTCTTCAATCGATCTGCTTCACCTGTCTTGTGGCTATGTGTTTAAGTAACACCTGCCCATGCTCATAACAGTGAAAAAATTTGATCTTGGACAAGTCTCTCTTTCCCTCTTTGCCTTGTGATTTCTTTCCCTTCACCTTCTTTTCTTTTCTAACGTGTGCACATTGTAATTTTTTCGCTGTCACAAAATTTTCTAAAAAAAGAGCTGAATTTAAATCGATGATATCTTCCTAATTCAAGCTCCGATTCGACCGATATATATATATATATATATTTTTTTTTTTTTTTTAATTTGGATATTTTTTCGCAAGGAATCCAAATATTCTATTTGTTTTTGAAAAAAATTCATCAAAATTTTCAGATATTATCTGCAAACTCACGCGCCCAAATAATTCCTACTCCGATAACATGTAGAAAATTATACAAACATATGTATATCAATAGATTCAATCCGATCAAAAAATGTACTAAAGCTAGATATTGAATCCTTCTACAAATAAATTGCGGAAAATAAACACGATCGCCAATCACAATAAGCAAAGAAATAATCAAATCAAACCACAACACATATAATTTCCCGGGGAAAGCTTGTTGCTCAAAACCCCTCTATCATATATTATATATTCCACAGGGAATCATGAAACAATTACAATGCACTCTTCTCACAAGAGTCTCCTACAATCTGCCTATTGTCTCAGTCTGATCCAGACAAAATTGGGCCAACACTTAGCTAATTCTCAGCCTGTCTTCAACCTGCCTTGCTCACAAAATTCCTGATGAATGCAATCCCTATTCCTTAGGAATGTTTACCTTATTCAACTGTGCTGAGTACCATGGGAAATCCCATGGTGTATATAATTGCACCCGAGAAATTTTCTATAAATAAAACTGATAGATAACTTCCCTTTAACCTCTGTCTCAATTGGGTCTTCAATAGAACTGACATGCATGCAGCTATTAATAGTAAATAACCAGTCACTTGAAATATCACTGCATGCGAATTAAATCTGATTTAATTCACTTGACCTCTCACTAGTGCAACAATCAGTTACAACTAGTTAGACTAGCTTTAACTCACTTAATTGAGTTAACTGATTTCTCATGCATTAAACTAATAAACTAACTACAGCCTGGAATCTAAAACAAATAGAATCACTCTACATGCCTCACAAACCACCCTCAACTCAAATTTCATGAGGTAACTGAGTCTATCACACTCAATTAACTATTACAAGTGATTATAAGATAAGATTACAATTTATTGTCCATTTTATTTAAGGGATAAATAAATTTGACACACATTTCTTTTAATTTAATTAAAAATAATTAAATCTAAAGCCTCCATGGTAGCCATTTCTGGATGCCATTTTTTGGATGTTGTTTCTGGATGCCAATTTCATTGTTTCTTGTTGCAAATTTCAACATCTTCTATATGTTCTTCCTATATTTTGGTTCGGGAAGCTCCTTCTTTCTTCATTCCCATTATCTCAAAGGTTGATGATGAAGTAGTTTTACTCATATCTAGTAGTTTGGTTTATTTTCGTTTTGGGTTTTAGCCATGGCTTGCAAATCTTCATGCTTGGATCGTGAAAAGTATCTCATTGCGATCAAGTAAGATGTTTCGATCCAAACTTGTGCAAAGAGCCTTTTTTGTTGTTGATTTTGGCAATGTTGAAGATAGGGATCCTATCTTTAACTCAGGTCAATGGTTTTGGGGTAAAGTTGGCCCATGCCTAAAGCCTTGGTCTCCCTCTTTCATTCAATTAACAAAAGTTCTAACCTATACTCATGTTTGGGTGTGGCTTCCAAATTTGAATTTGCATCTATAAGGTTTTCCCTCTTTGCAGGCCATTGGATCCACTTTAGAAAAGTTTTATTTTGTCTCTTATGAAACTAGAATTAAAATTAATACTATTTATGCTAGAATTTGTGTAGAAATGGATTTCAGTCTAGGGTTCCCATCTAAATTATTTTGACTAGCAAAGAATTTTCCTAGATTAAAATCTTAGATTGTGAGCATGTCTCATTGCAACATAGGGATTGTTTTGATACAGGTCATATAGTTGCACATTATCCAAATGGGCGAAAGAATTGTAAAAAGATGCAGCGAAAATCAACCTAGTGGGTTGGTTCCCCTGAGGATCATTAACTAGTTCTGTAAGATAAATCTCCTCCATCTCCTCCTCCACCTCAAGTGACTTCAGTTTCTCTAGAAAAGCATTGAGAATAAGTTTCTCAATTTCCATCAAAATAAAACCTAGTCCCACATGACTTCGAGAATGAATCCCATGGTAAGTTAGGCCCCTACACAATGGAAAGTTGGATATATCAAGTTGATATAGCCAAATCTCAAAAATTAGAAGAATCCATTGGAAAAGATACTTCAGGTCTAAATTATCTAATAAGCACTCCACCTTCTTCACAAGAAGTCTAGAAAAAAGTAAGAGAGAAGAAGAAGAAATATCCAGTAGAACCCCACCCAATGGTCACAATAAGTCATATTTGAAAACCAACTTAATTGTGAATTTATTTTGTCTATTGTTATGCAATTGATTAGGGAGAATATATTCATGTAAAAAATGTTAGACGATAGCTCTTTTAAGTATTTGGAACATTAAGTCAACTACATTTTTTTAGGCCTATTGATAATATCTAAATTATACCTTCCTACCTTAGAATTTTGGTAAGATTTTGTAACCTTGTTGCATTTCATAAACTTTACTCAATACAATCCTCCAATTATTGTTAATAATAATATGTCATATAATAAAGTACATATAACACTGCATGTGACTTGTCCCCTCAGAAATCAAGACCACATCAGTTCAAAAAGATCATTGTTTTTTCTTCACAAAATTATTGATAGTTTTTCAAATTATCTATAAGCCTATAATTGTAGTTAACTACCATATTAGTATCATAAAAATAGCATATAACATGTGTTTGAAGATATTGTGATTGCTCCTCTCTCCAAACAAAGATAAATATATGGGATTTAACATTGTGGCTCATGTCCCTAATTTTGCTAATAATATTTGTCCATTTGAACATCAATTTCATAATCTAGAAAAATAAGTTTTGAAAGTGTCTGTAAAAGCCAAGACTTGGTCCATCTCCTCATTTGAGTTGTTTTGGGTCTTTGAATAGTTATTGAATATGATATCAATGTTAAAAACTTCTTTATAGAAGGCATCAAACTCATGGTCCATCACATTTAGCTTTTACATAATGGCTTGCTACTTACTACATTTATCCTTCACCATCTAGGGGATGAAGGCCTTATTTAGTCAATATATCTCAATAATTTTGGAAATCTTACTATCTCATCTTTCACAATAACCAAATTCAGGGACACATTCCTTGGAGATTTTCCAACTTTTATACTTTATGGCTTAATCCATGTTAGCCACCTTGGCTTTCATTTCTATAAGGAATTGGTAGTGGAAATCGAAAAACACTCTCATGGCATCCTTTGGACTTAATGATGCATTGGTGTGTTTGCAAGGAAGTTGATAGCTTGATAGAAGATGAAGTGCTTCTATCGAGCCCATGTTTGTTGCACATAGGGGCTAAACCCTTTACCCATAGTCCTCACAAGGTGAAGCCCACAATTGACATAAGGTATAAAGAGACAACTAAAAGGTGGAGGAACCAATGCATGCAATACTTATGGATAATGAATAGGGGAATTCTTATAGGAAATCCTTTTCAAGTTAAAAGTGAACATGTGAACCTTAAAAATGGTTTTGGAATTCCACTGTGAGCTGAGAAATGGGTTAGCTTCTAGAAATTAAAAGGAAGTAGTGAGAAAAATTAGAGGAGTTGAGCCTGGTAATGACATAAAATGATTAATTCGACTTAGAGATATACTAAATCATTGACCACCACAAGCTTGGTTCTCAAGAGCTAAGGGTAGTGAGGTACATAAGCAACCAGAGACAATGTTGGTGAGGTTTGATTGGGTAGAGACTAAATGATAGGCTAGATCCCTTAGGTAGGAAAATGGAGACTATTAGGTACCCCACCTAGCTCTGGTTCCACATTTCTTTTAGACTTCCAAATTCTTCATAACATAGATCGAGTTTTAGAGCAAAAAAACATGGATACTTAGAAACAAATGTCGTAAAGGAGAAACCTAAATACTAACCAACACAATTGTAATAAAAACATATGTATCGAGCTTGGGATCAAATTCAATACCCACAAAATTGCATAAAGTCTCCTTCCACTACCACAAACTCTACACTTTTGGATAAGAAGTTATCTTTAAAAAACTTGAACCTTGATTTTTGCATGGTGAGCACATACTCGTCATCCTACTCAAGTCATTCTTGAAATTGTCATTGAAGGGCTAAATCTTACTATGAAACCTTTCATTGTTCTGATTCCTCGATGCCTTTTCATAATGCTAACACATGTAGGCATATATCAACTAAGCTCCTATAAGCATATGGGAGATTTGTTGGTCCCAATGACTAACACCCTATTTGGATGAATCTAAAATGTGACTTTATTTAGCTTTAAAAAATAATGAATAATTTAGTTGTGGGGTTATACAAAATAAAAATATTTTGAACTCAGTGCTTTTTTTTCAAAAAATAATTTGTAAAACTAGTAACAACATGTTATGAAATTATGAAAAGAAAGAAAAATAAAATGCCAAGAATCCATAATAATTAGTGAAATGTGACCCCCAAAACTAACCTTTAATGAAGAGAGAGACATAAACAATAAAACTACTAACCTTTAGAATGATGACAAAAATACCCAAATTATAGTTGTTACAAAACTTTGTCAAACTTAGGGTTTGCAGGGCCAACAATTACTAAATAATGGCATAGACATTGAAGATATAGTTTAGAGAGTCATATTCCAACCATGATAAAAACTTACTCTATTTGTACTCAACAATGTTAGTAAAGAAACAAAATTCAAAAAGATAAATTCAAAAGAACAAGAAGTAGGAAAAATAAATTAAATAATAAAATACTTGTATACCAAACTAAATACATAAAGTTTAATAATAATAATTTTAAGGTCACAATGAGGCGAAACACCAAAGTGGTGTATGAGAACCCCTTATTTGTGAAATAAGGGACATTATTCACAATAATTAATGTTTAGATACATAAAATTTATTACATTATTCAAAAGATTTAATGTTTATATGGACAACAAATTTTCCATTTTGTATGTTAATTTTCAAGAGAATAAAGTATAAAAATAACAATAATTAGAGTTATTGGTATTAGGGGGGTTTAAATTATGTCCTTGGTTCACTCAATTGAGTTTGGGTCAAGTGTGGGCCATGTGCTTTGCACCAATGGTTTGCTACATCATTAACTTTGTTCTTAACAATTACTTTATGTCTACATCATTTTCTTAACCATCTTGGTTGTATTTCTTATTAGATTTTTTTGAAACATTAATTACTAGTTTTTGAGAATGCAAATTTGTTTTGTAAATATCTTTTCTAAGATAGAGGAAAATGATGCTCAATTTCTATTTTTGAAAATACAAATTTATTTTGTAAATATATTCTCTAGAAATAGAAAAAAATAATGATCAATTTCTATTTTCCTATATATCTACATAATCAATTAATTTTTTTTTTCATTATATTATTTTTTTTATTTCACAACACAACCTATATACCTTAATACTTCTATATTAATATTTTAACAAACCATATAAAATAAATAAAATATTTTATCAAAGAAAATGTGAGATAAAAGGCATTCAAATCATCCCAATTTTCTCACCTAAATATTATTTTAGGTCTAATTAAAATTATATTGAAAATCAACGAGGATAAGAAGTACTCAAATTATTCCACTTTTTTCACTTAAATTTAATCTTAAATTTACTCAAAACTATATTAAAAATCAAAGCTTAAACATCAAAACTTTTTTCACTTAAATTTACTTAAAACTGTGTTAAAAATCAAAGCTTAAAAATCAAAGTTCTGTTTCTAGATTAAAAACTTTGCGTAGAACTTTACCCTTAAATTTTTTGACTAATTTTAAAATGTGACACTCTCTTTTTGTTTAACTTTCCCATTATTTTTAATGACGTTTAATGATTTGGGAAAATCAATTTACACTTCACGTCAAATAAAACTCCGGCAAGTATTTTGTATCCCAAGTTTAGGTTTGCCTTAGCGTTGATGTGATAAAAATGTAACATTACTTAATAAATAAATGCAGTATAAGCAAGTCATTCTTGTCTCATATATATATATATATATATATATATATATATATATATATATATATATGAGACTTAGTGAAACGCTTTATTTAATTTAATGTGATTTTAATTTATGAACGTATGTATTATGTATTTTTGGATGTTGTTATTGTGTGTGGTTTGAAAATTGTATCCAAGAATTTGGGTGGACATTCCATCCCTTCTTAGGGACTAAGCTAAGTATATTATTTAGAAAAGAGTATTAAGAAGAAGAGGAACTTTAAAAGTCCGAAAAAAAAAACACCTTGGTCAATAAGTAATAAGTGAATGTTAAAGACCAAAATGGAATATTGGATGAAGTTGTAAATGGGTGAATAAAATAAAATAAAATAACTTAAATATATGAATTGTAGAAAAGGATCAACCCATAACATTCTGAATACAAATACAAATATAAATTAAGTTAAATTAAATAAACAAATATTTAAATATAACTTGAGAAATTTATATATAAAGAACTTAATTTGGATTTGACCAATTAATGTAATAAATTTAGGAATACTATAGGAAAATTGAGCATTTTAATATTTGTTGAGAAATTTTGGAGATTTATGTAATTTAATATACAACTTGAGTGGGCTTAATGGTTAAGAGCATGTGTTTCCTCCTAAGAGGTCACAGGTTCAAAACCAGAGGGGGATAGAGTATGTATGCCTTTGTAGACTTAGCAGTAAAATCGCTACGCGGAGGTGGGTCCCTTGTCCCACAAACAAGGGGGTCTCATATACCAATTTGGTGTCTTGCTTGGCTGTGACCTTAAAATTGGATTATTATTATTATCATTATGATTGAAGATCCCTTCCATATTGACGTTTCGGGTGAACACTTCACCCATCTTCAGGAAAGAGAAGCTTTGCGTAACGCAAAGCTTCTCTTTCCTGAAGATGGGTGAAGTGTTCACCCGAAACGTCGATATTGAGGGTAACACAAAGCTTCTCTTTCCTGAAGATGGGTGAAGTGTTCACCCAAAACGTCGATATTGAAGGGATCTTCAATCATAATACACAGGTCTCCAAAATTTCTCAACAACTTAATGTATCCGATTGTGGAAACATTCACGCCTTAATTTAATATTTGTTATTAATTCAAATAAAAACAAGAATTTAAGAAATAATTAAAATGTTAATTATTTAATTATTTAAGACTAAAAATTAGATACCAAAATAGCTTGGTCCCTGATGATGGGTGGAGTGTCCACCCTAAATGTTGGACACAATTCTTTGACCACACACAAAGTAACGAAATCCAGAAAAAATATTACCATGATTATGGACTGTGGAAACCTACATACTCTTATTATAATATCATACATTTATTTAAATTATAAATTTTTTTATTATATTTTTTTAAAATTAAATTTCATAAATTTCTCTCTATGCATCGAATTTGAATTTCATAAAAAGAGAATAAAATCACACATACTATAGTTTTTTGTGTGTTATTTTCATAGCTGAAGGTCGAAACAATGACATGTGAAATTATGTACAAGTTCGCTCTACTAAACCAATCTATAATTCAGTCATCGTGAGATATTGGGCATAACCCTTTCTTAAAAAATCCAATATTGGTCTGACTTGTAGGGTTGGAAAGAATACTTAGAGGGCTACCACAAAACCAAATTTGAGATCTTCGAGATATGAAATTAAATAGATACAACAGTTTCAATATTGAGCTCCTAAAAAGCAGGAAAAAACTATGAATTGTTTTTAAATTTTGCATAACTTTTGTTTGAAAAATCAGTTTGAAGTGATTCAAAGGGCATAATGAAGCATAGATATCATTATTTGATTCCAAAATTCCTCGAAACAAAAAATGGACACACCTAGTAAGAAACCAGAAAGCTCTACTATAACACATGAAGAAGAGAAAAAAATGCAACATAATATATCAAAATTACGCGACCTAGTGCAACAAATTTTGCTCTCGCAAAGAGTAACCAAAAATGAAATAGAAGATAAGATGTATGGTTTGAAGAGTGGTTTAAAAGAAGACATGGACGGTTTGAAGGATGGATTAAAAGTAGACATGGAAGGTTTAAAGGATGGATTAAAAGCATATATGTAGGTTTGAAAAAGACGTTGCCACAAGAAATGCTTCCTAATGGTGAAAAGTTATTCCATGAAACTCATGATGAGAAAAAAAGAAATGTTAATCATGATTTTAGAGATTCTAAATTAGGATTGAATACCAAACACATTCCGAATATCGATAAGGAATTTTGATGGCAAGGATCTAGTAACATGAAGCAATATGAAGCAATATTTTGATCTACATTATGTACAACACAAAAAAAAGTCACACATTTCATATTTATATTTAGAACCCAATCAATTTGTATGGTATCGACGGATTTTTTCAAGTAAACCGCTTTTTAATTGGTAAATTTTTATGAAGGAAATGATAGAAAATTACGAGGATACAAAGAGAAACACCTTCTTTAGCCAATTGATAAATCTCAATCAAAAGGGTTTGATGTCAGAGAACATCGAGGATTTCCAAAAATTGAATATCAGGGTAATTGATATTCTAGAGGAGCATAAGATTGATGCTTCTTAGGGACTTTAAAGGATAACATCCAACATGAGGTTCTCCTTTTGGTACCTGATTCATTGGAGAAGGCATTCAGGGTGGCAAGAAAAGTTGCAAGAAAAATTATGACAACAAGAAAGTCTACCACTCACAACTATAAAGATGGAAGTGTTGCTACTCCTATCCTTCCACAACCTACAAGGTTGACACCACAAAAATTGGAGGAAAAAATAACAAACTGGCTTTGTTACAATTATGATAGAAAATACACTAAAGGTCATAAGTGTGCCAAGAGGAGATTATTTGACATAGACTGTGAAGAAGAGAAATAAAAGGAACAAGAAACATCAAAATAAGAGGATATATACCAGGAATCAACCCCAGAGAAAGAAGGAATGAATCCAAACATATCTTGTACTGCATTGGTAGGAATTACTACTCCTCAAATTCTCAAGATAGAAGGATATATCAAGAATAAAAAGGTAATAGTGCTAATTGATTCAGGTAGTACCCATAATTTTATTCATTGTAAGATAGCCAAGGAATTGAATTTCTTTCTATATCCAACACCAAAGTGTTAAGTGATGGTTGCAAATGGAGGAACTATAAATTGCTCTGGAAAGCGCCATAATATCAGATAACCATAGGGGAATATGTATTGAATATTTCAATGATCTTCATTCCAATGTGTGGTTCTGATGTTGTACTAGGAGTCCAATGGTTACAATGTTTGGGGACAATAAATTTTAATTTTCAAAAAAATTTCTTGAATTTTTTTTGGGAAGGAAAGGAAATTGAATTAAGGCACATTGCATGGGAACTAGGGAATACAATCATATCTAATAGCATGAAAAATATTTTGAAGAAATAAAAACGAGGCTTAATTGCACAATTATGCTCACTAGAGGTTCAAAAAATGAAATCATTCATTTCTCCAGATATTCAAAAATTATTGGAAAATCATTCTCGGGTATTTGAGACTCCCATATCCCTCCCACCCATTAGTGATTATGACCATGCTATTCAGTTGATTCCAGGAAGTGTTCCTCCAAACATCATGTCTTACAGATATCCATATACCCAAAAGAGTTAAAATTGAACATATGATTGTTGAAATGTTTGAGGCTAGAATAATTCAACCTAGTCAAAGTTCTTTCTCTGCTATAGTAGTATTGGTGCACAATAATGATGGATCATGGAGTATGTGTCCGGATTATAGGGAGCTCAATAAGCTCACTATTAAAGAAAAATTTCCCATTCCTATCATTGATGAATTTTTGGATGAATTACATTGAGCATTTTACTTCACCAAGCTAGATCTTGATTCAGGATATCATCAAATTAGAATGAAGACCGAATAAATTCCAAAAAAAACATTCAGAACTCATGAGGGTAATTATGAATTTTTTGTCATGCCTTTTGGCCTTACTAATGCACCTTCGACATTTCAAGGTTTGGTAAATTCCATTTTGAGACCCTTCCTTAGAAAAATTGTGTTAGTATTTTTTGATGATATACTAATCTAAAACAAGTCTTGGAAGGATCATGTTAAACATGTTGAAAGGTTGCTCAAACTATTGAAAGAGAAACAATTATATGCAAAAACCTCCAAATGTTTCTTTGGAGTACAGGAGGTGGAATATTTGGATCATATTGCATCTCATTAGGGTGTTAAGGTAGACCGTAGAAAAACTAAAGTCATTAAGGAATGGAAAATCCCCACAACCCTAAAGAATATTTTAGGATTTATCTGGTTGACAGAGTATTATCACAAGTTTGTTAAGAATTATGGGAGAATAACAAGGCCTTTAACAACATTACTGAAGAAAGATGATTTTCTTAGACTGTGGAAGCAACTAAGGTCTTCTAACATCTTAAAGAGGCAATGTCAAAAGCATCGATCTTAGCTGCACCAGACTTCACAAAAAAATTTATTATGGAATATTATGCCTCAGGGAATGGAATTCGTATTATGTTAATGCAAGAAGGAAGACACATTTCTTTTCAAATTCGTCCAATCAAGGGAAAGTATTTACTCAAACCTATTTATGAGAAGGAAATGTTGGCAATATTACATGCACTAAAGAAATGGTGACCTTACCTAATGGGAAGACACTTCAAGGTAAAAAAAAATCATGATAGTCTTAAATACATTTTGGAAAAAATATTATCTTCAAAAGAGTAGCGAAAATGGGTCATAAAAATGTTTGGTTATGACTTTGAAATCATCTACAAAAAGGGGAAGCAAAATATTGTTGCAGATTCACTCTCAAGAAAGTATGAGGATGTAGAAGCATTTCTCTGTGCCATTTCTATTATCCAACTTGATTGGATAATTGAAGCAAGGGATGAATGGAAGAATGATGAATAGGTGTGGGAAATTATTCAAAAGTTGAAGAAATATCCTAGTACATCTAATAAATTTATCTGGAAAAATGATTCATTATGGTACAAAGATCACTTATATCTCTGAAATAATTCCCAACTCAAACAAAATATTCTTTTGGAATTTCACACCTCCCCCTTAGGAGGGCACTCAGGATTTAAAAAAATACCATAAGGTAAAGAAGGAATTTTTTTGGGATGACATTAAATCTGATATTCAGAAGTTTGTGGCAGAATGTTTGGTTTTCCAAAAAAATAAAGTTGAGACGATTAAGACCCTGAGTCTATTACAAACTTTAGCCATTCCTAGTCAGTGTTGGGAGGAGGTCTCAATGGATTTTATCACAGGTTTACCCAAGTCTGCAGGAAAGAGTGTCATCATGGTGGTAGTTTATATAATTACTAAACATGCACACTTTTGTGCATTATCTCATCATTTTAAAGCTAGTACCTTTGCTATTGAATTGATGGAAACGGTTCAAAATCTACATGGAAACCCAAAGATTATTGTAAGTGACAAAGATCCCATTTTCACTGGAAATTTTTGGACGAAATTATTTTCTTATCTTGGTACTCAGTTAGTTCATAGCTCATCTTATCATCCTCAATCTAACGGGAAAACTGAGATAGTGAACAAATTTTTAGAAGGATATCTTAGTTTCTTTGTATCTGATAAGAAAACACAATGGGTAAAGTGGTTACCTCTGGCTGAATGGTGGTATAACACTGTTATCAATGGAAAATCGTACAACAGAAGATGACATTAATTAATGTCAAGCCAAAGGATTTACAAGACTGGAAGACATTACAGAATCCGTAAAGTATTTAAAAATCTCAAAGGTTTGAGGAAAATCAAATTTTAACTAGTCTTAAATGCTATTTGCATGCATTATCCTTCGAGAAGAGTGCCTTCTACGTGCCTTTTTGCCCGATATGCACGCATTCTTGAGAGTGGCGAAATTTCACTATCTAGGACCACACAAAGCAAAGGACAAGTCACTCCTTACTTGAAGCCACCTAAGGACAGCCACCAAATGCCTCCTTAGACACTATGTGAGCACACAAAGGAATCATACCCCTCTCTTGGGTCACCATCCTCCATGTACCAAGAGAGGGAAGGAGGATTTGAAATCTCCTATATAAAGCCACCATGAGATGAAGAATGGGTGATCATATTGTTATGCTGGCCAGAATTTCCCATGCAATACCAGTAGTGTGTGACCTAGAGCTGAAGATAGAGGGGACTCAATTGTTGGCCACCCAACAAGTTCAATCCACACAATAGAGAGAGGGAGACCGCATCAAGGCAAGCTTGGGATAAAAACATCCTTGCATCAAGACCTAGAACCATTGTCTAGGGGCCCTTTGGGAAGAGGGTAAAGTATCACTCTTCTTACTACCAGCGCTCAATAAGAGGGGCCTAGAGCCACCGTTTGCATTATTGTTGTCCTTTGACTCGTTCAGAGCTTATTTTTATTTATGTTTAGTTTTAGTTTAGTTTTTAGTTTACATTTTCATGCTTTTTCCTCTATATAGTATGCTTATTGACTCCACTTCTTTCTGCCTGTTACCAATAGTTTAACAGGGTAAACCACACCCCTGAAACTGGTGTGATTTCATACATATGTGCACCAAACACACCACAATAGGATTGGCGACTCCACTAATGTTTTATTACCAAGTTTATGTGGTTGTGCCTTTCTTTTTCAGGAGACCTCTGTCTATGTTGTGGAGTGGAGTTGAATTTCCCCCGACTTCTCTTGCAGTCCTAGTTCATCCCAAGTGACAGACTGAAGAAGAGCAGCTCCTAAATTTTTTTTACTTGCAGGGATTTGTGCGTGTTTTTTCCTCACAGACGTGAAGGGCACATGTTCAGAGATGACCCGCACGCAAAGAGCACACCTAGTTCAACCTTATGCACGCAAATTACAAAATGGGAAATTTCTCCCTAATTTCTGTCTTTTTCTGCTTGTAAGGTGCTTGGCAGCCCCTAATACACCTGCTAGCACTGGTTGTGGTACCTCACAGCTTTTTAAAACTAAATTTTAGTTTCTTTCTGTAGGCTTAGTGTCAGTTTTACTTCAAGTTGATTTTTGCAAAGTTCACACATAGTTTAAGTAGGTGCACAAAAATAACTTGCATTCCGAAAAAAATTATGTTTTGAAAATTTTAGTACTTACACACCTAGATAACGAGCCCAAGTAAGTGACCCAAGACCACACATGTATAGCTAATTTTCTTTTTTCTAGTGTAGAAGTTTTCAGTTTAGTTCAATTTTTGCACTAGGAATTTCGGGACTAGGATTGAATTGTTTATATAAGAGCAAGTAATCTCTGCTACCTTTTCACCCTCCCGTGATCCTAGGTAAGCATATGAATGATCCCTATTCACAATTCACCATCTCCCTATAGTTGGTCACATAGATTAACTAGGAAAAATTGAAAGCGGCCCATTATCCGCACATGTTTTCCATTTGAGCCAGGAATACTACAACATAGTTTAAATAGGGGATTTTGTAAAGGATCATCGATATCCACATGTTAAAACTATGTTCTTGTCCACTTTGTGCTCACACACTCACACACTAAGCGAAGAAAATACTCCTAAAACTAACTTAACCAAACTCACTAAATTCTCCCCACAGGGGCCACAAAAGAATTTGTAGCTTAAGTTAGGATCAAGGGGGTAGGCATCCAATAAGTCGCTTTGATCATACTTCATATTGAAACATGGAATTTGTGTATTTAGGGAGCTTCAAATCCACCTTTCAGCCCACGAAAAAGAAAATCCGAGCGCGACAGAGACCCGTTTCAGAGGGGGTTAGACTTAGGCGTAGTGTGTGCGATATTAGTTGGGGATACTTGACCCGACTAATACTTAGTTCTGTTAGTTGACTACCAAGAAGCCCAAGAATCGAACGCTCACGTGGGACGGTGGTTCTTTGTGGCCAAAAAATAGGGCAAAATTTACCCTATAGGTGACGGTGCAGACAAGCGCCAAACCCTCTACCCTTACCTTAGTGGATTCTCTTCGGCTGACTGGGGGCGTTGCCAGCTCTTATGGGACGTTGTGCCAGCACTCGCAATAAATATTCTCAAGGCCCAGTTACTTTTGAGTGTGTGAGGAGGCATAGGTCTTCTAGGATTTTGAGTATCATACGCAAACGAAGAAAAACCACTTTTTTGATTGCTTGATCACATAGATTAATTTAAAGGGAAATTTATTTTATTTTTCGCTTTGTTTTATGTATGTGAAAAGAAGTTTTCTTTGATCATAGACTCTATCCTCTCAAATTTTTCCAAAAACCAAACCTGGGCGACACTTGACAGGTCCCAACGAAACCTTGTCGATCCAGGTTCCAAGTATTTTGCCATGCAGGCGTCAAAGACAGAACACTGCCACCATTATTGGTTCGTTCTTTATCGGGGAAACCGTAGTTGGGAACCCCAGTCGGTCTCCCAACACCACACCACATACCACTCCTCCCACGATCCCTAGGGTGTAGAGGAGTGTGTCCCATATGGGAAGCCAGCTGAATACACAGAAGGGTGCATTATAGACTAACCCTCGTTCTAACCAGAACTTTGTGTCTTCACACATTGCAATGGCGTCAACCTCTTAGTAACCATTCTTAGATTCATTGAATCTGCCCGATTTAACCAAGCCAATGAATGACCCCATCGCACAAAATACTACATGGCCTCTCATGCCCACGAAGCTCCCTTCGGATATACCAAAGTTCAAAGGCAAGCAAGTGGAAGACCCAAGTAATCATGTCATGAATTTTCACCTGTGGTGCTCATCGAACAGTATCATTGATGAGACACTTCGATTGAGATTATTTCAATGCACCCTTACAGGAGTAGTCATGAAGTGGTACGTGGAGCAACCCTCAGCTTCACATGGAGCCTTTAGTGCCCTCGCTATTGCGTTCCTAACATATTTTCAGTTACCCATTCACCATGATTCTGGAATGGAATTACTGACGCATTTTAGACAAACCCCCACCGTTCATATCTTGGACCATCTCCATGCATGGAGGCAGCATCAAAGTTTATGTAAATCTAAACTCGATGACTGAGTTCTCTTAGATTTGTTATTCAAAAATATTATGACAAAGATTTTAAAGGATGTGGTGCAATAGAATCCCACATCCGAAGAGGACACAATCAGCAAAGACCAGAAGCTTGAGTTGATTTATACGTAGTTAGGATACATTTACAACATCCTGCCTAACACCCCGCGTCTGTAAAATTATCAAGAATTTATAGGCCGTCTAACCCTGTAGATGGGCTAATTAGGTCATTGACCCAAGGTTACCTAGGCAGCGACAGTCAGAGCCCTGATTACAACTACAGTTCTACCCAGAACGTGCCTCAACCCAATTTTTAAAGCCATCATATGCCTAAGCAAAATTTGACCAATAGGGCGCCAATGTATCACCAGGGTGGACCTTACCCTTCGGCTCAGGGGAATCAGTACGCAGAAATAAACACTGACTAAAGAACTCCCCTCCAACAGTCAGGTGCAAACCAGGGACTACATTATGCTCAGTCCCCAACACATGACCCACCTATGCAAAAAAATGCATGGGTGAACTTTGTGCAGCTATCCCAAAACCAACCACACCAATACAATCAAGAGAAATAACCTCCTAACATGGTGAAGAAAAAATCCAAAAACAAGCCAAAAGGGAACCTTAGACAGGGGGGAAGCAACCAACAACACCCACCATGATCCCAGGCTGGAGGCAACTCCAACCGGAATTAGAACCAGGAGCCAAGAAATTCCCAACGGTAGAGCAAGAGGCCACCACTTTGAACAAACCATTCTTGTTCGATATGTGGTGAGTACGGTCACTATACTCACCACTGTCCTGATCTCCCTGAGCTAAAGAAGCTATAGAGTAACTGAGGACAAGGAGGTTCTTCCCAGCAACCAGTCGTGATGCAAGAACCTTTCCCCAACCAAGGGACGGTTAGCACTCACCAGCAAAACCCAGACGATTCCGAGAAAAGCAGCCATGAAATCTACATGACTGGAGAAGAGATGTTTTTCGAAACATGAAATCGCAACTACGATACCCCACCAGACACCAATACGTTAGGGGCAAGTACCAGTGCACCGACTGCGCCTTTGACCATTTCAAATATTCCTATAGAACCATTGCTGAAGATGGAAAAGGGACCTAATAGGCGAGCAAGAAACCACTCCAAAGCGGCCCATAATTATAGCATTGTGGATGATTTAGCACAATCCCTCGCTGCTATGTCAGCTTTGAAGTATTGCACTCATGCATGAAACAATGAAAAGCCCTACTTTTTGCGTTAGGCACTATCGACCCTGCCGATACATGCCTAATGGATTTTGACTTAGACAAATCCACCCCTAGGCTTCCTTCCATGGTCGCCTTCCAGATACCAGTGTCGGTGCAGAATATCACTGTCCACTGATGTGTCATAGACAAGGGTGCATCCACATGCATCATGTCCAAAAATGTTTGGCAAAAGTTAGGTTCTCTCGAGCTAAAACCCTCAGTCATCACACTTCGAGCATACGACGGTCGTCCCTCGACCCCCGTTGGCCTTTACAAAAATGTCCTGGTCTGCTTAGCCAAAAAGATGGTCCACATAGACATTGAAGCCTTGGATGCTCACTTGGACTACAATATACTCCTTGGGCAGAGTTATATGTATGCCATGTCTGCCATAGCCTCCATTGTCTTCCACATCATGATGTTCCCCCACGAATACTGCACCATTCCTATAGACCAGCTGACACATAGCGAGAAGTGACCCCTAAAAAACACATATGTAATTCTACCCTATGTAGATACAGTCTCGAATGGCCTCTCACAGTACCAAGAATATGGCCCTGGCCAATTCAAACCATCGTCTATTCTAGGATCATTCTTAGGAGATCCTCCCATAATCCCTGAGTCATCGCCCGATGTCAGAGAGGCTCCAGTGCGCATGATGTCCACATCAAGTGCCGAAGCCAATCAGGACACAGACATAAGCATTAATGACACAGAAGCATTTGCCATGTACGCCGCCTCCCAAACCGCTTTCCTCAACCCCCAGTTGGCTTCGTCTCCCAAAAGGTTTTGGCAACACTAGTGTTACCCAACATATCGTTGGAATTCCCATTTTGGTACCTCGTTCCCCCTTCTGGAGCTAGATCCACCCATGTTACTGCCACAGGGTTGAAGCCCCTCACTCCCGAGGAGCCCCCACCTATCCAGGAAACAGTGGAGACCACCCCTGCAAAGGAAGTTTCGATTGCAAAATCGGTGATCATAGCTAGGAAAACCGAGAAGAGAGGAAAGAAGATGGTAACCCCCACCATACAATGGGAATCACCATTTTGTGTCATATGTGATGTAATAGGTCACCCTACCCATATCTTTTCGGAGCTAGATGAATTAAAACCACTCCTTGGCTCCGAAACAGACATCACGACGCCGCGTTCCCATAAAAAGGAACCTACCACCAAAGGTAAAGGCAAAGAGCTGCATACCAATCATGCATGAACCCTCTGCAACAACTATGGGCATTATACCCACCATTTCCTGGGGATTCCACGATATAGGGATGCCTTACATGCCATCGAGTGATCCTATTAAGAGAATCCCTCCACCCAGGCATCTGGAAATGAACCTCGTACCGTCCTGTACCTGCAGGAAGAACGAAGGGCTTTAGAAAGACCCCCAGTCATGCCCGTTATACATTGCACGCTATGTGATGAACATGGTCACTTCCTCAAAGATTGCGCAGCCCTAGAACTCATCCACAGATGGTATTGAATAGAAGGGGTGTACTATGTTGGATTGCGGGCAACGCAATTCACATGTCCATTATGCACCGACAATCACCTTTTGGAGAATTGTCACTATATCCCCTGATTTCGGCTAGCCCTAGCTAGCTTGCACTTTGCTATAGTCTGCCTCTCCCAAGAAGATGACATGGATGCGGAGTCCATGGATAGCTGCACAACCCAAGAAGATGTGACAAGCAGATCCATCATGTTCTTGTCTGTTGAAGAGCGACCCATCAAGGAATCCCTAGTTACCCCTAACCGCCCTCCACAGAGATGACCAGCATGTACCTTATGCAAAATGCCTGATCATGCGATCGTCCATTGTCCTGATTTAGCCGCATTACAACGATGGTTCCCTATCAGACCTCAAACTGAGCTCGACGAAACCTTCATATCAAGGATATTTTGCCTTATATGTCAGGGAAATCATTATGAGCGACACTGTACTTATGCCTCACAACTTCATCCCACCATCGACATGATTAATACCATAGAGAAGAGATAGGACGACCTCCGAGAATGGCATAAAAAATAAATCGCCGGATCAACATCCCCACCCCCACAATGGTGCGACAGAAAAATTAAGACCACACATCAACAAAGCATAACCTCGACTAAGCCTAGGATAACATGCAGAATATGTGATCTAAACGATCACTGAGTCAACCAATGCAGAGAATTGAAGCCCCTTGAAAACAATCTCCACATAGTCTCTTCTCTTCCTAAAAAACTTCTCTCAAACCAAGAGAATATCACGCGCACCTATTTCCGGATTTGTTCACACTTTCACCATACAATTAAATGTGTGCACCTCGCCAAACTGAGAGTGGCAAGAGCTGCATTGAGTTTACACTCCACCAAAGAGGTATACACACCCAAGTCAAAAATACGGAAATGGAAGGAGAAGACAACCTCTTCTACACTAGACCCTTTCCAAGCATCCACATCAGGAACAACGAGCAGAGTATAATCGCACACTATCTACTCCGTTGGCTTAATGGAATCATGCACCATCTGCACTGGCCAAAATCACACACCAGAGTTATGCCCCCTAATGGAAACATTCAAGCACCTCTGTGACAGGCACAATTTCCACCTACCGGAAATTGACCATCCTAGTGGGGAACCCAACCTTGCGCTCATACAGAATCCCATTACAAAGATTCTTCCCCCACCAAATGCCGATGACACAATCCACCATACACAATTTGTATCAGCACGTATTGGCGATAGGATGAATGTTGTCTCCTCATCCCAGGGTTTCCATCTTATTCCTATCGCAAAAGACCAAGGTACCTTGTGCTTTTGAATATATTTCCGCAATATTCCCAATTTGCATGGCACCATCAAACTCCTCAATGACACCCAACCTCTAGAACAACACCTAGTGCAACTAGAGCTTGTTGACAAAAATCGACGACAGTCGCTTGAACATAACGAGGCCCACAAAAAAAGGGTAAAAGCATCATTTGACTGCCACATCACCCCTTGCTCATTCATGGAGGGAGAATTAGTCCTCCGCTACGATGTCGCAAAAGAAACCTTAGGTACAGGAAAGTTCGAAACCGTGTGGAAAGGACCCTACATCATTAAACATTTCCTCTGACAGGGGCATACATCTTGATGGAACCGGACGGGACTTGCCTCAATAACCCCGTCAACGGAATTTACCTCAAGAAATTCTACCCATAAGGTCTAAGACGGCCCTTCCCCAGAGTGTTCGTACACAAAACCCCACCACTCAAGATTTTTGACCCAAAGACTTATTTAAAAGTTCTCAAAGTATCACCATGGATCACCAACATGAACCCTATTTCAGATTTGCTGATGGAGCATCAAGGTGGTCTCAAAGTTTATCCGCAACTGCCTGGGTCATTTACCACCCTGACCGATCGCCACTCTGCTCAAACGGTGTGTGCATCAGTTCAACAACAAAAAATCAGGCATAATATGACACCATCATAGGACTTATGTGCGACGACCTCCATCGGGGCATATGCCATATGCATGTCTACCTCGATTCCTAGTTAGTAGTGTTGCAGTTAAACCAAACATTTGAGACAAGAGATACACATCTATTTAGAAAATATTTGGGTGCCAAAATATTAAGAAGACAAGTTGACTATATCAGAATTACACATGTACTAAGGAGTCAAAAGCAAACAATTGATCGCATAACTAACAATATCCTAAACTGGAATGCATATCAAATAAACCATCATACTTAAAACAAACAATATAGATATCCATTAGCATAACAGAACACATAAACTGAAACAAGTGATACATCATGTAGAGCTGCAAAAAATATCTCTCTCATATATATATATATATATATATCACAATGTGTATATTTGAGTACAAAAAATAGTTTCGCTGGCCCAAATGCCAGCCCAAAGATACAAAAGTCGTCAAAAATAAGGGAAGCATCCTCATAATGGGTGCTTTCCATGTATACAAAAATACTCTAGGGTTGTTCCCCCTCAAGAGGGGCACCTGGACCCATTACTGCTCCCGATACCACCGTTGGAGCTGCTATTGCAACAACGATCGCCACCCGACATAGAGTGGGCCGATATTCCCTCTCGCGGGCCATCAAAGGTTCTAACCATACCTCCTTGAAATATTCCATGAAACCTCGAGTAGGAATCCCCTAGGTCAAGTGGTCCACTTGACCCTGAAAATCCTCAAGAACTGACACCTGAGCTTTCAATTCTGCAATACGTGCCTTTGTTGCATTGACACGAGCTCGCTCGGCCGCAATCTCTCCAGCAGCCAAGCTGCTGCCCTCCCCTGAAGGGCCCGCACCACCACCACCAGGTCTTCCAGCATCACCACTTGGTCCACCTGTATCACCTCCTCCCTAACCACCCCTAGGTCGTCGTGGAGGATCCTGGACCACTAGTTGAGCCACGGGGCGACCCACCTCGCTAACATCTACACGAGTAACGAAAATGATGTCAGTGTCACTGGAAAAACACATAGGTACATATATACTAAAAAAAAATGTAGAAAACATATAAAACATACTTGCTGGCCCCCAAACATAACCAAACAAGAGACCCATGTCTAGATCACCCTGGAAGTCCATTCCCGCATACGGGTATGGCAAGAACATCAGTGGGTTGGCCTCGAACCAGGCCTCTGTCATGGAGTTCCAATAACGCCCCACCATGCCACCACTGCCTCGCGGCATCATCGGATCCCACCTCCTCATACATGGCTCCCGGGGCTCCCCAGGAGGCACCGCCACTACTGGCCTCAGAAGCACTACCCTCTCGTACAGGATGTTGCACAAGATACTAGCATACACAAATGACCTAGATCCACATTGGACCTTGTTCAATTGTGACAGCATACCACCAAAGAAAAAGTGGGAAAAGCAAAAAAATGCCCGGACCTCAGCCAGCGCAAAACTACAACTTGTGGGCCAGACGCCCGATGCGGAGAAAATGACCCCGCCAGTCGCACAATCACTGCTAGAGCACAGCAATTTTCCACATCTGTAAGTGATGAAATTCTGATGTATCTCTCGGTAAGAGGTGCCCCACCACAATGCCACCTCCAGAATCTATCCAAGTCCACTCTCCCTGTAGGGAGTGGATACCTCAATGCCTCACCCTGAGGTAGTAACTCGATCACAAAATATATATCTGTCCCAGGATGGATGATCAAGTTCGTACCCCGCAACATGAACATGTTGCACCTCCTGTGCCAGTGCTGAATAATGTACCATAGTAATCGGTCCTATCACCGAATAAACTCATTCTCAGCAAAGTTCAGAAGGCCCAATAGTGCTAACTGATGATGCGCCCTGGCATCAACAGTTAACGCGGTTCAGATATTAGGCCAGTCCCGCTCCCTCCACAGTAACTTGTCACCAACACAGGTACCCATAAGTAGAGAGAAAAAACCCAAAAAATAGGCAAAAAACAAGATACTTTGTCACCTCGGCCTTTGAGCCCCTATCCCTCGAAACAGCATGCCCTCGCGTGCTTGTCCCCCGAAATTGCGTGCAAAGAAGGCACACTTTTTCCCAGATCGCCCATGCAATCTAGGGAAAAATTCACCCACAATCCGTACAAACCCAGTGTGTACAGACCTTGGCACCATCAAGCTGTAAAAAAATTAAGTGCAGGACGTCATGGTTACTTGGGCATAGTATCGCTAGTCCCTGGTGCTGTGGCTGACCAAAACGACAAGAAATGCTACATAGAATCCTCTGACCTCTCAAAACTCAGCAAGTACAAATGAATTGAATCAAGGCCATATTCACCTATTTATCGCCCTTTTCAAAAAATTCGGAGGGACATAACGAGATATCAGAAGGTCCATTCTGCAAACCATAAATTGCACCGTAATCAACACTCCATGATGAACAGAAGTGATGCCACACATTCACATTCCAGAAAAAATATTTTTTCAATGCCAACAGGTATTTCCTCTCTTATCTTCCTTTTTAAATCTCATGAATTTCAATAATATTTGATAAAGAATATGATTTCACTTGAGGTAGTCGCTTTTGCAGGAAAAGCTCGCAAACCATCTACAATGTTATCTCTTGAATGTTCCAGAGTAGGTATCATTCTACCCCCGGCATGATAGACTCCCAAAAAAATCTGCATATCCTGACATCATTTCTCATCATAAATAAACCATAGGGTCCTCATATTCGACCGTGTTTATCATCACCCCATCCTGCACATGATAAAATTCCTCGTCGGTCGGTAGAGCCTCCCCTCCATGGTGCTCGTCACCCACAGTAGATCATATACCACAACATAAGTGACGCCATGACCATACCACTTCAGTTTGGGAGGCACCTCGTTCCCAACCATTCATCATGCATAAGGTCAAGTTTACCATACAAGCTGAAACCCCCTTCCCGGACAACCAGGTTGTACAAGCAGATAAAGAGCACACCACCGCGCCTCACATTTGGCCCACCAAACCTCCACCAGCATAATCCCATCTGCGATACTTTTACATCTGCTTCATCAACCCACACATGAGACCAACCAATGGGACCCCCACCCCCAGCAAAACACCTTCCTCACAACATCAGTGAGTGAACACTTTCATGTTTTGGGGTACCCGTCTCTGTGTTTTGTACAAACCAAACCCCATTATTTTATTCTTTTGGTAAGTGTACAAAGACCGCAAATGGAGCACTTCAGCCCTTCACCCTATCATTTCATATTTTCTCCCATGGTAGCAGTCCCTGAACACCCTTGGTTAGATTATTTCACCCCCACGCACAAACCATCATGACATTCATAGCCGGTTCACACCCGCCTTGGAAGTCCTACCGACTCCAGGGATTTTCCCTTCAGAAATAACTATGACTGCCACCAAGCTGCTCAAGTATACTCCGACCTTAAGCCACTGAAATCCCCATCACCAGTTTTCAGTCACCCCTTGCCAACATGCCTATGTTAAACCCCCCACATCCAGGTCCCCGATCCCTCTTATCGGCGGCCCCTCATTCGGTTGAGGCTTCTTTTTTTTCGACTTCAACACCTATTTCCAAAAAGGAAGCGGTACCTTGGATCACCCCTCTCCATACAAAGGGGCATCCTCGGGTGGTACTGTGGGAGACATCATTCTCCACATATGTCATTAATCCTCTTGAAATTTGACTATGACAAAAGCTTTCATGTCAAGATGGTATCGTGACTTACAACCATTTCACTTTGATCAAAACCGTCGAAGACCCATGCCTCCATAAGAATTTATGTCAACAATTCTTACATGGGAAGGTCCCAGCCACTACTTATGCGTACCATGAGCAGCTATATGGCATACCAAGTTTATGCATATGGGTACCACATTCCACCTATTGTCAAAGAAAAATGCCCCTGAGGGCGTCAACAGTCGTCGTCAACAACTGCCTACGTCACTACCATATCAGTGATACAGACAGAACATATATATGTCAATTTTGTTTAACTATCCACAACATCACAAGCATGGGACATGCTCGCCTTGTTGAAAATTTGTATATGTATTGTAAATTCTATTTGCTTACAGGGATCCCTTAGGCCATGGTCATTCTTGGAAACGGTGTAGGGTGTTTTCAATTCCAAGGCTTCACGCAGGTCTCTCTCTCTCTTTCTACGCATGATACATAAAAGAAACTATAATGTATTTTGGCTATACAGCTCTTCCTAGACCTCACACATTAGGGGGCAACTGTTAACACTGGAAAATCGTACAGCAGAAGATGACATTAATTAATGTCAAGCCAAAGGATTTACAGGACTAGAAGACATTATAGAATCTAGAAAGTATTTAAAAATCTAAAAGGTTTGAGGAAAATAAAAATTGAACTAGTCTTAAATGCTATTTGTGCGCATTATCCTTCGAGAATAGCGCCTTTTGTGAACCTTTTTTCCAGATATGCGTGCATTCATGAGAGTGGAGAAATGTCACTATCCGGGACCACACAAAGCAAAGGACAAGTCGCTCCTTACTTGAAGCCGCCTAAGGACAACCACCAAATGCCTCCTTAGACACTATGTGAGCACACAATGGAATATTTGGAGCACATAAACGAATCATACCCTTCTCTTGGGTCACCATCCTCCATGTACCAAGAGAGGGAAGAAGGATGGAATCTCCTATATAAAGCCACCATGAGATGAAGAATGGTTGATCACATTGTTATGCTGGCCCGAATTTCCCAAGCAATACCAACAGTGTGTGACCTGAAGCTAAAGATAGAGGGGACTTAATTTTTGGCCACCCAAAAATTTCAATCCACACAATAGAGAGAGAGGGAGACTGCACCAAGGCAATCTTGGGATAAAAACATCCTTGCATCGAGACCTAGAACCATTGTCTAGGGGCCCTTTGGCAAGAGGGTAAAATATCACTCTTCTTACTACCAGCGCTCAATAAGAGGGGCCTAGAGCCACCGTTTGCATTATTGTTGTCATTTGACTCGTTCAAAGCTTATGTTTATTTATGTTTAGTTTTAATTTAGTTTTAATTTTACATTTGCGTTATTTTTTCTCTATATAGTATGCTTATTGACTCCACTTCTTTTTCCCTGTTACCAAAATATTAACTGGGTAAACCACAACCCTTAAAATGGTGTGATTTCATACATACATGTACCAAACACACCACAACAAACACTTCCTTCCATACTACAACAAAAATGACCCAATTTATGGCACTTTATGGATATCATCCACCGTCCATCACATCATCTTTAAGAGAAAATTCTAAGGTTCAAGTAGTGGAATATCACATTGAGCATCAACAACAAGTTCTCCAAATATTAAAGGATAAGCCCACTTTGACACAAAATCGAATGAAACAACAGGTATATCAACATCATAGTGAAAGAAGTTTTAATGTAGGTGAATGGGTATTTTTAGGGCTACAACTATACAACCAAATGTCCCTCAAGCAGGATAAGAAGGATAATAAATTATCACCTAAGTACTATGGTCCTTACAAGGTGTTGCAAAATATTGGTACTATGGCATACAATTTGGAGCTTCCTGCATCTTCCCGAGTACATTGACTTTTCCATGTTTCATACTTAAAGAAGGTTATCAGTGACAAGCTCCTAGTTCAAACAATATTACTAGAAATTGACGAGGAAGGAAAAATCATATTGGAGCCCGAAGCATGGAAACAAGAACCCGATAGCTACAAAATCAAAAAAATTCAAAGTATCTCATTAAGTTTAAGAACTTAACCACTGAAAATTCCACATGGGAGGATGAGAATTTTATACAAAAGCATCCAAAACTACTCAACTGTTGAGGACAACGCTTTTTTGAAGGAGAGGGGCATGCTAGTTTCCTATAATACTAGTGTAGCCACCTTATTTTTATTGTTATTGTAGCCCCCTTATTGTTATTTTTGTGTCCATGTAGTCCCCATATTGTTATTTTTGTGCCCCATAGAAGCCCACTATTGTTATTGTTGTTCCCTTACATTATTATTGTTATGTATGCTATGATTATATTTTGACCCCATAGACTCCTACATATACAAAGGAGGTCTTTTCATTTGCATCATCGAATACTTTTTCATTTATGTAATGTAAATAACGTTTTCGCCTTGAAGAGGATAATTTTTAAGTCATTGATCTATCTTTTTTTATGTTTTTTTATTTGGTTTCATAACACTGTATTAAGGTCAGGCATGATGAAGGTGCCATATAGAAGTATAGTGTTCAGGATGGATAGGGCAAAGGTGCCATGGAAAGGCATGTTGTTCAGGCTGGGAAAGTCATTGGCGTAATGGAAAAGCATCATCTTCAGTTCAGACAAGGAAAATTCGTTGTGGTAAAAATTTTGTTCAAGCCGGGGATGTTAGAGGAGCCGTGGAAAAGAATTGTGCTCACGCCAGACAAGGAAAGGGCATCGTGGAAATGCATGTTGTCCGGGTCAGGCATGTCAAAGGAATCGTGGAAAAGTATGATACTAAGGTCGGGCAAGTCAAGGGTGTCATTAAAAGGCATAGTGTTCAGATGGGGTAGATCAAAGCTATTGCAGACAAGCTTATTGTTGAGCCTATCATTGTGTTAGATATTCCGAGTCATTTGAAGATCTTGATCAGATCCATTTTTGTTGTAGAAATTTTTAATACAATTATGTATTGCTTGGATTCTCCTGATCTAACAATTATATGCCACTGTTAAATACAAAATCCCTTCTACAATATTTTTTTTACGGAATTTAAAACACGATCGCCAATTGTAATATCAAGAAGAAAGATAAATCACACATAACACATACATTTTTACCGAGAAAGCATAAATATAAAGACCCCAATATCATATATTATGTATATATCATGGATCATGAAAAAATATCATACAAAACTCTAATCCAAGAGCTCTGAGTACAATATACAATCGTCTCAAACTGTCATATAAAAATTGGCAAATACATGTGCCAATTTACTGCCTCCAGACAACCTGCCTCCATTGCGCAATACCTGCTGATAGCAATCCCTGAATGAATGTAATCCTGATTTCCTTGACTGTGCAATCCTCATGGGCACATCCAATGTGTGTGTGGTTGCATGAGTGCACCCACTAAATGTCACAACTGAGAGTCAAATTGTCCCTTTCATCTATCTCTCAACTGGGTCTCCACTGGATCTGACATGCATGTAGTTAACAATAGTAAATATTCAGTTGCATGTGAGACCACTAATTGTGAATTAGTTAAATAATTAATTCAATTATCTCTCACTAGTGTATGTTCAGTTACAAATAGCACAACTGAGTTTAACTCACTTAACTGAGTTAAACTACTTTACAACTCACATAACTACATATCCAACTCTGTTACAACTTTGAATCACTCAGTTACAACTAAGTCCACTTGCATATCCCACCAAACAACCTTTGAACTCGAATTTCCTATAGATAATTGATTTCCACTTCAGTTAACTATTTCCAACTGCTCATTGAGAATAGATCAATGTTTGTTGTCCAACTATTATTAAGGGATAATAATAGTTGGCATGCATCTATAAATAGACATGCGATCTATAAATAGAACTCGCACATACATCTAAAAATAGAACATCATCTATAGATAGAATTTTCTCACCATATATAAATAGACATCATCTATAAATAAAATTTTCTCATGCATTCTAAAAATAGACTTCCACCTAAAAATAGCCTGAGGCTCCATCCTAGTGTAGGTGCATAATTTTCACTAGGATCTTCTTGTTGAATCTCAACACTCCCTCTCAACAAGAAAGGGATTATCCTTCACCTCGATCTTGTCTCTATGATATTCGAATTTTCTCTTGGTGAGCACCTTCGTTAGAATATATGCATCTTGATCTTCCTTAGGAATTTACTGAAGCAACATGATCTTCCGCTGCACACAATCTCGGATATGATGATACTGGATATCTATATGCTTAGATATATCATGAAACACATGATTAATTGAGAGTTTAATGCAACTCTGATTAGCACAATGAATCACTGTCAGATCTAAATGACAAAAAACAAACCAACCAAGATATTTCTCATCTAGATAGCCTCACATGCAGCTTGAATTGATGCCATGTATTTCGCTTCTGCTGAACTAAGTACCACTGATCTCTATTTCCTGCTGTACCAAGAAATAGTTGTAGATCTGATACTAAATATCCCCCCTGCTATGTTATTTATGTCCGTTGGGTTGCCTTCCCAATCTGCATCCATGAAGCCATGCAACTTCACCTCATCCGTCTGTCTGTACCATAAGCCATACTCAGATGTTCCCCTCAGGTATCTCAGGACATGCATGCCCGCCTTCGATAAGAGCTTGGTAGGCTTAACCATTGCCTGACTTAACTGGTTAACCACATAGAAAATTTCTGGTCTCATGTTCACTAGATACATTAGCAGACCCACTAATTTTCGATAGACAGTAGCATCCACTACCTCTCTAGATGTAACATCCTATTTCCTCCAGTTTCCTGGAAGAGGAGTATTCATGGCTTTGCAGGCCTCCATGTGAAACTTACCCAGTATCTCCCATGCATACTTGCCTTGAGACACAAAAATTTCACCATCTCGCTGCCATATTTCCAATCCAAGGAAATAATGAAGAAGGCCCATATCCTTCATCTCAAACTCCTTTGCAAGGTCCTCATTGCATGAGTGTATCAACTGCTCATCACTAGTAAGTATTAAATCATCAACATAAAGAACAATGATTAAAAGCTTACTCTCCACCAAATTTTGGTATAGGTTTTCATCCGCCTCACTCTTAGTGAACCCAAGTCCAGTGAAATACCTGTATATCCAAGTGTACCAAGCACGGGTTGCTTGCTTTAGCCCATACAACACTCCGAAACACATGCGACTCAGTTGAAGATCTCAAATCCTTTAGGCTGCTCTATGTACACCTCTTCCTCAATGATCCCATTGAGAGATGCAGTGTTCACATCCATATGATGAATGCGGCTACCCATCTGCGTTGAGAGAGTAACGATGGTCCTCATGGAAGAATACCGTGTGACAGGTGCAAAGGTTTCTTCATAATCTATCCCTACAATCTATGAGAAGCCCCAAGCCACAAATCTAGCCTTGTATATCTCAACACTCCCACCAGAAGCTTTCTTTACCTTGTAGATCCATCTCGAACCTACCAATAATTTATCAACCAGCCTTGGAAAAATTTCCCAAGCACTGTTTCTGAAAATGGAGTCATACTCATCCACCATTGCATCTACCCAAGTGGGCTCCTGCATTGCTTCCTGAAAAGAAGATGGCTCAATAAGAATACATTTTCTCACGAGAGCCATGTATCCAGTAAATGTAGAAATGATATGCACTAAGCATGCATATGTCCAAGATCCACCTGATCTCACACTATTTAACTTTATGCAAGATACTAAATCTATTCCACTTGTTAATCTTTTGCGGAAAAATTAATTGCACACATATGTGAAGCATAAATTTTTTTTATCAATCACACATAATACAATTTTTTTTAACTGGGAAAGCCTGAAGCTGAAAACCCCAACTATATATTATGTAACATGGAGGTCATATGACAATCTCATACAAGCATACAAATCTTATCACAAGCTCTCAGTACAATACAATCGTCATACACTATATAGGCCTAATCTTGCAAATCCATGCACCGATCTTTGCCACCTGCTAGCCTGCCTCCACTGCGCAATCTCTGTTGAAGAATAGCTCTGAATGAATTCGAATTACTCCATCCTTGACTGCGCAATCCTCATTGGCATATCCAATGTGTGTGTGATGCAATCAATGCATCACTATAGTCACAACAGATAGTATATCTTTCCCTTTCACCTATATCTCCACTGGTCTCCACTGAAACTGCCATGCACTATAGTTAACTGATGTATTCTTCAGTTGATTAATGAGTTATTATTTATGAATTAATTAACTAATTAATTCACTCCACTCTCACTAGTGTATCAATCAATTAGACTAGATATATTTAAACTCAGCCAGGTCTATCTAAGTTAAAGCGAATACAACTCCACTAATACTTCTTCCAAGCGTATCATAACTTTCACATACCACTTGAGTTCTAATCCCCGAGTCCTTCACAACCAGCTCCAGAGTAAACCCTTAGGAATAGCACCGTTCATACGTAATTTATTATGCCATGCGTACCTTTGAAGCTGAAGTGCTCCAAGAGAATAAGTTGATGTTTTAGAGTACGATTATTATTAAGGGTTAATAATAATCGACACTTCTATTTTTAGATTGACGATCTATAAATAGACTTCGCCCAATATTCTAAAAATAGAATTTCATCTATTTTTCCAACTTGACCAACCATCCACAAATAGAATCCTGCAACTTTTGAAATATGATCATCATGTCTAAAAATAGACATAGTCTAAAAATAGACTTGCACCAAAAATAGCCTACGGGCCCATTTAGTGAAGGCGACTCTTTTCAGTAAGCTCATAATCTTGTTGAATCTCAACATTCCCTCTCAACAAGATAGGGATTATCCTTTACCCCGATCTTGCCTCTATGGTATTCAAATTTTCTCCTGGTGAGCACCTTCGTCAGAATATCTGCATCTTGATCCTCTGTGGGAATGTACTGAAGCAACATGATCTTCCACTACACACAATCTCTGATATGCTGATACTGGATATCAATATGTTTAGATCTATCATGAAACACAGGATTAACCGAGATTTTAATGCAACTCTGATTATCACAATGAATCACTGTGGGATCTAAATGTGAACCGAACAAACCAACCAGAATCTTCCTCATCTAGATAGCCTCACATGCAGCTAAAATTGCTGCCATGTTTTCTGCTTCCGCTGAACCGAGTGCCACATATATTTGTTTCCTGCTGTACCAAGAAACTATCGTAGATCCGATACTGAAAATCCCTCCTGATGTGCTCTTTTTTTCTGTTGGACTTCCTGCCCAATCTGCATCTGTGAAGCCATGCAACTTCACCTCATCCATCTATTTGTACCATAAACCATACTCAGATGTGCCCCTGAGATATCTCAGGACATGCTTGCCCGCCTTCGAAAAGAGCTTGGTAGGCTTAACCATTGCTTGTGAAAGCTGGTTCACCGCATAGCATATGTCCGATCTTGTATTGAATAAATACATGAGCGAACCCACCAACTGTTGATAAACAATGGCATCCACTTCCTCTGCCGATGTAGCATCCTCTTTCTTCCAATTTACTGGAAGAGGAGTGTCTATAGGCTTGGAGCCTTGCATGTGAAACTTCTCCAGTATATCCCGGGCATACTTTCCTTGAGACACAAAGAGCTCACCTTCCCGCTGCCATATTTCCAATCCAAGGAAATAATGAAGGAGGCCCAAATCCTTCATCTCAAACTCCTTTGCAATATCAGCCTTGCATGAGTGTATCAACTGCTCATCACTTGTTAGTATTAAATCATCAAAATAAAGTAAAATGATTAAAAACTTACCCTCAACCACAATCTGGTATAGGTTTGCATCCGCCTCACTCTTGGTGAAGCCAAGTCCAGTGAAATAGTTGTCGATCTAAGTGTACCAAGCACGGGGTGCTTGTTTCAGCCCATACAACGCTCTTTTGAGCCTGCACACATGCGACTCGCTGTTGAAGATCTCAAATCCTCTGTTCAATGTACACCTATTCCTCAATGATCCCATTAAGGAATGCAGTCTTCACATCCATCTGATGAATGTGCCAACCCATCTGTGCTGAGAGAGCAAGGATGGTCCGTATGGAAGAATATCGTGCGACAGGTGCAAAGGTTTCTTCATAGTCAATCCCCTTAATCTGTGAGAAGCCCCAGGCAACAAATATTGCCTTATACTTCTCGACACTCCCATCAGTAGCTTTCTTTACCTTCTAGATCCATCTTGATCCTACAATTGATTTTCCCATCGGCCTTGGAATAATCTCCCAAGCACTATTTCTGACAATGGAATCATACTCCTCTACCATGGCATCTACCCATGTGGGATCCTACGCTGCTTCTTCAAAAGAAGATGGCTATGTCACAATACACTTGCTCATAAGAGCCATGTATTCAGTATATCGGTCAGGTGACTGTCTCTATCTGCGCTGTGATGTAGGGACTCCTACATTCTGTGCCACATCCACTTTCAGTCTCTCAGCTTCTGTGGTACGCTTCCTGCCTTGTTTTATGTTTCGTTCTGCATGAGTGGACTCCTCCACTCCATGAATCCCATCTTGTGGCTGATCCACATCCAGAGGCTCATCTTTCGGAACAAGCAGTTCCTTCACTGCATGCAAGTATAGCTCCCTCTCAAGCATATCTTGTGCAACACCCACGATCGTTCTATTCTTCCTCTCCACGACCCCATTCTGTTGTGGGTTATGAGGCGCTATGAGTTCTCTTTGAATTACTTCTTTGATACATAAGTATTTGAATTCGCCAGAGATGTATTCACCACCATTATCGCTCCTTAGAGCTTTCACCTGCTTCTCCAACTCCTTCTCCACCAATGCCTTGAACTCATAGAACTTTGAGAACGTTTCACTCTTCTTTTGCATGAAGAAGATCCAACATCTATGAGAATAATCATCAAAAAATATCACATAATACCCATGTTTTTCTGTTGAAGCAACCTAGAATGGTCCACACACGTCTGTGTGAATTCTCTCCAGGATCATCGAAGCACAGTTCTCCTTCTCATGAAAGTTGGTCTTCAAAAACTTACCCATTGTACATCCTTTGCATTGATCTTACTGCACAAGAGTACCCTTGGGAAGTCCAGTAGATTTTTTTTGCAAAATATTCAAAGTTCCATGGTGAAGATGACCCAATCTCCTGTGCCATAACTTGCCCTCATCCCGGCTCACCACTTCTTCTGCTTTGCCCACCATTGCAGCGCAGCCATCTACCTCTAGCTTGTAGAGATTCTTAATTCGAACCCCTATCTTCTTGGTTTGACCCATTGTTTTATGTTGAAGGAAGGATTTTCCCTCACTGAAAACAACATCATAACCGTTGTCTTAAAGCATTGCGACTGAGACCAAGTTCTTCTTCAGACCTGGAACATGCATGACATTATTCAAAAAGAATGGATTACCGGACTCCCTCTCAAAGGTAATGGTCCCAATGCCAGTTGAAATGTAATGACCATCATCACCCATCTCTATATGCATCTGGAGGTCCTTCTCCTCCAAGTCACTAAACAACTCTTTGTCTCCCATAATATGGAAAGACACACCACTGTCAAGATACCACACTGATCCCATGTAGCTTGAAACCAAGCATGCGATCAAAGAAATTTCTAGCACAAATTGCGAGGCTAAGGCCTGTCCAGCTATAGATCCAACAACCCACTTATTCTTCTTCTTCTGTGGATAGTTAGTGGCGAAATGTCCATGCTCGTGACAGTGAAAACACTTCACTTTCGACAAGTCCTGCTTCTTGCCTTTCGCACCGGATTTTGTAGAAGATTTCTTCCCCTTCCCTTTCCTTGCTTTGGCAGCCAAAGCACAATTCTCTTCATCTTCATTCTTCGATGAAGATCCATCCCTGGTACCCCGCCTTATCTCCTCTTGCACAAGATCCGACCAAAGTCGCTCCCATCCTGGCAGTTTCTCGAATCCCGTGTGAGTCTTCGTAGCTATGTGGCAACTCTTGGGCTTAAGGAGAGCCACTTTCCTTGATCTTCTTCATCAATATGCTTCCCCTTCCCAGAAACCATCCTTACTGATGCAGAAAAACTTCATAGGAGTATTTTGGAATACTATCACCTTTCTCCATTTTTATTTTTCTGAGCTTGTATTTAAGCTCCAACTTCCTTTGGTCACTTCTTCTTTGGAACAAGTCTATCAAATCCTTCCACATTAAGAATGGAGTGGCTTCCCTGTGAAGGCTGGACACAAAATGGTCCTTCACACCTTCCAACATAATCCTCCTCGTCTTTGCAGTGTTCTTTTGCCATGCATCAAGTAATATAGCATCGCTAGATCTCGGATTAGGAACATCGCTATCGATGAACTCCTTGAGCCCACATGAAAGCCGCCTCCTTCTTCTTCAGGCTATACAATTAAGGCTCCCATCAAAGACTTGCTCCTAATCAACTTTGTTGAAAGACATTTCAATGTATACTCGATTTTACCCAAATCCTTGTGTAAATTAAGATTGTCCCACCAGCCACAAACTCACTTCACAATTGCAATATTCAATCAACAATGCTCTGATACCATGTAGAAATTATATGCACTAAGCATGCATATGTCCAAGATCCACCTGATCTCACACTATTTAACTTTATGCAAGATACTGAATCTATTCCACTTGTTAATCTTTGCGGAAAAATTAATTGCACACACATGTGAAGCATAAACAAAAATATTCAATCGCACATAACACAGTTTTTAACCGGGAAAGCCTGAAGCTGAAAACCCCAACTATATATTATGTATCATGGAATTATATGACAATCTCATACAAGCATACAAAGTTTATCACAAGCCCTCGGTACAGTATAATTGTCATACACTAATCAAGCCTAATCTTGCAAATCCATGCACCGATCTTTGCCACCTGCTATCCTGCCTCCACTGCACAATCTCTACTGAAGAATAGCTCTGAATGAATTTGAATTACTCCATCCTTGACTGCGCAATCCTCATTGGCAACTCCAATGTGTGTGTGATGCAATCAATGCATCACTATAGTCACAACAGATAGTCTATCTTGCCCTTTCACCTATCTCTCCACTGGTCTATCACTGGCTTCTTACATGCCTTTGTAGTTAGCGATATTCTTCGGTTGATTAATGAGTTATTATTTATGAATTAATTAACTAATTAATTCACTCCTCTCACTAGTGTATCGATTAGTTGTTCACGATCTTAACTACTATATTTGATCTAACAAAGATTGGCTGAATGACTCATAACTTCTTCCATTGTAACTACCACGAGTTCAGCAAAGTCCTTCATGCAATAGCTCCAGTAAACCCTCAGGAATAGCGTAATTCCTTCTGTCAGCTGTTGTGCCACATCTGTGCACTGAACTGAAGTGCTCCAAGAGAATAAGTTGTTGTTTAGAGTCTGATTATTATTAAGAGCTAATAATAATCGACATGCATCTATTTTTAGATCAATGATCTATAAATAGACTTCGCCCAATATTCTAAAAATAGAATTTCATCTATTTTTCCAACTTGATCAACCATCCACAAATAGCATCCTGCAACTTCTAAAATATGATCATCATGTCTAAAAATAGACATAGTCTAAAAATAGACTTGCGCCAAAAATAACCTGCGGGCCCACTTAGTGAAGGCGACTCTTTTCACTAAGCTCATCTTCTTATTGAATCTCAACAGTAAAACGGTCAGTAGATTGTATTTTTCTGCGCTGTGAAGTAGGGGCTCCTACATTTTGCGCAGCATCAAGTCTCATCCTATCAGCTTCTGTGGTATGCCTTCTGCCAATTCTAATGTTTGGATCTGCATGAGTGGACTCCTCCACTCCATGAACCTCCTCCCGTGGCTGATCGAAATCTAGAGACTCATATTTAAGAACCAACAATTCCTCGTTCGCATGAAAGTCCAACTCCCTCTCAAGTGACAACCACATGGCTTTCCCTTCATCAATTTTTATATCCCGTCGCATAACAGTCATCTTAATGTTAGGAAAATACACACAATAATTATGGGGTGTTTTTGTTTACCCCAAAAATATCCCAACTTCAGCAGTTGGCTCCAGCTTCTTCCTGGCGTTCTTGGTCACATGCACATAAATACATGAGCCAAAAATCTTAAAGTGAGAAACATCCGGTTCCTTACCAGTGAAATATTTTTCAGGTGTACTCATGCCAAGTAGTCTACGAAGACAACAGTTTTGCACATAAACTACACTGTTGCATGCTTCCTCCCACAAATGCATTGGTAGGCCCTGATCATGCAACACTTCTCGTGCTGCACCCACGATCGTGTTATTTTTCCTCTCTGCGACCCCATCTTGCTGTGGGTTATGAGGCGCTATGAGTTCTCTTCAAATTCCTTCTTTGTTGCAGAAGTATTTAAATTTTTTAGAGATGTATTAATCCACCATTATTGCTCCTCAGAGCCTTCAATTTCTTCCCTGATTATTTCTCCACCAATGCCTTAAACTCACATAACTTTGAGAATGTTTGATCCTTCTTCTGCATTAAGAAGATCGTGCATTTACGAGAAAATTCATCAACAAAAATAACATAATACTTGTGTTTTGTTGTTGAAGCAACCGAGAATGGTCCACACACGTCTGTGTGAACTCTCTCTACGATCACCGAAGCACGGTTATCCCTTTCATGAAAGGTGGAATTTACTTACTTCCCCATGGTGCAACCCTTGCACTGATCTAATTGAGAAAGTGTTCCCATTGGAAGTCCAGTAGATATTTGCTGCATGACTTTCAAGGCTCCATGATGAATATGGCCCAATCACTTGTGCCATAATTCGCCCTCATCCTGGCTCACCACTTTTTCTGCCTTGCCCATCATGGCAGTGCAACCATCTACTTCCAACTTGTAGAGATTATTAACTCGAATCCCTATCCTCTTGGCTTGACCAATTGTTTTATGTTGCAGGAAATATTTTCCATCCCTGAAAACAACGTCATAGCCTCTGTCCTCCAACATTGCGATTAAGACCAAGATTTTTTTCAGACCTGGAACATGCATAACGTCTTTCAATTAAAATGGTTTACCTGACTCCCTATCAAAGGTAATGGTACCAATTCTAGTCACATTGTATCGTCCATCGTCACCCATATCTATATGCATTTGGAGATCTTTCTCCTCCAAGTCACTGAAAAGTCACTGAAGCACCACTATCCAAATACCACACTGATCCCAATGCACTTGAAACCATGCATGCAATCAAAGAGAAATAAATTTCAAATTGTGAGGCAAGGGCCTCACCAGTTGCAACTACAACAACCTTCTTGTTCTTCTTCTTCTGTGGACAGTTAGTAGTGAGATGCCCATGTTCGTGACAATGAAAACACTTCACTTTGGACAAATCCAGCTTCTTGCCTTTAGACTCAGATTTTGAATGGAATTTATTCCCCTTCTCTTTTATTTCCTTGGCAGCCAAAGTGAAATCCTCTTAATCATCATGCTTTGATGAAGAGCCATCTCTGGTGTTCTACCTGAACTCCTCCTGCACTAGATTTGACCATAGTCATTCGCAATCTGACGATTTTTTCCGTCCGTTGACAGATTCTTCATAACTGTGCCAACTCTTCGAAAGTACCAAGAGAGCCAATTTCAACAAATAATCATCAGAAACAGTGATTCCCACACTCCCTAGTTCATCCTGACATTAGACAAAGGAAAAAATTTGTGAGATACTTTGGAATATTTTCGCCCTTTTCCATCTTGATCTTCTTGAGTTTATCTTTCAGCGCCAATTTCCTATGGTTGTTAGTGCTTTGGAAAAGATCCGTCAAAGCCTTCCACATAGCATACGGTGTGGATTTCCCATGAAGTATTGAGACAATGTGGTCTCGTACACCTTCCAACATAATTATTCTCACCTTTGCCACTTTCTTTTTCCACGCATAAAGTAATTCAACATTCGTCGAAGTGGGCTTAGGAACATCACTGTCAATGAATTCCTTCAAGCCATTATCTTCGAGCACCACCTCCATCCTATCCTTACAGGAAATGTAGTTCGATCTGCCCTCGAGTGCATACTCTAGCTGCAAGCCATTGAAATCCATTTCGATGTTTACTCAATTGTAGCACCAAGAAAATATTTCTGCAAATTTGAATTGTTTCCACCAGCAAACTCAGCTCCTGCTTCAAAATTGCAATCTTCTGTGCTCCGATACCATGTAGCGATTTTTAATACAATTATGCATTTCCTAGATTCTCCTAATATAAAAATTATATTCCACTGCTAAATACATAATCGCTTCTACAATTTTTTTTTGTGGAATTTAAAACACGATCGCCAATTGAAATATTAAGAAGAAAGATCAATCACTCATAACACAGATGTTTTTACCGGGAAAGCATAAAGATAAAAACCCCACTATCATATATTATGTATATATCATGGATTATGAAAAAATTTCATACAAAAATCTAATCCAAGAGATCTCAGTACAATATACAATTGTCTCACACTGTCATATAAAAATTGGAAAATACATGCGCCAATTTACTACCTCCAGATAGCTTGCCTCCATTGCGCAATCCCTGCTGATAGAAAACCTTGAATGAATGGAAACCTACTTTCCTTGACTGCACAATCATCATGGGCACATCCAGTGTGTGTGTGGTTGCATGAGTGCACCCACTAAATTTCACAACTGATAGTCAAATTGTCCCTTTCACCTATCTCTCAACTAGGTCTCCACTAGATCTGACATGCATGTAGTTAACAGTAGTAAATCTTCAGTTGCATGTGATACCACTGATTTTGAATTAATTAAATAATTCATTCAATGATCTCTCACTAGTGTATGTTCAGTTACAACTAGCACAACTGAGTTTAACTCACTTAACTGAGTTAAACTACTTTACAACTCACATAACTACACATCCAACTCTGTTACAACTTCGAATCACTCAGTTACAACTAAGTCCACTTGTATGTCCCACCAACCAATATTTGAACTCGAATTTCCTACAACTAACTGATTTTCCACTTCAGTTAACTATTTCCAACTTCTCATTGAGAATAGATTAATGTTTATTGTCCAACTATTATTAAGGGATAATAATAGTCGACATGCATCTACAAATAGACGTGCGATCTATAAATAGAACTCGCACATACATCTAAAAATAGAACATCATCTAAAAATATAATTTTCTCACCATATATAAATAGACATCATTTATAAATAGAATTTTCTCATGCATTCTAAAAATAGACTTCCACCTAAAAATAGCCTGAGGCTCCATCCAAGTGTAGGTGCATAATTTTCAGTAGGATCTTCTTGTTGAATCTCAACATTCGTGAATTCAATACTTTTTTGGGTGAGATCTATAGATCTAGTGAAATACCTCAAGCTATTGCTGGAACTCAAAACAGGGATACCCTCTAGATTACAATGCCTTATTTTCAAAGGTAAGCAAAAGGAAGATCTATCTCCTCTCTCTGTTTATAGTATTTGTAGGTATGTTACAATTTTATCAACCATTTGACTGTGTGGGGGATATTTTATAAATTCTTCCTCTTCCCAAGACTTCTCTTACAAATACGTGGTTTGAAACCAAGTTCCCCAAAGTGCAGTGCCACCTCAGGAACAGCCCCTTCCCTCAAGAAAGGCGACTCAGGCCCAGGTTTCTTCGGGTCCTTTTATAGTGGAAAAAACTGAGGATGTACCTTTAGTAAAAATAACTCAACCAAATTTGGAGGGACTGTACGAGTTCTTGCCAAAAAACTTGTAATATCCCCAAATAAGGGATTTCTACAACAATAATAATATATTAAGATATTATAGATTTGGAGAGGTATAAATATAGCTCATATGATGTGTTAATAACACATATTCTTCAATAAAGCAACATCAGCAACTTCTTCTTTATTTTAGGACCCAAAAAGTGGGGAAAAGCAGCAATTTAAGCCCTAAAAAGGTTAATTTTAGAGATATGCAGAAAAAAAGAGGAAAATGATAGTTTTATCGCTTATAATATGTTATAAGGGACTCACATATCAAATTTCATAAAAAACAAAGCACTCTAGCTATGTTAAACAGATCTCCCCGTCCCGGTATGGCTCAAAAGGGCCCAAACCCCATGACTTAGCTAATGCAGAATTTTCTGAAGCCTTCACAACGTTTTTTTTAGAGGATTTATGATAAAATATGATGGAAAATAAATACATACATTTTATTACATCAGATCATGGAGTTTATTGCTCAGATCATGAGAAAAATGGAAGAATGGATGAAGAAACCCTCAAGAATGAGGTGCTGCAACACTTTATTTCTCTACAACAAGAATGTACAGCATAATATTCAGGAGCTATAGCAGCTATACATTAAATATAAGATCTAAGATAGATCTGTGCACAAAATATCAGATCTATAATAGATCGGTACACTAGATTGTCTTTACTTTAAATTCCCCTTGGGGATCTCATCAATACATGATATACAAAGAGTAGATCCGAGTTTTAATGGAACAGATCTGCAGAATGATTCAAAAAATATGAATTGAGAAGAACAGTAAATACATCATATCTGAAATAGACATGTATTAGATGGCTAATCCATGGATCACCATGGTGAAGGAAGGATCCATCAACTAGAGATCTCTTCTCCAAATGAATACCAAAATGCCCTGCAACCTTGCAGATGGAAATAACGAAGTCCAAGAGGGTAAACTGTGCTGTAAGCTTGGAGCATATATTGGCCTGATGCCAAGATTAAAATCTGAAGCCCACACTACTAATACACTCTTCCAAGAGGTTAAAACACACACTCACTGAGAAGAGGTACTAGTATATTCTAGATCTGAACAGATCTAGTCTCCACTTGCTGCAGCTCACTAAAAAAAGTAAACCCCAAAAGGATTTACGCTGTCTTAGGGAGATGGAGCTTGGAAAAATCCCTGATAGTGGAAGAGTAGTACAATTCCCTCCAAGAGCTACTCAATGGAAGGAGAGAGAATCCCTAAATAGGAAATCCTCACAATTCTCTGCTAAACTGCCAAGAGAATGAGATATGTCTAAACAGAAAATATACTCTAAAAATATAATATCATGAACAACCTTCTCTTGAGCCTTCCCCTTCCTTGTATAAGATGAGATCTTGAGAAACCCTAAACCACTTTCAAAACTCTAACCCTTTTCACATGAATATCCTCCATCTAGAACTGCGCTGATCAATAAGGAGGTTCAATGCATCTGGACAGTGCTATGATTTGGTCCTGTTGACCCAGTCAATCTCCTCAATCCTTTTTCACATACAAGGATATTTTATTGTGATAGCCCTGATTTTCCTATGTTCACATTGTGAATTGATTTATTTTGATGTTTTTAGGAGTTTACATGTCCTCCTTTACATTTTATTCATCAATTAAGAAAATAAAAAAAAAAATGAAATATTCCTATTAGCTTGGGTTAATTAGGAATATTACAGTACTCCCCTCCAAAAATGTTGCTTGTCCTCAAGCAACTGCAAGGTTAGAACTGAAATGGATGGGGAAAGCATCTTCTCCCAAGCAATCATCCGTACAAAATGATTCACCTCCCAACATGGTAACTCCATAAAATTCTCCTCCACCTTAGGTTCCTGCAAAGAAGGTGGGCTGAAAAGCTGAACATAGTGGAAAAAATTGCCTACCCCAAGCTATCCTCCTCTCCACTTAAGATAAGTGTAGAGTTCTTGCTAATCTTGGGCTGCAATGATATTGCCCTCAAGTGGCAACATGAAGATTAGATCTGTGAAGATCCTTCCTCCAACGCTGTAAAACCAGTTGGCCCAAAACATTCCTCATGTGATGGATAGGAAAGCATCATCATATGGCATCCCATCACACATTTGGCCCACCTCCAAGAGAAACAAATATTTGGCTATGGTGGCCATAACTCCTCCCATGTTCCCATTAGAACATGTACTACAGAAAATGTGGGAATATCCTCCCCAAAAGGACACATTCAAACCATGTGCCTCACTCAACATCATGTCTCCCATAAAGATAAAAACAACAGTAGCAAGTGGGATCATGATTGACATCAAAACAGGGGAATTATTGATGGTTTCATAAGGTGCTAGAAGGTACCAACAGTTTACCAAGTGGTGACAGCGTAGTTTTTCAAACTGCTGCTTCAGAAATATACAGGGAAAATTGTTTCTTGATACCTGGTTAATCATATGAATCAACTAAACATACATGTAATGAAAAAAAATCTGCCCAAGGTCATATAAGAGATGGCTGTCTCCATCATATGGTTTGGCCCAACATTGGTCATGGAGCAAAATCAAGAGCTTGCTTACTTTTGGAGCAATGCACTGCCAAGAGATGGTAAGAGCATGAAAATATTGTGTTTCAAAAACAAAGCTCTCATCATATGTTGGAATTAAGAAGACACATGGATCCATGAATATATTCTCCATAGTAGTTCGGCACACTTCCATGAAGAGAAATGAACCAAGTGCTGCCTGCAAGTCCTCTCCCTCATGCTTGGAAATCCAAGACAAGAAGAGTACATCACAGTAATAGATGTCCTCATCTACTACCCCATCTTCATTACCTCCTCTTTTCCCATCAAGTGCATCAAGTGTGAAGTGATCCTAGGGACACTCCATCAATAAACCCTAGCTCCAAAGTGGCAACGCTGTTGGACTATGCAAATAGGCTCCCTCCAACTCACGGCTCCAATCTTTGACATGCATAATGTCAAAGGAATCTCCCATAATGCTGCTACACATAAGAAGTCTCTCCCATGGTAAAAGTACCTCTTGAATAGCTAAGGCCAAGGAGTAGCCCCCTTGCAGTGTGATAGTGCCATATTCTACCCCTGCAACATCATGAAAACTGTGAGAGAAAATCTGCCCTTGCTCTCCCAAGAACATCCCAATCAACAAAATCTTTTGCTGTCTCCTCATACTTCCATAATCCAAATCATGTAGTCAAAACATGGTGATTGACATGAAGAATGTTATGTCAACACAGTGTGTCCATCCTCCTTGCTTCCCCATGATGCAAGTGTCCTGCCACATACCCTTGGAAAGAGGATGATGACCAAACTCTTTCAAGAGTAACCAATGCAACCAAGCCTCCTGCTGCCTGGTATCATATATTTGCAAGTAGCTTTCCAGCTTCTTTCTCATCACCCACACCCATCCATCCACATCTGGGTGCCTTCCATCTTTTCTTTCCTTAGCACTCTCCCAAGGAAGACTGTCATTCTCCCAAATCAGATTTTTGCTCTTGCATTTCATGGGATGTTGAAATGCAGTCTTCTCAAGGATCAATTTGACCCCATAAGGATCCAAATAGGTGGTAGGAAAAAACATGAGATATTTTATCCATCCAAAGATGTCCTCCATCATCTATCTGTTCCTCCTTGAATCCATGAAGATCCAAGGGTGAGAAGGGAAGAACCTCCTGAGACTGTTGAAAAATTTGGCACTCCATGAAATGTTGAAGTGCACCTTTCATGGGATCTCTTGATGAGACATCCTCCTCATGCATGGTCTTCCAAAACCAGTGGGGTCTTGGACCTGCTGCAGGTAGAAGTTTCTCTTTGAGCCGGGGAGTGCTCATTGAGAAAGTGTCATCTAGAAAGGAGAAAGGGTTTCTCACTTCAAGATGTATACTATCTACCATTTCTTCCTCCTTTGATTTATGAATGAAGCTGTCATGTGAATGCTACCATAAGGCATGGGTCCTTTTTTCTTCATCACTGCCTTTGCATAGTGTAGTGAAACTCTGTTGCTCTAGATCAACGGCATGCAAAGATGTAGATCCCTTCGTATGGTTTGCTAAAATCACAAGAGATGGAAATTCAAGCATACCTTGGTGAGATGTAGAAGCAAGAGCTCCTTTCTCAACTATGTTGTCTTCCTTCACTAATGAACATGAAGGCTACTCCTCCAAGGTTGTGACAATGCTGGTAAATGCTTCCTCAAGTGGTGGTGAGGATCTCTCTTCCACTAGCTGAATGAACCGAGGTAAAGCTAGAGTCTCCTTGGAGGCTCTAGATTTAGCTTTGTATTCACTTAGAATCTCAAATTACAAGTGTCCTCTATGTCTCTTATCTTCTCCTCTTTAAGAATAGGAAGTGCATGGCTCTTCCTCTTCTTGAAACCCTCTAGGAGTTCCATTGCAACTTTTCATCTGCTTAACCTCCTAGGGGAGGTCCTTTCTGGATCTGAAAACTGATGAGAGTAATCTCATCTTCTTCATCATTTTGATCTTTTTCTGTCTTCTTGGGCTGAGACTCACAGGCTGAGCCAAGAAAGATGCTTTGATACCACTGTAATATCCAAAAATAAGGGATTTCTACAACAATAAGAATATCTTAAGATATTCTAGAGTTGGAGAGGCAGAAATATAGCTCATATTATGTGCTAATAACACATATTCTTCAATCAAGCAACATCATCAACTTCTTCTTTATTTTAGGACCCAAAAAGTGGGGAAAAGCAGCAATTTAAGCCTGTTGGGCCTCAAAATAGTCCCTATTCTCACTCCATTATTCACCAATACCTTCACATTACTTCCATATTACCTTCATGTCACCTTCATTCCACCTCCACATCATTACATTTACCTCATCATTAGGTTATAACTATGATTTTCCAAAGTTTATTAATTCTTAACATTTTTAAGTGGATTTGTGGTTAAACTTTAGAAAATAATATGCTTATACTTATACCTAACAATTAGAATGAGTTTTTTGACATGTGTAGGTACAAAAGAAGCTTCCTAGGCACCCTTATGTGTCACTCTATGTTCAAATTCGAATTTGAGGAGATCATGGACCTCATGGAGGAGATCATGGAGGATAGGGTTATGTGTCACCATTGGTTGAGAAATATGTGGGTCAAAGGAGGGAATACTGGATTTACATTTATGATTTTGTTATCATAGCTTTTGTATAAATAGGAGTGTTATCTCCTTCATTTGTAGTCTTAATCTTGATTTGTAATCTTAGTATCTTATAGGTTGGTAGTGAGGAGTTAGATTGGAGAATCAATGTAATAGTTGCAATTGCAATTTGCAATTGATGATAAATAAGACGGAGCTTCTTTGATCCTCTACATTTGACTTTTATTTTTGTGTACTTGTGAATCATTGGAAGGATCCCCATTTCCTAGCAAGTACACTTTTATTTTAGTAGGATTTTATTTTAAGTACACTTTTATTTTAGTGAGCTCTTATTTTATGTTTGTTTGTGAATTTCATTAGATTAAATTATTAGGTTCATATGTTTGGAATATTAACGAATGACCTTTCGTAAGAAAGTATTAATGTTTCCTTCAAAGAATCTGATTTGTTATTTAATGTTTGATTTCATTAGTTTAAGTTTCTGATTTATATGCTTGAGATATAAATGAATAGTCTCTTGTAAGAGAGCTTTAAAATTTCATGCAATCAATCAGAATTAGGTTTAAGTGCTTTAATTTCATTAGTTTAAATAGTTTGTTGATTAAGATGATTAGAAATATTAATGAACAATCTCCTGTAAGGGAGCCTTAATATTTCTTACACTTATCACAATGTATTTAGATTTCATTTTGATTAAATAACTAAAAGGGTGTTGGAGATCCTAATGAACAACCTCCTGTAAGGAAGCTTTGGCATTTCTTCACCTAGCCTAGTTTAGTTTGTCTCTAAGTCCATATATTTTGGATGATCCTCGAAGTTTACTTACCCGGATTGATAATAAATGAAACTCTAATTTGCATCCGCATTTTAGACCAAACATTTTGGCACCATTTCCGAGGAGGATGATTTAGAGATAGACTTAGGAAGTCATTTTTATTGTAATTTATTTTTATGGACTAACTTATGAAACCTAGTGACAGCAGGATCTTCATAAAGGAGTTTAAGTTGATCTTTCTGATTTTTCTTTTCATACTTAGTTTTAAATTCAGTTTTTAAACCCCCCATTTCTTACTAATTCATCCACAGATGAGAATTTTGAATATGTTAAACATGTACTTTTTGGAGGAAAAGAATAATATTGAAGACTGGTTCTAAAAGAACCTTGCACAAACACCAAAAATAAAATAGGTTACTCACATACTTGTAAATCATAAGGTAACAATTTTAAATCTTGATGTGAGCATTTTCAAATTCTTAGTCCGTAGGTGGCTTCATTGGAAACATTCTTTTACTTAGAAAATAAAACATCTTTCAAGTTAATGTAAAGTAGATTAAAAAGTAAATAAAATGAGATCTCATAGAATTTTCTTTTAGTCTTTTTAAAAAAAAATAAAAATAAAAAAAATAATAAATCATCATGAATAAATGAATAAATTCAGTGGCATAGTAAGAGCTGCTTCATCATCACATTTCTATATCTTGTTTCTTTATCGTGGGTAAGCCAGGAGCTTGATTATTAGAAAGCTTTGTCTTCCGAGAGTCTAAATGCCCCTACGACATTGCAGAAAAAGTATAGACAATGCGAGGTTTTGTCGCAAATATTGATTGTGTTTATTATCCATCCACACTAACCTGCAAAAAAAAAATCAATTCAAGAAATTAGTATGCTCTCTTCCTGAATTTCGAGCGATCAGGAAGATAAAAAAATATATTGAATTATTTAAAAAAAATAATAAAAAAATCTTCCTTGAAATTTAATTGCAGATCTGCTATCAATCGTTTGAGTCCTAATAATAATAATAATAATAAATCTTCTCTTGTAGAAATCTGTTCTTCATTCTCAGTGGCTATCACCAGATCTCTCCCTGCACTCCAAGAATATTCCTCATCTCCATCACCAGTCGTGAGTAGGAATCGACTCGCATCTATAATGCTTTGCACTATATGCACAGTTACACAAAATGACATCCCTTGCAAGACCAAAAATTTTGTGTACAATAGGCAAGTGCTCTTAATCTTCTCCCACAATTGCATTAGGTTTTTTTTTTGTAAAATGCACCTTGATATGTGGATCAGTCAAGTCACCAGAGGAAGATTCTGAAACCAAGAGGCAGATTCAATCTCGACACTCTGGAATCAACGTTGTTGAGATGGAAGCGAGATTTGGAAGTTGAATGTAACAGTCAAAGACATTGTATTGATATAATGAAAAACATATTTACGAACATCTTTCATTTTGGCCTACACTGTTGAATGTTTCACTACGACTTCGCTAGATCGTAGTCTTGGATTCAACGACCCATAGGAGATCCTTCTCACATAATAATCTCGTGGTGAAAAGCGAGGGGTGAATTCCACTGCATAGCGGCAATCCATGGGTGTCCAAACTCTCAAAATGCCTTTATCACCTCACTCATTTGGAGCATGAAAGGGGCTTTGTTCGAGCCAACGCTATGGATTCCAACGTACTTTCAGACGAAAATTCTTGTCCATGGCGCAAAAGAGATCGATCCTGGGGGATCGACACTGGGAAAAACGAGAGAAAGGCTTAAATTTATTAACCGCATTTTATACCCAACAACAATTGGTCAAAACGCTATCACTACAGATGTGGGATCTCACTCATTTGATGCGGAAAATGATATTCTTCTTAAATGCTGTGTTAGACATTGATGGAATGACATTTATTTGGAGATTATCATGATCCTTCAGTTCCACTTTATGAGGAAAACACATCTTTGGTGAACTGAAGGACCTGGGCGATCGCCGAAGCTCATAACGGTGATGGTCCGCATGGCTTTGTCCGAGATCCCATAGGAGCATTTAAGATTATATGATCCCTCGCTTGATAAATATTATTGTGAATTTGGCTTGGTTGCAGAGCTCTCTGGAAAAGGTAGTCATAAAATTGTTACAAACACAATTGAAATGATGATGTGCATGTCACATCGTGGTGCCTATGGATGCGAGACAAATACTGGTGATGGTGCTGGAATTCTCATTTCTCTTCCTCATTGGTTCTTGACTGAGGCTGTCAAAGATGCTGGATTTGATTTGCCGCCTCAAGAAGAGTATGCAGTTGGCATGTTATTTTTACCAACCTCTAAAACTCGATGGGAGGAATGAAAAAATGTGTTTAACAAGGTTGCAGAGTCCCTGGGGCTTGTAGTGCTGGGATGGAGGCATGTCATAACTGACAATACTAGATTGGGTAAATCAACTATTCAAATGGAGCCTATTGTTGAACAGGTGTTTCTTATGAAACGCTCTCAATCTAGTGCGGAGTTTGAGGAACAGATGTATATATTGCGACGGAGCCCCTGGTGTTACAAAACAGTGACAACGAAGAAGGGGACCGTTATTTAATTATGCTCATCTTTGTGAAAGGAAGGAGCGGATGGGTAGCTGAGATCGGTTCTTCCGTTGATGCCTTTGTTTCTTTTATCAATGAAAAGACTGGCACAAGCCGTGATGGGAAAAAGAGATAACTGATAAGGGTGCAGACTATGAAAAAAAAAATGAGATTGAGTGGCTACAACATATCCTCGAAAAGGCTGTCAGTGCCACAAAAGCAGATGAATTAATTGTCAAGAAAAACACCCTCTCATCCTTGTTGGCATAGTGATGGGATTTTGAAGTTATTATATTTCTAGTTCCCAGATCATTTTAGTGATTTAACTATCTAGTATGGGAGTTTAATTGTTTAGCATTTGAAAAAGGATTTCATAGTATGATCAGACTAGAAGATTCATTGACTTTTTGAGCAATTTTTCTGATTTTATGGCTATTGAAGCCATATAGGTTACTCTATGTTATGTCGCGGGTGCAATGAAGCATGTAATATTTGTTGGATGCATGTGACTAGTAACCACTACTCAGTTGTTGTATGGTGAGAAGGTGGCGAGGCCACTGAGAAGGGCCGAGTCCTCAAATGCCGGATTTTTTGTTTTAGTTTCAATTTGTTTTAATTTCTCATTAGAACCAATCGGTGGTGGCTTCGCTCACATGCTCGAGTTGAACAAGACAGTTTTCAGGTTGGAAGATTTGTTGTTTTGTGGTGCAATTGGGCAGTTGAAAGAGCCGAGTGCCAAGATGGTGATTTAGATGAAATAAAAGCCCTGTGATTTATATGCAGTGAACGTGGCCTTCTGTAGAAAAGAGGTTGATAGTTTGTTGGGTCAGAGATCATGTCGGTGTCTATGCAGAAAACTTAGATGAAACTGTGGAGGAAGCTGGAAAGTTAGGTTGAAAAAGAACTCATGATATATCGCAATCCCAATTCGAAATTTGAAGTTGCGTGGGATTTAAACCAAGGTATGGATATGATAAATTATGCAAAGGAGTTTATTAATGAATTTGAAATCCTAAATTACCATTCCAAAGGTTTTCGCTGTTTTACAAGAAAATCTTAATATTAAGATTACAAAATGAAATTCACAATATTAAAACCTTAATATTAAAGACATTTAATAATGCATAAAAAAAAAAAATTGTTTGCAATGATACACAAATCCTGAAGCATAAAGTTTGAAAATGAGATACCTGGTTTTGTACAATTTAAATGCCCATGATGACATAGTTTGAAACATTTTTATTTGTCCATTTTTGAAAGATGAGTATGGGGGTTTAAGAGCTTTTGTAACCACCTTGAAGGCCACTTTGGGCCCTGAGGCATGTATGCTCTCATTGGAAGAAGATTTTGGGGCTGTGTGCCCAATTTAGAAGGTTTCAGTGCAGTTGGTTGCAAGACTAATGAAAAAAAATCATGCTATCAAAGGACCTTTTGAGGCTGGATGCTTCACCAACAAAACTTCATTTGAGGAAAAGGGTCATGTTTGAGGGACACAACAAATCTATAATGCCGAGCTCTTTTCCATGCACATGTGTTATCTGACACAAACAGGGAGTAAATTTACTTTTCATGGTTATTTATTTAAGAATGGATTGGTACCAATCATGAATTGAGTTAATTTCAACACTTTTATTTTTATTAATATTTTTTATTTGTTACGAAATTTTTGCAGAAAAATCATGAAGGAAATGGCCAATTCTCCTTGAACACACTTATGTTTTCTTTCTGCCAAGTTTTTTCTGCAGGTTACCGGTTAATCAAGTGATCAGTAAGGAGATTACATTCTAACGACAATTGGTCTTCCAAAGACAAATTTCATGAGAAACTCTAAAGAACAATTCCATGAACATAAACGTAATTTCCAGAAAATTAAAAGTTCTTGCAACTTCCTGTAATAGCTTAATGGTTTGACATGTTGCATGAAAGATTAGCAAAATTCAAAGAGCTGGGTTTTTTCCTAAATGTACAAGGATGGTGAAATACCTATCCACACTTGAATTCGATGTCTACAGCTGGCTAGTCAACGCTGGCCAAACTCCGCTATTTTAGCAAACAGTCCAAAATTAAAGAGCAGATTTGCTATATTTGAGAGTTTGTATGCCATAATTCAATTTTTTTTTTTCCAGCAAGAGTCATTATCCATTTTCCATTAAAACATACACTTCATTACATTTTATTCAATCCTAACCCACTAATAAAACCAACAAAGGTCATATACAAGCTTTTTGGTCCACTTTACATATTCATTGTCAGTTTCCTTTTTCCTACACTTGCAAATAAAACCTTACTTCCATACACCATTGAGTCCATAGTCCTTGAGTCTAAATTTTTTTCTAAAAACACCTTGAAGCTTGCATGCCTTAAGGGTAAGCTATCATGCTGATAAACAAAGGGAATACATCAATGTCCCTTGTTCATCGGATCTTCTAAGTATTCGACAACAACAAATTCATTCATACTTAGAAAGATGTGTTCAGGGCATCTTGAATCTCATCTACATTAAAGATGGGAGCTCTCGTGTTGACTAGTGGCATCCATCAATGACCACTAAGTTAACAATTTCTTGTTATGTTCGACACCAAAAAATTTATTTACATGACAAGAATTGTGCCAATGATCGTAGAAGACTTGAAGACTAATCATTTTGTAGCAGAGGAAATAGAATTAATTTCATTACTTTTTAGGTTTTGATGTAAATGACTCGAGGACAAGTCAATAAATAAGGCTGGGGGGGAAAGTGTAAATTATGAATTTTGTATACCTTCCAAGCCTTATACATTTTCAGCCGCATTCAGCAACAGATTCTGAACATTCAGCAGAAGATTCAACATTAGATTTAGCAACATATGCAACAACAATAAAATATTCACTTTTTCAATTTCATCCACCATTTTCACAACCAAGTAAAGGAGACTATGAACATAATTTTGAAGCCACACATGCACAACTCTCATCCATTTTTGAAAGGGTAAGTTAAGGTATGATATTTTCTAACTTTTAACCATTTAATTCCTTGAAAATTCAGAATGATAATTTTTGGAAAAACTTCACTTCCTTTCGTCGTTTTGTCAAATTGCCAAAACCATCAGTTGAGGGGGGAAATACATTCACATTCATATGTTTCCACATTCATATAACATTCAAAACATTCATATCACATTCAAAACCCACATACTTTCCAAATATATTTACTATTACATCATCATGAGCATATAAATGGCCTTGTAGAAAGTATTTAAAAGTTAATTGGATGCCAACACAATCATGGTTGTTACACAAGAACCAACCATGATGCATTCCAACAAAAATACTCTGCAATAAAAATCACATTATCAATATGCAAGATCATATATTAAAATTGAATGCAACAAACAAAATATGGTTGAAACACAAGAACCAACCAAGTTGCAGTTCATCAAAAACACTTTGCAAAAGTTAAGTAAATGATATCATGCAGAGTTTAAGCCAAAGCACAAGTATCAAAAAGTAATGTAATAGATTGCATGAGGACATGCAATACCTTCAGTTTGGGGGTATGTTGGGCTGCAAAATAGTCCCTATTCTCACTCCATTATTCACCAATACCTTCACATTACTTCCATATTACCTTCATGTCACCTTCATTCCACATCCACATCATTACATTTACCTCATCATTGGGTTATAACTATGCTTTTCCAAAGTTTATTAATTCTTAACATTTTTAAGTGGATTTGTGGTTAAACTTTAGAAAATAATATGCTTATACTTATACCTAACAATTAGAATGAGTTTGTTGACATGTGTAGGTACAAAAGAAGCTTCCTAGGCACCCTTATGTGGAACTCTATGTTCAAATTCGAATTTTAGGAGACCATGGACCTCATGGAGGAGATCATGGAGGATAGGGTTATGTGTCACCATTGGTTGAGAAATATGTGGGTCAAAGGAGGGAATAGTGGATTTACATTTATGAGTTTGTTATCATAGCTTTTGTATAAATAGGAGTGTTATCTCCTTCATTTGTAGTCTTAATCTTGATTTGTAATCTTAGTATCTTATAGGTTGGTAGTGAGAAGTTAGATTGGAGAATCAATGTAATGGTTGCAATTGCAATTTGCAATTGATGATAAATAAGACAGAGCTTCTTTGCTCCTCTACATTTGACTTTTATTTTCGTGTGCTTGTGAATCCTTGGAAGGATCTCCATTGCCTAGCAAGTACACTCTTATTTTAGTAGGCTTTTATTTTAAGTACACTTTTATTTCAGTAAGCTTTTATTTTATGTTTGTTTATGAATTTCATTAGATTAAATTATTAGGTTCATATGTTTGGAATATTAATGAATGACCTTTCGTAAGAAAGTATTAATGTTTCCTTCAAATAATTTTATTTTTTATTTAATGTTTGATTTCATTAGTTTAAGTTTCTGATTTATATGCTTGAGATATAAATGAATAGTCTCTTGTAAGAGAGCTTTAACATTTCATGAAATCAATCAGAATTAGGTTTAAGTGCTTCAATTTCATTAGTTTAAATAGTTTATTGATCAAGATGATTAGAAATATTAATGAACAGTCTCCTGTAAGGGAGCCTTAATATTTTTTACACTTATCACAATGTCTTTAGATTTCATTTTGATTAAATAACTAAAAAGGTGTTGGAGATCCTAATGAACAACCTCCTGTAAGGGAGCTTTGGAATTTATTCACCTAGCCTAGTTTATTTTGTCTCTAAGTCCATATATTTTAGATGATTCTCAAATTTTACTTACCCGGATTGAAAGTAAATGAAACTCTAATTTTCATCCGCATTTTAGACCAAACAAAGCCCTAAAAAGGTTAATTTCAGAGATCTGCATAAAAAAAGAGGAAAATGACAGTTGGATCCCTTATAATATGTTATAAGGGACTCACATATCAAATTTCATCAAAAACAAAGCACTCTAGCTATGTTAAACATATCTTCCCGTCCCGGTATGGCTCAAAAGGGCCCAAACCCCATGACTTAGCTAATGCAGAATTTTATGAAGCTTTCACAGCGTATTTTTTAGAGGATTTATGATAAATTATGATGGAAAATACATACATACATTTTATTACATCAGATCATGGATTTTATTGCTCAGATCATGAGAAAAATGGAAGAATGGATGAAGAAACCCTCAAGAATGAGGTGTTGCAACACTTTATTTCTCTGCGACAAGAATGTACAGTGTAATATTCAGGAGCTATAGTAGCTATACATTAAATATCAGATCTAAGACATATCTGTGCACAAAAGATAAGATATATAACAGATTGGGACACTAGATTGTCTTTACTTTACATTCCCCTTGGGGATCTCAACAATACATGAAATACAGAGAGTAGATATGAGTTTTACTACAAAAAATCTGTAGAATGATTCAAAAAATATGAAGTGAGAAGAACATTAAATATATCAGATCTGTAATAGACATGGATTATATGGCTAATCCATGGATCACCATGGTGAAGGAAGGATCCATCAACTAGAGATCTCTTCTCCAAATGAATACCAAGATGCCCTGCAACCTTGTAGATGGAAATAATGCAGTCAAAGAGGGTAAACTGCACTATAATATTGAAGCATAGATTTTCCTAATGCCAAGATCAAAATTTGATGCCCACACAACTAATACACTCTTCCATGAGGTTAAAATACACACTCACTGAGAAGAGGTACTAGTATATTCTAGATCTGAACAGATCTAGTGTCCACTTGCTGCAGCTCACTGAAACAAGTAAACCCCAACAAGATTTACGCTGTCTTAGGGAGATGGAGCTTGGCCAAATTCCTGATAGTGGAAGAGTAGTACAATGCCCTCCAAGAGCTACTCAATGGAAGGAGAGAGAATCCCTAAACAGGAAATCCTCACAATTACCTACTAAACAACCAAGAGAATGAGATATGTCTAAACAAACAATATACTCTGAAAATATAATATCATGAACAACCTTCTCTTGAGCCTTCCCCTTTATTTTATAATATGAGAACTTGAGAAACCCTAAACCAGTTTCAAAACTCTAACCCTTTTCACATGAGGATCCTCCATCTAGAACTGCGCTGATCAACAAGGAGGTTCAATGTATCTGGACAGTGCTATGATTTGGTCCTGTTGACCCAGTCAATCTCCTCAATCCTTTTTCACATATAAGGATATTTTATTGAGACAACCTTGATTTACCTCTGTTCACATTGGGCATTGATTTATTTTGATGTTTTTAGGAGTTTACATGTCCTCTACATTTTATTCATCAATTAAGAAAATCAAAACAAAACGAAATATTCCTATCAGCTTGGGCTAATTAGGAATATTACAAAACTGGACTCACATGTTGTTTTAATGGGCTATGGGCATGCACAAAAAACCTTTACCAATGGATCCATTCAACTTGGACTATGGAATATTGTTATGGCAGACTAATTGCTAACGTGGATAGAAAAAATATCCCTAGGTCCAATGATTGACCCTAGTAATAAATAGACAATCAAGAAAATATTACCCTAATTTTATCTGTACTGAATCAAAATATAGAATGGTAAGAGATGGAATCCATACCTTTCACGAAATTCATGATGAAGATCCTGCTATGGCTTGATGCAGATCCTCAATCCTTAGAGACCAGATATGAAAACATAGAAACAACAAGAGATCAAAGGCATATGCAGAATAAATTATTCAATACAACTCATACTAGTGATCAAGGAGACTAGTACCTAATATCATTTCAATGGAAAAATAGGAGAAAAATAAACCATTTATAAATTCCATTGGACAATATAATGGGAAGAGAAACTCATTTGTATCAATATCAGAAATATAGGAGTTACACAACCTTGGCCTTGATGAAGTGAGGCTCATCCCAATGATCTAAAATATCCTTCTTGGATGATAAGCCTTCCAACCTTATTTGATAAACGTAAGTCTACCTTCAGTAATCCCCCCAAACCCTCTAGCATGTGGTTGATTTATAGGCCAAGAGGAGGAGGTTTCATATCCTTATCTCAAGGATGAGATCCACTAAAGTTGGGATTAGGGTTCCTTGAAGAACGGGAATTAGCTCCATGATCAGAGTGGTTAGGCTCGAATAAGCATCACCTCAAAGCTTTTAGTTGGGATATATTCGCCCAAAAAAGCTTCTAGATTTCAATTTTTATTTTTACTTTTTATTGAGTCATGTGTGCAGTTTATAGCGGAAGACAAATTGCATTTTTGCGCAGGATTTAATGGTAAGAGTTTCATATGCACAGAAAGTGGCTAGGAAAGTGCGTAGGTGACAAAAAGTAGGTTTTTTGACCTTGTTACCCTGAATTCTCATTTTATTCAGGATTTTTAAATTTTATACTTACAAGGGAATGCTTTGGAACACATTGATGGATAACGAAAGATCCAGTTTGACAGTCATTTTCCATGGTGAAAAAATGACATGTAACAGATTCCCCCCTAAAGTGAAAAGTGAGAAAGGATATTTGAGGACTAAAGTTCTTTATCATGCCAAAGATCGGATCGAAGACCATGGTTGGATACCTATAATAATAAAGCAAAGGTTACAATACAATGTATAATCATCACTGAGGTAGACATTCCCATACTCAAAGTAAACATAACTCGATGAACCAATAGAGAAATACACAAAGATCCATGTCAACAGTAGACACTATGTAGACGGAACCATCAACTATGGATCTATCTACACAATCATGAATACAAAACTTCACGCAACCTAGATGGATGAAACTAGATCCAGGGTCTTTACCTCTATATCTCAATCCATAGTAGGAATCTAACCATGCGAGTGAATGCCTCGAAGTTGAACATGGTAGAAACCACTTGATTACCGGTCAATGATGTGAACCATTAACAGGTGAGAGAGAAACCAACAATAATTACAACATTCCTCAAGTTACTTCCAACAAAATCTATGGAGTGTGAAAATATGTCTTTAAGTCGAACACTCATAGAATCATTCGATCGAAGGTCAATGATGATCACCTGTCATCGAAGGCAAGAAACCTACCATTAGGGAATGCATGCTTCAATGTATTGAAGATGGTTTCTATATCAACTTCCTAGATAGTGAGCTTAAGTTGATAGGAAGTGATTCGTCACAAGAGGGCCTACGACGTGAAACTCATGTCAAGTTTTGAAGAACAATACTTGAAGTGATTTAGGACTGACTCAAGGATGACCGACACGATTGAAGGCTACAGATTGCAAGGTAATTTGGACTGCGGTTGGAATTCTCTTGAACATATTAGCGACACGACACTTAGAATTGGAAACATTTGACTCAACGATAATACCCAAAACCAAATGTATATTTTCAATGAGGTTCAATTAATTATGAGACAAATGGATTTCCCAAACCAGACACAAATGTGATAGAGTGCCATGTTCAAGAGTGACATATTGCCTTTAATGAGATACGAAAATGAATGTTTCCTCCCAATTCTCCCCCACGATTACTGGCAAGTACCTCTAAATTTTTTTCAAGCTTGAGAATGATAACATTTTCTTTTCCTATAAGCTCATCCTTTGGATGAGTCCTTCGAAGTATTTTTAACGAACCCTAGGAAGGAGTGGTTCGGTCCCATCATGATTGACGAGTCCTGCACTATTTATGTTTTATGAGCCTAGTGAAGGGATAACTCGATGTCGTTTTCATGTTTGAAGAGTTTAAAAAAATACGAAAAGAAAAATCATTTAGGTCTTTTAACGTAAAATTTTAACGATCCTGGAGAAAGTAAAGCTCGGTGTTTTTCATTTTTATGGAGTTAGGAGAAAAATATAAGTAAACTCCACAATGTCCTTTTTCATAAATTTAGTCTCTCAAGCCCAAAAAATGGTAAAATAATATAGGAGAGAACTCTATTGACCATGATTAGTCAACTTATACCTTTTTCGTAAATAGTCTAGTTCAGTCCAGGAAAGGGGTAAGCTTATACTGATAGATAATTGTTCATTTACTTTTGCAAGTTTGAATAGTCAAGTACTTGAAGATCGTTTCATGTTTAGAGAATCTTAAAAGGGCTTAAAAGATGACTCCAGGGTTTATCTTTTCATAAATTTAAAGAGCCCGAAAAAGTGATAAAATTTCACTCATTTCCAAAATGATTCATTTTTATGATTTAACTTGTGTTCTGCACATTAAACTCAAAAAATTATCATAAGTGATCCAAAAATATAGTAAAATAATAAGTTTAATTAATACAATTTAAAAGCATAACCGACCTTTTATTTTAATAAAACACATTTCATGCATTATATATATACACACATGGAAATTAGCTCTACTAAAAAATAACATTGATCTTCTCAAGAACAAATGGCGTTCCCCTGATGATGGACTCACTTAGAAGTTTGAAATGTTGGGTTCAAAAAAATCTTTAAACAAGTTATTCATCACTTAGTTCATATAATAAAATCACCAAAAAATTGAATTTTAAAAGGTCAAAGGTATAAAAAAATATTTTAATGACCCAAAATACCTATAAAAATCCAAAATGCAAAAACATTTTCACCATTTGAGTTTTTTACTATTTGAGAGAAATTAGAGTGTTTTTTACCAAAAAATTTAGAGGTGGATTTCGAGAAAATCGGTGGTTGAAATAATGAACCTTATTCTAAAAGTAAGATATCTTTCCGTTATCTTTGTTTCATGGTTTTTATTTTGCATTAGACTGTGATTTTTGAAATTTTTGGGGAGGTTTTGTAATTTAAAATGCGCCCTCGGGGGTGCGCGATTACCCTACATTGGGCCCGCACACCCTGACTAGAAAATCATGATGTGCGCAAATTTTCTTCTGAGAAACCACACAAATGCACTTTTTTCCTCAAAGGAGGCCATGCACAGCACCAATGGTTTTTAAAAATTAATCAAAACGCGTAAATATTTTGCAAAAAAATTCTACATTGTTTTATAAACCTCCTATACTGTTATTTTCAGGGTTTTTGATTTTACAAGATTGAGTGGAGGTTAATATAACACGAGAACAAATATGCGAAAGCTCTCAATGATCCGAAAATATTAAAGGCTTAAGAGACTATGGTCTATACAATTTTTGGATGATCCCGGGCATGAAAATTAGATCTTCTGACATGGATGGTGAGAGCATGGAAAATTCAGGAACAATGCTTTGTGATCGGAGACCAAAGACTAACCATATATGTAAATGAAATCTATTTGTTGACTGGGATTTCCCATAGAGGGATAAATATCTCACTGTATCGACACAAGCCAAATGGAGAAATAACTGCAACCTATTTGAAGCAACATTGTATTGCAGGGGCTCAACTCAAAGATGGGAGAGTTGATATAAAATCCATTGAGGGGCTTCCCCTAAGAACTGTTTCCTTTACTATTTCATGATTATGTGGAGTGAAAAACTTCATTTTTTGACTAAGGCTCAGATGCAGATTTTCATGGAGTGTTCACAACCTACCATATTCAATTGGTGCGAAGGGGTAGTTGCCAATATGAAAGGACAACTAACTAGAGCAAAGACCCAAAAACTAAAAAAATTTGGGTATGGTGCCATTATGATCTCATTTTATTTAGAGAGGACACCCCTTCTTTCCCCAAAGCAAGTTCTCATAGATGTAGGAGGACCTTGGGATCCTTGCATGTTTTTGTGGGTTTCATTAATGACATGCGATGGAGGTGATGGACCAGTTGTGAAATACACTCATGAGTTTTTTGGGTAGCTAGAACGTCATATCATCATAATCAAGGAATTTACATATGTAGGGATGGATTATACAGGTGACCCAGATATCCCACTTCCAGCAAGAATGTAGTGGGGTGACATAGGTAAAAATTTCACATTTTGGATATTTTTGCATTTTCATTTTGTTTTTGTTTTTTGGCATCCAAAACTAACTATCTGACATAATCATGCATATGTGGGACCGATTAGACCAACAGGATTACAACGCTTTGACAAACGAGGTGAAAAAAACCACATCTTGTGGTACCTAACCCTAACGCAGCATAGGATTTGACTAAGCTTGAGCACAACCTAGAGAGGTTGACTCTAGACATCCAAGAGAATGGGATTGATTATTTTATTTGTTATCAATCCGTAATTTTTGAGGCTGCAGAGTAAACCACAGAGGTAACCTTAGAAACAATTTGGAGATTGGGAATCTAGCCCTTCCAATTTCAGAGAGGGATCTCTCTTTATAATTTAGCTTTGTTTGAACTGAAGGTATTAGGCTAGCTATTAAGTTCAGGTTTGGGTTTTTTGTGTTGTTGGGTTGAAAATGAGAATATAAGTCATTGGGAAAATGGGGTAACAGGTTTGGATTGATCAAATACAACTTTTATAGGATAAACTTACAGGGCAGGGTAGGAAAATTCACTGGATGGTGTGGATGAGAGAAAAATATTAAAAATCTAATTAAAAACAATGTAGTTAAAATTTTTGATTTTAATATTCGGTAGAAAACATAAAAATAATTCTTAAGCCAAAGACAAAGTGTATATTTAAACAAATTTTATTCTTTATATTCTAAAATAATTCATATTTTAGAAAAATATATAATAATCGAGAGAAAACAAATTGACAAGGAGAGATGCACTTTACCAATAAAAATGACACAAGAACCCTGTATTGATTGCACTGTATTACTAAAAATTTGATCAATGGTGGCTCTGTGAGATGATTTATAATGCAAGTATTTCTTCAAACAAGTCCCAACACTAATACTTTGAATTCTGAAGTACCTATAGAAAATTATTACAAAATATCTTAATCCCAAGGAGCAAGATAGAATTCTATAATATCTAAAAACTATTTACAAAAATAGTACAAAAATTAGGAATTTATGAATTGTTGGCATGATTGTCCCTATTGTCGATGATGACTGTTGATGATTAGGCCTCCATATTTCTTGTGTTTCTTGCCTTTATTTCTATGGATGAAAAATTTCACTCGAGTAATTCACAGAACTTGTCCCACCTATCTTCTGGTGGGATAGAAAATTTGATTAATTTTCTATAGGTATCATCGATCTCTGTGTATTTCTGAAAAGTAGGCCTGATGATGAATATATGTCTTAGCTCATGATAGATGAACAAGTCAAATTAAATTGCCTCTAGGAATGCTTTTCCTGTGAGATGTCCTTTAATACCTGCAAATATTGATGTTTATTGGGAAAAATTGCATAGATTTTCCTTGTAGTCTTTCAAATTTATCAGATTTTCTCCTTCATGAACTAGTGTTGGCAGTCCTTTCCTATGCAACACCTGTATCTTATTATGAAATATTTGGATGATAGTTTCTAGATTTTGGCATTTATTTTCCAACTGAAGCATGAGGTTTCTTTTAGTGTGCATTCTCTTCACCTCCATAATGATCTCTATCCTATCTTGAATTCCCAACTGCTCTAATTCTTCTCTTTTTTTGGAATTCAAGAGTTTTCTAATGGTTTTTTTTGTCCCAAATTTTCCTTGACTTTATTTAATAGCTCTGTGGATCTCCATATATTCTCCTTTTCTTATGCCAGAGTTTGAGCCATTGCTGATTCACTTTATAATTGTTCAATTTTGAGAGTGAGCTGATGGTTTTTATCCAACTCTGCAACATAAGAATAATCAACGTTTAATTTATGCTCTGACAGTGTTTTGAGCCGAGCTTTTAATTTAGCAATTTCTTGCCCCTAAATGGTAAGATTATCCATGAATTTAATAAGGTCATTTGTAGGATCTAATGTCTGTGCTGAAGTTGATGTAGATGCTCCTGGGGTTGTTGCCACTGAAATTGGGACAACTGTGAGTGGAACTATGGCCAAATGTGATGACTCCTATTTCTCTTTGAGTAGTTTATCGAGCTCCACCTCCATGTCACGGATCTGGTTGTTCATGTCACTGATCTGGTCCTCTTTCTCCTTATCCATTTCTCCAACTTCCTTAGCTTGTGGATCCTCTGTGGCAGGAAATTTCAGTTGCTTCCTTAATGATTCTATATGAACATTTTTTCTTTTCACTATCTCTTCTACTGCCTTCACATCACTAGGATTGTATCCCAGTTTGATCACCAAGTCTTCAAGTGAATTGATCTTGGTATCCTTGGCTAAGGATGAAATCCTTTCAAAATTGAGCTCTATCTATGCGTTACTGACTGATATCTGTTGTTAGGGCCCTATAAATTATAGGATCTCAAGGTGATTGAGAATTTTATAGTTACAATTTCATATTGTACATGATTTTTAATATTTAAATGATTTCCAAAAAAAAAAATGTGGAGAGACATGAAATTTACTCTAAAAACATCATTTCAAATATTTCATGTGTTCTCATCTATAGAGAAAAAATCGAAAAGAAAGGGGTTTATCCAAAGTTTCGGGGATTGAATAATTTTAAAGTCTATTTGACATATTATATGTCATATCCTAAAGTCCCCATACTTTATACTTCACTCAACATTTAATTTAAACCCCCTGACCCAACCGTCCACTCACCCATCATGTCATCATTAAAATTCTGCCACCCTCCACTATAACATCCGACGACCCATATTTATTTCCTCCCCCCCTTCATCCTCTGAAATTTAACGTCAGGGGGGGGGGGGGGGGAGGGGTACGAAATGGGCAGTTTCTGAAACCAACCCATCTGCTACATGTCAAGGGCCTATCAATTCGCACCCCCCCCATGCTATTTAGTTTACCATCCTAGACCCCCTCCAAAAATTCATTTATGTAGTCATTAAACCAAACTATTAACCGTTAACCCTCCACCATTCCCGCTGCTCCATGTTATCACTCCCGTCACGTCTGCCCAATCATCTCCGCTCTCGCCTAAAGACATGTTGAAACATTTAATTGTTTAATCTGTTACCTAATGGGCCCGTGCCATGTCAACGGAAACCACGCCATCCTACAAAATCACCTTTCCCCACCTGTTTCAAAGGTTACCTGATCTAGGTGGATATTGGTGGCCACCCGCCTATTCCACTTGGGGCCCCACCACTGTCTCTTTCTGTTTTTTTCACAACTTACTATTTTTAGCAGTTTTTCGGGTCCTAAACTTTTGGAGCCGTTTTGAGGCCCCAAACGAAGATAGTACGCCGAAGTTATGTCCCCAGGAAGTTGAAATACCAATTTACCCAAACCGGGCCCATAGTTTTGGCGCTTCATCTCCTAGGGTTAGGTTTTTGGATGTTTAGAGTTCTCCATTGTTTCTCCATAATAAATAGGCCCTCGAGCCTCATTGTAACAAAGTTCAGAGGTCTATATTCCCCACATCTCTTCTCAGAGATTCGCTACCAGCACTCTAGTTATTTTATTTCCATCATGTTTGTAAGCATATTTATGTGATTTGATATTAATGAAATGAAGTGGTATCAAAGCGGTCTACTTTTTATCAATCCTTCTTTGCATGTCCCCAACGAGGTTGGGCTATAAGGAGTTAGGACTCGATCTGGTGGAACCTTTGCAAGATCAGCCTCACAAACCCTGAAAAACGCCCATCGTGGACGAAAAGAAAGATGAGGGATTAGGAGATCCTATCAAAATATTGCTCGAGGAGGCCCTAAAAAAAAAAAGGAATGCGATGATGGATAACTTTGCCCAGATCCTTCAACGACTGCCCACCGGTGGTGCATCTGCATCCAATAACCACTCTGGAGGCGCGAATCCATTGAAGGTACAAGTAAACTTTGACATTCCCATATTTGAGGGTCAAATAGATGCAGATGTCGTAGATAGATGGTTAAATCTATTAGAAGGATATTTCTCGGTTCATGACTTTTCCGACCGGGAGAAGATTATTTTTTCACTCCTCAAAGCTACCCCCCATGTCAAGGACTGGTGGGAAACCTATTGTGACAAAATGGACGAGATGGAACCCTCTTTGATCTCAGCCATACCCACTTGGAATTCTTTCTGAGATGCCATCAAGGAAAAATAATATCCCGTGGGGAGCTATGAGGACAAGTACATACAATGGACCACGCTGCGGCAACAAAGGGATCAATATGTGCATGAGCTAACGAATCTATTCCATACCCTGTGCACAAATTTGGGTATCAAAGATTCAGAGAAAATTTTTGTGCTAAAGTATCGCGGCTGTCTGCACAGATACATTCAGGAGGAAATGGAATTCCTCGACATCTCCTCGCTTGGTACGACATACCGATATGCTGCCAAGATTGAGCATAAATTCAAACAGAAGAAGCGAGACTTTGGATTTGCGAATCAAAAGCAAGGGAAAGGTGCCCCCAAACCGTAGAACAAAGGGCAAAGCCAAGGCATGGAAGCCCAAGACAACCTGCCAAAGACACATGCAAATAACAACACTGCGAAGCCAAAGAAGGACACAGGAAAGTGGTGTGAGTTCCATAAGAGCTCCACTCACAACACAAGTGAGTGTCGGGCCAAGCAGTTGCTGGTGGCCGATATGAGGGCGTCTGAATCAGATGCATGCTCCGACTCTGAATCAGAACCTAACAAGGGGAATGACAAAGGGAAGCAGATTGTTGATGCGGATCCCAACGTCATTGTTGCCACTACGAAGATCCAGAAGGAGGAACCAGAAGATCCAGAGGAGGCAGAGCGTCTCTTCCACTCCTAGATGTGGGTAAAGGGTTCCTCGCTACGGTTCATTGTTGACAATGGGAGCCAAAAGAACCTCATTTCAGCAGATGTCATGAAGCGGTTGGGCTTTTCGACCACAGTGCACCCACAACCATACATCATCAGGTGGCTTCACCAAGGACAGGATCTCCGCGTCAACCAACAGTGCCGCCTTCCCTATAGCATCAAGCCCTTCACGGATGAGGTATTGTGTGACATTGCTCCTATTGATGTTTCTGATGTATTATTAGGCCAACCATACTTGTGGAAGTGACATGCTATGTATGAGTCCCGACCTCGCGCTGTTATTTTTACTTTGGGAAATAAATTGTACAGAATACCAGAGGTACCACTGCCTTCCAATATCTCTTTGGTTACTTGAAAACAATGTAGTAAGCTCATTTCCCAAACCAGGAAATTTGTTTTCTTGATGATTCACCCCCAGGGCAAGAAGAAGACTGTGGCCACGACCTCCAAGCATGGCTCCTCTACACGACAACAACAAATGGAAAAGGTTGTGGAGGAGTACGAGGACATATTCACCTCTCCCACAGGGGTGCCTCTACACTGTCTGGTCAAGCACCCCATTGAATTGACCCGAGGTGCGCCGCTACCCAATGGACCATTCTATAGGCACTCTGTTATGGAGAATGATGAAATCAAGAGGCAGATTCAGGAGATGCTGCAGAAAGGTCACATCTGGCCAAGTTCATCACCTTGTGGGAGACCGATCGTGTTGGTACAGAAGAAGGATGGGACTTGGAGACTCTGTATTGACTATCGAGCATTAAACAAGATAATTGTCTAGAATAGGTACCCGATCCCACAGATTGATGACGTTCTGGACCAACTCAAAGGGGCAAAATATTTTAGCAAGATCGACTTGAAGTCTAGGTATCACCAGGTACCAATCGAACCCTCTGATGTGTGGAAGATTGCCTTCAAATCCAAGGGGGGCCTTTTCAAATGGCTTGTCATGCCTTTCGAATTGACAAATGCTCCCGCAAACTTCATGAGGCTGATGGATGACATCTTGCATCCATTCACCAACTCATTTGTAGTCGTATACTTGGATGAAATTCTGATCTTCAGCCAGAATTGGGAAGAGCACCTCCACCACATCCAAGAAGTCCTCCAAACACTGCGGCGACACAAGTTTGTGTGCCTATTGGTGAGGAAACAGGTCTCACAGGCAAGACCCAGGTTCGAGAATTGGGCCAATAAGGAGTCCGCTGTAGTCTAGCACCACGCCGACATTTTCACCCTACTCTGAAGAGCAGAGAGCCTCACTCGAGGCGTGCCGCGACCACATGAAGGAGGGGAACAGATTGGTATTGGTGGAAGGATCCAAAACTCGGAGCTAACATAGGATCATTTGCATACATAAAATCATACGTAGAAGATCTTCTCAGAACATTATGTAGATACTAAGAAAATAAAATTTTAAAGTACCACAGACATCATGCAACACATTTGACTCATACGATAAGACAAAATCCTTCAAATATATTAATAACCATTCAGCAGGGTCCAGAATTACATTTCTCAATAGAAAGAGCTTTCAAAATTAGATTACAGAGGTCCCGCAGGACAGACGGAGAGAGATACTATAGCCTTGATAGATCGATAGAAGCACAGGAAATACAAAGATGTCGCGCTCATAACAGAGCTCTCCTGCGGCATCTGCTCTAACCTCTCTGATCTCTCTGCATCTGTGCATGACTCCCTTTTCTACTGGGTGATGGCCTATTTATTCACCCGCTAGCACAAATATTAGTTTCTCTTCTGTTCTTACTTAGTTGCTTTCGACTTCTTCCTGTTGCATATGCGTTCCACTATCTGTTCCTTTGCCGCATCTACCCTTCGTCTGCACTTGTCTGCGCCAACCTCATCGTTCATCTCCTGCTCCTCTGCAACCTCAACAGCTCCGCTGCCTACCGTTGTTGCACCTGCCACGTGCCGATCCGCAACCTAAAATCTGTCTTCATGAAAAATTCAAAAAAAGGGCTCCAACAGGCCCTAACTATAGTCTCTTGACTCGTCCTGAGTCAATCGTAGATTACTATCTCTACGTCCATAGCTCTACTTGTTCCCGCCTCCTGTTCCTTCAACCGTTCCTATTTTTTCTCAAACAAGGGCCCCAACTCATGGACCTTTGCAAAGCCTGCGACCTTCAGTTCTTGGAAAGAAGCTACAACTTTCTTCCACTCCTGCAGAATTGGGTCTGTTGCGGCTGTGATCCGAGTGATGGCTTCCTCTCCCCCTTCCATCGGGAGCTCGCTAAAGACGGTTCAAACCTGGGTACTGGCCTGAGCGACCAGTTACTGCATCTGCTAAGCACTTGCTAGGATCGGCTGCCTGAGCTCCCGGAGGGCCTGCTTGGCTGTTGCTGAACTAGCCTCGGTCTGCTGAATTTGGACTTCCAAGCTGTCGGTTGTGGCATATAGCAGATCAAGGCCGACTGGGTCCTTTGTATTCTGAATTTCCTAGTTGATTTGTAGAAGTTGTAGAGACAATGGTTGGGTTTTGAGAGTCAAGGCCATCATGTGTTCTTGTAGACCCTTCAGTAGGTTGTACACTTCTCGAGCCGCAGTACTCAGGGTGTCCTGCACTCTCTCAACCTGTTCTCGTCGTTTTGTTACCTGATTCGCATATGTGACCTGGGGGTTTGGAAAAGCTGGGAGGGCCGCTAGAGCTGCTTTGAGCCCAGTATTTTCCTGGTGGAGGTTGGAGTATGCCACCCTGAGGTGGATTGTTCGCTGTAACACGTCTGTTTCTTGCACATTTGCGGGCAGTTGATTGTAGTGAGCCATCACTGCAAGCCATACTTCTGTGAAAAACCTGGCCACTTCATCCATCTGTTTCTGTAGCTACCCGTGTGGCGTTGTGAGCTGCTCATGCTGTTTAGTAAGCACGATTATCTGCTGCTGCTATTGCTCACACCTCTGTTGCAACCTGGCATGGAGCCCATCAGCCACCTGTGCTGCCTGCTGTATGAAGTGGAACAGTTGGGGCATTCCCCATGTTTCCATGCTTGCTACTCTTGACGTGCTATGCTCTGGTAGCCTCGCCTGTAATGGTTGGCCGCTGGCTACTGACTTAGCCGAATGTTCTTTTGGTGATGACGACGGGGTTAGATTCTTTTCCTGGTTGCTAGAATCATCCATGTTGACGTCGGGCCGTGATTCAGGTGCCGCCCCTATGTCTGGGGGGGTCGTGTGAGCTGGCTGTGTCGGGGTCTGCACTGGAAGTTGGGCAGCTTTGTCTCTTGTAACCTGCTCTGCTTGATTGATAAGTTCAGCGAATGTGACTTGGGGGGATGGGGTTTGGCTAACCACGGGTACTTCTGTAGTACCCGAGTTAACTTCAGTCTCGAGGTCCCCACTGGTCCTTTCTCTACTGATGATGGGGTCGGACATGGTGGTGGATGAAGTGGATGGGGCAGAGGTGTGAGGTTCCCGAAACAAGGTGAATTGTGGCAGTTGGTAATTGGAGGTGGTGGGAAGACGAATGTTTAAAAAGTTAAGTGGGAAAAGAGGGTTATGGGGTGGAAGCGTGCTAGTCACTGGGGTCTCTACGAAGGGTTCTTCTATGATCAGGGTTCCCTGGCTGCTCTGTCATGGCTGATCCTCGCCAGTGAGGTCAACCACGGAGCTGGAGACTTCCACCCTGGGTTTCTTTGGTTTTGGTGCTGCGCCTGGCTTTGCAGCTTTGGACTTTCGCACCAGTGTTGTGGGTGCTAGGGTCGATGTAGTAAACACGATATTGGGCAGTGGGGTGAAAATAGGAGTCGTGAGGGGGAGTGAGGTGGACTGGGAGGCTTGGAGTTCAGGAGACTCATTGGCGATATTTTGAACAATACGATTGAGGGTATGTACCTTGTAATTTAGCTGATCGATGACTGGATTTAGCTGTAGTCCCATCACCTTGGCTATAGTTTGCTCTGGTGTCTCTCCTGGTAGCGGCACCGCCATCATTCCTCCGAATTCATAGACATATTCCCCCTCCTGGACCTCCATTTGCACTCCTGGCCATCTGAAAACTTCGGAGTGGAAGGTGTTCTCATCGATGTGCAGCTTTAGGGGCGTCATTTCAAATGACATCGCCAACATACCTTTCGGCCTGAGAAGAGTGTGGTTATGTGTAACCTCGAACCAGACCTATTCATTATACTTATCCAGCAGGACCCCCGATGTCCTTTGCTGGCTGGTGATCACGTCTACCATCATGCCATACCAAACTCGGAACCCCTCCTCGTTAGATTCCTTCGACCCTAGGTTGTTGGATACCCTCCAGGGGGTGTATTTCATCGCCAATGGCTGGATATCTGGTATCTCAGCCAGTGTCCGCTTGCCGGGGAAGGCCCATTTCCACATGGAAAAGGCCATGATCAAGTACCCATATATGAATCCTGTTGCCCTCCGGTAGTTATCTTTGCATACCTCAAATAACTCGTGGAGAATGAATGAGCACCAATTAAGCTGTGCTCCCTGAATACAGTGCTCTGCCACCGAGATGGTGTCTAGAGTGCATTCTCCCTTTGTATAGTGCCTCATCATTTTGCTGGTGATGAGGTAGCATGCAAATTTAACCGGGCCTGATCAATTAGGTCTATCCTCTCTCCCTTGCCTCCTCTCTAGGTACCATACTTGGTGTAAAAATTCTGCTCTCCCTCCTTTTGAGCTCACTTCAAGACTGTCTGGAACATAGTCGAGACTTCCCGACCTTCTTCTGATAATCTTGTCAACCGGTGAATATCTTCCGTGCGTACGGGGATCTCCTTCTCCAACCACAATGAGCCGTTCTGAATCCGGCTGAGTAAAATTTTTGTACACTGCATGGCAGCGCCTGTAGTTCTAAATACTGGCAAGTCTCTTAGGTTTAGCAGTGTGGATTTTCGAAGGCCCTATAATTCTGGCCATGTTCATGATGCAGGATTCCCAGCTACTGTCTGGCAGTCCTCCATATACACTTGCCGCTTCATGGCCGGGAATTCGAATCAGTCCGTGAGGTTCGAGTCTATCAAGGTGGCACTGTCGTATTTCCTGACCAACGACTCCATATTTACAATTCTTCCATCTATCTCCAACTCAAAAACTGATGGAATGGTTTTAGACATCTTCGCTCTACGTTGGTATACTAGTGTCACTGCTTCGCCTCTGCATCCCCGGCTCACTTCCTCCTGCAACCTTCCCTGTTCTTCTGCGCTCACAACTTCTCTTGCTCCTTGAGATGTTTCTAACGTAGAAATATCTGGCATTCTCGTGCTTTTCTTCATGCAGGGTATGTAATGAACTGGCACGAGTGAGGTTGATGAGACCCCATAACTAATTAATTCTTGCTGGCATCCTCCGCGGCGATAATCGTGTGATTAGTTGCCTGCTGAGGTGTGTTCTAACATCTGCTGACGGTGGTATGGGGAAATGGGTGTACGTGACGATTGAGGTTACTTATAATTATGGAAAAATGATTACTACAAGGTTACTTCTAATTATGGCAATGTATGTTGCAAATCTTGGCGATCCTACGGAATGACACAAGTACTGAATGAAATGATGGAGACTGACACTTAACACGTTTTCGTATCCTACGGGGATGGCATGCTAGACGTGCCCCTTCCTGACCACAATCGGTTGCGTTGTGGTCCCCGCAACCCAGCAGTTATTGACGACTTATGCATGGAAAAATGACTCTACCTACGCTCATCTCAGGTGCGAGAGAGTTATTCAACTACGCTACTCTACGGACTTATCTCGGGTGCGAGAGTTATTGAAAGAAAGCTAAAGAAACTTAGTCATGGTAGGGCTTCAGGCATGCACCATTCACCCAGCCAGGTAAAATATTACCTTCCAGTTGAGCCAACCAAACTGCTCAGGAATCCTTAATTTCAACGACGAAGTAGGGTCCCAACTAGTGCATTTGTAGTTTCCCTGGAAATTTTTGAAACCTGCTATCATATAGCAGAACCTTGCTGCCAACCTGGAACATTTTTCTCTTAATGTGGCAATCATGCCATGCCTTCTACCTGAAATTCTGAACTTTTTGATGGAACTCGGCAAGGAACCGTGCCTCGTCAAGTTCCTATAATTCGTGCAGGAATTCCTGGAGTGCCTCCTACTCCGAGAACTTTAGGGAGGTGGCGATCAGAAGGCTCGGTATGGTGAATTAGGCGGGAATCACAACTTCACGGCCATACACCAACTGGAAAGGTGTTTGATTTTTCAAGTGCTTCACCGTTGTTCGGGAGGCTCATAGTGCGGCTGGCAATCGTTCATCCCAATCATCCCATTTTGCGTGGCAGATATTCGTCAAGCCTCTTTCGAGGATTTTGTTGAATGCTTCAACCATGCCATTGGCCTATGGGTGGTACGGGCTGATTTTGTGATTTTGTATCATGAAAGTGTCCAACAATGATTTGATTGTTTCATTAAGGAAGTGTGTACCTTGATCACTGGTTAAGCTTCTGGGGCAGCCAAATCTGCTGATGTTTTTTTCAAAGATAAACCGGGCCGCCGTCTCTGCCATACAATCCCGTACCGCTACTGCTTCTGCCCATCTGGTTAAGTAGTCTGTGGCAGTGATGATGTACCGGGCCTTGGAATTCCTGGCTATAGGCGCCATGGGGCTTACGAAGTCGACAACCCACTTCTCGAATGGTTGCAATACAATCACCGGGTGTAGTGGGAGCTCGTCTCTGTGAGACGGCCTCCCTGTTCTCTAACAAACATCACATTTCTTAACAAAAGATTTACTATCGGCATGGACCGTCAGCCACCATAGTCTAGATTGTAGCACTTTCCTGGCTGTGGGTTTTTCCCCCATGTGTCCTCCTGCGATGCCGCTATGGCATTCCCACAGAACGGCTTCGCATTCATGGTCGAGGACACACCTTCGTAGAATATCTTCAAGCCCCAATTTGTATAACTGCCCTGTAATCAGTTGGTAGTCAGCGACGCAGATGACCAGGTGTTGTTTCTGGATCAGGGTATAGTGTTGAGGACACTGCCCCATGGTGAGGTATGTTGCGATGTAGGCCAAATAATCTGGTATGGCTTCTCCCCGGAAAATATCAGCATCCGTCAACTGATCATCGAGAGAGACCTCATTTTCACTAGTCTCCAACCGGGATAAGTGATCGGGCCCGAAATTCAGCCTCCGCGGTTTACAATCACTTCGAAGGTGAATTCTTGAAAGAGTAGGAGCCATCGACATATCTGTCCTTCCAAAACTAGCTTATTGACTAGGTATTTCAATGCAGAGTGGTCTGTGAAGAATTTTAGCTTACCTCCTAGGAGATAGTGGCAGAAATTTTGGAGTGAGTACACCATGGCTAGTGCCTCCCTCTCCGTGGTGGTGTAATTCTGCTCTGCATTAGACAGCTTGCGACTGGAAAAGTACACTGGGTGGTCAATTGTCGTCTCCCCTGGTTGCGCTAAGACAACCCCAAGTGAAATACCGGAAGCATCGATATTCACATGGAACTGCTTATCCCAATCTGGGTGGACCAGAATGGGCGCAGTTTCTAGCTTCTCTTTTAAAGTGTCGAGGGCTAATATGCAGTCATCCATCCACTGGAACACCTCTGACTTCCACAGTAACTTTTCCAAAGGAGCAATTATCTTCGCATAGTTCCTGATGAACCGCTTGTAATAGCCCGTGTGCCCCAGCAGCGACCTCAACTGCTTCATAGTTTCCGAGGCTTCCATGTGGACGATCACATCCACCTTGGCGGGTTGATGCAGACCCCTTGCCTGCACACCACATGTCCTAGGAGCGTTCCGAACGAAACTGCAAAGATGCATTTCTTTAGGTTCAAGGAAATTTTCAATTGCCGACATCGATCGAACATTATGCATAGCAGGGTGGCGTGATCCTTCAGCAAGCTGTAGAATTTCCAGTCGTCCATGTAGACTTCCAGGAACTTGTGAATATATTCCCAGAAAGAAACTATGATAATCCCAGAAAGCACGACAGGTGCATTCTTCAACCCAAACGGCATCACGTGATATGCAAAGGACCCCCACTATATGGTGAACGTCATTTTATTCTTGTCCTCTTCCACGATGTGCACCTGATGGTATCCTGAGAACCCATTAGTGAAGGAGTATGCCTCATTCCCCGCAACGTTGTCTAGTACTTCTTCGCTGAATGGGGTGGGGAACGGATCATGGATGCAGGCATTGTTCAAACTTCGATAGTCCACACAAACGCGAATTTCTGATTTGTCTTTCTTATTTTGAATGATGATGGGACTCACCCACTATGCTTATTCCACAGGGAAAATTAGGCCTGCCTTCAGCATTTTTTCAATTTCTAGTTTGACTTTCTCCTTTATCCGCAGGTTCAGCTGGTAAGGGCGATGCTTCACTGGCCTGGCATCCGATTTCAATATGATCCTCATCTCTCCGAGATCCCCTTTGATTCCTTTTAAATCCGCAACCGATGAAGGGAATAGGTCTTCGTATTCCTGGAGGAGACTAAAAATTTCCTTTCTCGTCTCCTCGTCCCAGTAGTCCCCAAATATAGCCAGCTTGGGTTTTTCCTCCATGCCGACATTTAGTTTTTTTGTCTTCAGCGGAAGTAGATGGACTCCTTCGGTGGTCAGCTCTTCTTTGATGTTCCGCTCTCCTTCTGTCTCCTCAAAGTATAGGTGCCTCAGGTCTTCCAGACTATTGTCTTCTAGCTTGTTGTCAATCCTTTGGCAAACCAACTTGTTTCTACCTTCAGGGTTCACCACCAATGGCCCCTAGTCTGCACTTTGATCGGGGAAAAACAATATTCCTTTTATGGCCTGTAATGCTTGGAATATCAGGTCTGTCTTCCCCTTAAAGGAGAAGCACTGAAATTTTTTTTCTGCAACCTCCTGCCAAGAACTGGTCTCTCTCTTCCTCTCTTCTTTTAAGTACCAGGCATGTGGGATAGTACCCAAGAAGTGGACAAACTGATGTACCCATAGCTCCTCCGGGTATCCAACACTTCGCCACTGCTCCTGACAGAATCGCAGATGGTCTTCTAGATCGGAAGTTCCTTGGTATCTCTGCTTGCTTCGAGGTCAATTGTCCCCCTTAAATCGTGCCCTCAAAGCCGTCACAATGCAATTCCACCATGACAGGGAGTTGCGGTGATTTTTCCACCACCTGGCTGATGTGGACTATAGTGCCACGTCCAAGAGTGGTATCCTGTTTTCCTCTGGTACTTTGTCTTCTACCTTTGCAATGAAGTTATTTACTGCTTGCATATTGGACAAGGTGGGGTATTCCCTTATCTCCTCCCCAATCCAATGGATTCTTGCAATATTGGCACATGTCCTTGTGCTAGTCTCATGCCTGCCTTGCTGCCAGTCTTCCTAAGCGATTTCAGAGCCCAGCTTTGAGCTCTAGATACTTCGCCAGCTTACGGAGCGGTCACTGTTGGGTTAATGTAATCCTCCCTCTTCCCTGCTATCATCTAATAGAGGTTGTCAAATATTTGAGCATCCTCCCTGTTATCTACTGTTTCTGTGTATCTTGGACCTTGATACCGGTCGAGCGGCTGAGTCACTCGAACCTCCCCATCTTAAAAAATCATCAGCTCCTTCTTGAGATCAATGATATCATAGTTTTCAAAAGCCCAGTCGATTCCTAGCAATACAGGGTATGGATATTTGTCTCCCATAATATCTATTAGCTCAAAATTCGTGTAAGTCTTTACCCCTGCGATGTCGACCTCGACATGTTCGAGTCTGCCAATCGGAAAAATGCAGTACTGGTTTGCCATCCTGAGCTGGATCGACGAATAAGTCAGTTGTGGCTGCCCTAGAGCTTCCCAAGTCTTCCGAGGCAGGATATTGACGTCAGATCCAAAATCGAGCATGGTGTCTCTGATCTGAAACCCCGCAACCTGCGTGTTTAACCGGAACTAATTTCCCGTTCTTCTTTTGTTCCGCTTGACTTTTTGTACATACTGTGGTGCTATTTCCAACGATTTCCTTGTTTCTACGCTCCCTTGCAACACTCCATCTAGGGTATGTTTGAGGTGTTCCCGCATTGAAGCGTTGTCAACAATTTTGAGAAATAGGTGGAGCCATTCCTCGATCAGAGCTCCTGTAGCGCTCTATTCTCCGGTATCTTTCTTCACATGTAACTGAATACCTTTGTCTCCCCCCAGATGGGAAAAAGTGTCTACAGCCTCCTGGAAATATTTCTTCTGCATCTCTGGCCTGATCAGTTGTTTCAGGGATGCGGGCCTGATCACCTGCATCGGCTTCTTCTCATGAGCATCCTCTCCCATTTTCTTTCCTCCTCGCGTAACGATGGCTACGTTCGGCATGGCCAGAGTCTCCATCCCTCGAGATTCTGCATTCAATAGATTCGTGCCTCTCTGCCTTGCTTGTTCCTCCCACTTCTTGATAAGTTCAGGGCTGTCCTCTGTTGCGTGGGTGTTCACGTGGCACTTTGAACACCACGGTCTTCTGGGTAGGGGACATTCTCGGGCCACATGTCCCTCCTGATCACAGTTGTAGCATCTCAGTGGACCTGGTCCACCTGTACGACCTCCCCTCATATCGCCTCCTCTGCCTTTGGGAGCCTCAGTCACTCTATAGGAGGGCTGATCTAATCGGTCTGCTAGTGCATCTAGAGCTCTGAATTTTTCAGTGCTATGAGTTGTCGAAGTGCATAACTCACAGTACACGTTTTTCGGAACATTGGAGTACTTCTGCAAAATTGGGCACATCCGGGGTTGATGACCCATTGTGTGACAGATTTGGAAATATTCTGTTACGGCTGGGGTCAGTTGATTTGGGAACCTAGTATACGGTTGTTGTGGTGGGTAGACCCCTTGCGAGTTTATCTGCGCAACTCGTCTGATAGGTGAAGCCCCCTGTACTGCCACTGCTGAGGTCCCCACTCCCTGGCTTTGCAACCGAGGACATTCGGTCGCCACATGTCCTTCTACCAGGCAGTGTGTGCACTAGACATTTGGCCTGGCTGGTCTTATAGGATGCATCTCCTTAAGCTTTTCGATCAGATTGGAAATCTGATGTTGCAGTCCCAGTAGAGATGGGTATTGCGGGGCTGACCCTCCCCTATATTCCTGAGGGTAGCCCGCCATCGCCTCTATCTTCATAGCCTATTCCAATGCGTCCTGCAAATTGTCGATCTTCTGCTGAGTGAGGGGGGTTCGTGTCAAGGGAAGAAGAGCCTTGATGAACCAGTCCCTCTGATGATTTGGGTCAATTAGGTAGCTGAGTTTTTTGATCGCATCTTTGAACCTACGCATCAGCTCCCATTCAGTCTCTCCTTCTCTTTGCTTAATCTCCCATAGTTTGGACAAACCTTGCTGGTCCATTTGGGGTAGCTTAAACTCTCTGGAAAAGTCCTGCTTGATGTCGGTGATCGCTGGATTCGGGTGGGCTTTTGACCACTTTATGAACCAGCACAATGCCCTTTCTCTTAGCGTGGTTTGGAATTCGATCAGCTTTCTGGCATCTGGCGTCTGCCGTGCCCTCCATATGGCTTCACAGAGATACCAGTGTTGTTTCACATTGTCATTACCTCGCCCATAAAATTTTGGGTGCCGGGTAAATGATCCTGCCATATTCACTTGCGGAGGGGCAACTAGAATGAACCCTCTGGGTCCTGGTTGCGTGATTATACCACTAGTAATGCTACTATTAGCATGCATTGCTGCTGACAACTGACTGCTATTCAATCGACTCAACTCTTTTAACTTAAAAAAAATATCACTTAAGGGTTTATAGAGTACCAGGGGAAGGTAGGGATCCACGCTATTTGAACTTTAGGAAGTCGAAATACCTAGAGATATGAATGCCGTCCTTTCTTGGAATGGCTTCTGCATTGCGGCATACCACTCGACATCGAAATATTCTGTTGGGCGTGCGTCTGCATCTCCTTCATCAGACATCGTCTCTCCCTTCCTCCTGGCTGGGCTCCCATGTACCCGCCGCACTCCTTTAACGGTCCCTCCCATCTCCTGGGGACCCACCTGGCCTTCCATGTCCACTACCTTCTGAGGCGCCTCCTTTTTATCCTTCCGACTACTCCCCTGTCACTTCAACTCCCTCATTACCCTTTCTCGCCACCTTTCGGTGATCTGCACCCTCCGATGTGCATGTCGCTCCCTCGATCTCCTTGCGGTTTCAGCATCCATTCCCTGACTCCCCCGTTTCACGTTTCATGTTGCATTTGTCCCTCGGGCCTTTCCCCCAGCACTGGAGTTTTACACTTCCATGCTGGATTTCTGGAATTACACCAGCCTTTCGACCACCATCAGGGCCTTAATCCATAATGGAATTTCCTTCAGCAACTTCCCTCTTAGTCCAGATCGGAATATAGCTTCGGCTCTGGAGAACGACTAGTAACACTCCGCTACAAATTCCACAATATATCCATCCAAGGTAGATTCTACCCAGAAATCTACAGCTCGGGTCAATTCGGTATCCAAATGATGAAGGGCCACCAGATCTCCGTGCACCCACTTATGGTTGATCTTCCGCGATTTATCCTTCGTTACTTTGGTCTGTAGCCTCCTTAACAAGCTATAGAGTTCGCTGGGGAAATTTCCCCAGAGGATATCGTAGGTATTGCTGGCAGATCCGAGAAAAGGACTAGATCTCTGACCACCTTCTCTTTTTGGCCTCTCAGCTCAGCTTGCTGAGTTATAAACTAGTCCAGGTGGTTATCCCACCATCTCCGTATTTCTCCTTCTAAGATCCTTGATACCATGATCTAGTTCCCCTAATGAAGTTTAGGGTCCCATCAATGGAACCATTTTTTGGCGAGGAAACAGGTCTCGCGGGCAAGACCCAGGTTCAAGAATTGGGCCAACAAGGAGTCCGTTGTAGTCTAGCACCACGCTGGCATTTTCACCCTACTCCAAAGAGTAGAGAGTCTCACCCGAGGTGTGCCGCGACCACATGAAGGAGGAAAACAGATTGGTATTGGTGGAAGGATCCGCAACTCGGAGCTAACATAGGATCATTTGCATACATAACATCATACATAGAAGATCTTCTCAGAACATTATGAAGATACTAAGCAAATAAAATTTTAAAGTACCACAGACATCATGCAACACATTTGACTCATACAATAAGACAACAACCTTCAAATATATTAATAACCATTCAGCAGTATCTAGAGTTACATTTCTCGACAGAAAGAACTTTCCAAATTCTATTACAGAGGTCCCGCAGGATAGAGGGAGAGAGATACTATAGCCTTGATAGATCGATAGAAGCACATGAAATACAAATATGTCATGCTCAGAACAAAGCTCTCCTACGGCGTTTACTCTAACCTCTCCGATCTCTCTGCATATGTGCATGACTCCCTTTTCTGCTGGGTGAAAACCTATTTATTCACCCACTAGCGCAAATATTAGTTTCTCTTATGTTCTTACTTAGTTGCTTTTAGCTTCTTCCTGTTGCACATGCATTCCACTATCTGCTCCATTTCCATATCTACCCTTTGTCTGCACTTGTCTGTGCCAACCTCATCGTTCATATCCCGCTCTTCCGCAACCTCGGCAGCTCCGCAACCTCGGCAGCTCCGCTGCCTACTGTTGTTGCGCCTACCACGTGCCGATCCACAACCCAAAATCTGTCTTCAAGAAAAATTCAAAACAAGGGCCCCAATAGTGCCAATTTGGAGAAGTGCACTTTTGGCATGACCCAGGTTCAATATCTAGGATACATTATTGATGAAAGAGGGGTGCATGTGGATCCAGCCAAAATCCAAGTCATTCGGGATTGGCCAGCCCCAACCACCCTAACAGAGCTTTGGAGCTTTCTGGGTCTTGCTAATTTCTACCACATGTTCGTGTTGGGATTCTCTCATATCATTTAGCCCTTGAGTCAACTCACCAAGGGAGGAGCGAAGGCAAAATTCTGTTGGTCGGAATCTCAACAGAAGGCGTTCGTAGAATTGAAGCATCGCCTCTGTTCTGCCCCAGTGCTCACATTACCAGACTTGTAACAACCATTTGAGATCGAGACAGATGCCTCTGACTATGCTATTGGGGAACTTCTTACTCAACAGGGGCATCCAGTGGCATATCACAATGAGACATTGTCCGACACAGTTCGAAAGTATCCCACTTATGACAAAGAAATGTATTCCATTTTGTAGGCTTGTTGAGAATGGAAGCATTACATTTTGGGGAAGGAGACAATCATCCACACAGACCACTGACCCCTATAGTTCATACAGATACAAGGGAAGTTGCAGAACGATCACCATCAGAAGTGGTCCACATATCTGCAACAATTTCATTTGAACATCAAGTACAAGAAGGGTAGCACCAATAATGTTACAGACTGCCTCAACCAACCACCAATCGTGGCCATAACCACAGTTCTCAAGTATTTTGGGCATGATACTTCTGATTGGCTGCTTCTCTACAAGAGTGATCCGAAATTCAGCTACACATACAAGGCACTCTTGGGGGGTATGCAAGTTCCAAATTTTCACCTCCAAGATGCACTATTATGTCACCTGTGACACCTTTGTGTTCCTTCAAGCGAGCATGCCAAGATGATATGGGAAGCGCACTACAGTCGATTCGCTGGGCATTTTGGGGTCGAGAAAATAGTGGCAGTACTGTAGAAGTATTTCTATTAGCCAAACCTTCGACAGGATGTCAGGAAGTACATCAGATCCTGCATTTCTTGCGCCATTGCCAAACCGACCATCAAGAAGCAAGGGCTCTATAATCCACTACCTACCCCTAGTCGACCTTGGGAATCCATCTCCATGGATTACATGTCAGGCCTTCCTTCTACTAAGCATGGAAACGACTGTGTTTTCATGGTCATCGACAGATTCTAAAAAATGGCCATTATGGTGGCCTACAAGAAGAATATCACAACATAAGCCATTGCTAAAATCTTCTTTGAATGAGTGTGGGTGCACTTTGGGATCCCACAGTCTATCATATCAGATCGTGACAGTAGGTTCCTTAGCACATTTTGGTCCAGCCTCTAGTACATGTTGGACACCAAGCTCACCAAGTCCACAACTTTCCATCCCCAAACGTATGGCCAGGCAGAGGTCGTCAACAGGATGATTGTACACATTCTGCGCATGTACAATTCAAAGCATCCACACACATGGGATGAGAGCCTTCCCTATGTACAACATAATTATAACCAGAATTATACAGAGTTAAGAATATATGGGTGTGATTTGCCTCCTTACAAGTTGCCAAAGTTCCTCCCCATGAGTATCTTTGCCCTGGAATACATTAGACAGATGGTTAATGTAGATGAAGTAAATTTTGTATCAACAAAGAATAAATCTCAGTTCAGGATCAAATCCCAAATTGGTCCTTTCATTTGCAATAGTAGAGTAGTAGGAGAAGAAACTGACGAGAGGCTGAAAGAGATGAAGTTAACACACAGTTTCACTTGGTCTTATGACCCATTGGGAATTATCTCTAAGAAGAGGGTAGAAAAAAAATTAACTCCATATATTCACACCCACAAGCCCAAGATTGAACAATTTATGAACCAGATAGAGTGGAAAACAAACACCTTACAGGAGGATGAAGAGCAGGTAATTTCATCTTCAAGCATACAAACCCATGTTCCACAAGAGAAGTAGAAAACAGAGGATAAGCAAGATAAATGAAAATAAGAAGAGAAAGAGACTACATGAAAAATATCAAGGGATGATCAGTCACCTTCGGGGATTGATACATCTAGCAAGGAGTTCAAGATGAAATATAGGAAGAGAGCAAGAATTCACATGGATATTGATAAAAGAAAGGAATTAGAGAAAAAGACAGTGATAAATATCAGAGACACTGTTGGTTCCTCTCTAGCAAGTGACCAAAATAAGTTTTCTCCTACAGCTTCAACTACAATTACAATTCAGCAACAAAACCTTCAAACACCTACATCTATTGCTGTTACAGGGGAAAATGAGGAAGCAATATATGACACGTTCAGGGAGATCAAGAGGAAAAATGAAATATTGAATAACATAACCTAGAATCACTTTTGGAAGCAAACTGCCAATTCAAAAAGTAGGCTTCTATCATATTTTGATTAAGAGAATGGAAATATGGGCATGGATTTCTTAGAAGCCCATATTTCATAGCCAAAAACACCTACTGATTTCAAGAAAACATCTTTTTAGTTTAATGTCAAGGACATCCACCCAATAGATCAGATGGAAATGCACAAATAGACTAGATTGATGATCTCATCCACATTGACTAGCACTACTATGAGTCTGTCTGAATTGCAAGTATCATTGGCCAATATTTAGTCCCACCTAAATATGGAGAATATTTCTTCTCTTACATAGGATACCATAATTAAATACTTGGAGGATTTAGTTGTGAAAATCAGGATCCAACAAATATAGAGGAAGTAGAATAGATCCCGAAGAATAAAAACGTAGATATAGTAGCCTTAAGAAAGAAGCTCAAAATTTCAACTATTGAAGACCCCTAGCCAAGGACATAGAGGAGAATAAAACACAAAAAACAGAGATGATGAAGCTGATAATGGAATAGTTAGCACAACTAAAGTAGATGGAGAAAAAAATGGAAAAAATGGTAAAGGAAAAGGAAAAAGTAGCATAGATGGCCATCATTCCCTTGGAGATGTTCCTATTGCAATAATCCCTTAAACTACATTAGAAACTATGGGTACATCAAGTGGTACATAAAAAATGGCTAAGGCCATGGAGAATATGTCCATCAAAATAGAAGAGATGAAAAGGCCGGAAGCACAAATTAATATCTTGAAGGATCAAAGGCAAGATCCGACAGTGCATATGAGATAGAATTGTAAAGATCCCAAAAATAGATTGAAAGATTGAAAAAGGATGAGAAGGAAGCTTCCATTGGTCACACCATTGGCCAGGCAAAGGAGATCATCTGTTCAAGTATAGTTGAATCTATGAATGAAATATGGCCTTCAATTCAAATCATATTTGAACAAAAAGAATTAATTGAAAAGGTTAATGATACAATAACTAATGTCACCAAGGAGCTTGGGGATATGCCTGAGACAAAAAATAGCATCATTAGATTTTTGAATTCAAAGCAAAGGTATGAATTGGATGAAGTTGGAGCTGAAGACAAAACAACAACAATTCTAGAGGTCAAGAAAGTGCTCACCAAAAGAAGCTTAGTCACACAATTGGGGGAAAAATGCCACAATTTAGAGATTGCTGTCAGTATATTCTTTAACAGAATCGAGCCACTGACCAAAAGAGGGTTACCTTAACTGTTCTTGATAAATGATAAGCTTATTTCCAGGGAAGACTATGTAAAAAAGCTGAAAGACATTGCGAAGGACACAACCAAGTTTGCAGGTCTTAGAGGAGAAATGACGAGAAGAGCTTTCCTTGAGGCCATGAGCAACGACATATTTATCCAACATGAATTAAACATGTTTTTGTGTTGAAGCCCACTTTCGTTATATTCACCAAGACAGATGAAATATATCGAAAGGTGACTAGGATAAAAATTCCAAATGAGAAACAATGGGAAAAGCTATGTGAATTCCAAGAAGTGTAAATGCCAACATATCAGACAGATCATCAACACACCAGATCAGCCAAATCAGCTAGCACTTCACCAAATCTGATCATGCAGGAATGACCTTCTAAAAAATAGGGCCATATGTCAAATTAATTTCATCATGTCCACTTCGTGGTCACACTAGTCAAATTTTGTTTATTTTGTAATTAATAATAGATTGCCTAGTAGATACGGCAACCATTGTAGAATTGAGTTAAATACTTCATACATTCGAAGTATCATTTGTTGGACCCCGGATTCTTGAACTTTTCTATTCGAGAATTGTTTTTTCTTGAAGGTGGAGGATCAATACTAAAATACCATTTACAGGATACTTGAGTTATGTTTATCTGGTGATGTTATTCCTTTTCTGTGTGAAATATTTCCATTGTTTTATTTCAGTTCATCATTAAAATCTGATTGTAAAATATAAATTTGAAGATTAAGATTTTCTGTTAGAGAACCTTATTTCTGGCTGTGTTTGCAATTTAAATTTTTTTCTTCTGAAGTCTAGTTAATAAATTCTTAATTTCTTTTTAATCATTACTGAATTCACTGTTTCATTCATCTGAAAATTCATGTTGTTTCAAAGATCCAGTAAGTGTAGTTAGCTTTCCTTGTAGATGCTCTTGAAAATTTGATGCAACAACCTAGCCTTTTATGACTCCATAGCCTAATGGAATTAGTTTAAAAAGATGTACTAATCCAATAAAACAATCAATCAAAAAATCAATCTCTACTATCATTATAACTAGCCTGATATCAAATTCATAAAACAAAGCTAAATATAAAAGAGAGATCCCTCTCTGAGTCTAGGAGAGCTAGATTCTACACTCCAAAGTAGTTTTGATGTTGTCCTATAAAATTATTCTTGGAAATATTAAAATTATAGAATGATAACATAGTGGCATCCGTACAGGGGAACTTACTAAAAAACTTGTCATTTCATTCGAATTCAGAAACCTCAGTTAAAAAACATTTTATGATAGAAGTATTTTATAAGATTGGTTTTCTTTCAGTTTTTTGTAAATAATCAGTTTGTCTGTGCTTCAGATCTTAATTTTGGCTCCTAAAAGAATCTCTACTAGATCCCATCTTGATCCAAATCCTCCTACTATAGTGGACAATCCTAATTTTTTTAAGACAAACTCCTAGAACTGAGAGTCAAACAAGTAATATATTTCTTCACAGAGAAAATTCCCTCCCTGAAAAATTTGTTACCTTACAGGACATCCAGTTTGATTTACACTTTGAAGAAGGTTTATTCAGGACTAAATCTGAGAATTGGACAAACCAGACAGTATTTGATCCATATATTCTACAACAAAGTCCAGTGGGAGATGTTTATTCACAAAATCAATCTGATCTTGAACTTCTCCAAGATTTTGACACTCCAAGTTTTGGTAATAGAGTTCACTAAAAACGTTGATGATTCTTACCTTCAACAATTTGTAGAATTAACTACATTGATTATAGCAGCTTCTTCTATTACCTCTCAGTCTTCCCATCCTAAGTCAACTAGTCCTAATGCTTCTATAATCCCCACCACTTCTTTTATCCTTCATCATAAGAGTACCCAAACCCCCATACACACATCTCCTCCCATCATCCATCCTATTTCATCGACTATCTACCTTCCTCCACTCATTCTTCCACCTTCATTAATTGTCAATCCACCTCCACCACCTCCACCAATCATGGTAGCAATATATGCTCCATTGGTGTTTCCAACACCATTGGCAGCTATGCCATAGGATTGCCAGTAAAAAATCACACTATTTTATGGAACTGGTCTTGTAGCTGCCCAATAAAATGTCGAAAAAATGAATGATTGTTTCGACCTTCAAGAGGTGGATGAAGAAAGTGTTAGGTTAAGAATGTTTGCTGAGAGTCTTAGTGGAGAAGTTAGAAAATGGTTCAAATATTTACCTGCAAACATCATCAATGGCATCCCTGCATTTCATAAAACATTCCTCAATAGGTAGGAAGTTAAAAATAACGCTCTTGAGATTTTATTTGAATATGAAAACATTAGGAGGGCCCCGGGTGAAAGTGCTTTGGATTGTTGCACCAGATTCAATAATTTGTATAATGCAATACCTTCTCATATAAAACCACCACAAGGTTTAGCCTTAGTTAAATTCCCAGATGGTTTTGAGCCAGAAATGTCTTATCAACTAAGAGAAAGAAACTCGACCATATTAGAAGAAATGCAGAGGGATGGAGTGAGCGTAGAAGCCAACCTGTTAGCAAAGAGAGCTAGAATGAGAACTGAGAGAAGAGTTACTATAAGAAAAGAACCTTCAACTTCCACATCGGATGCCAAAATTGACTCATTGGTTAGAAATATGGAGAGAATGATGGAGAGGATTAATCTAAATGAGAGGACTATTCATAGAGAAAATCAACCACCTCCTCAAAACAGAAATCAAAATCCTAGAAGAAACCCTCCTCAGATAAGACAAAGAGAGCAAAGAGGTCTTGATCAGCAAATTAGGCATCCATTTGATGAAGATGAGGGAGTAGTTGAAGAAGTAGAATAAAATCAGATAAAATTAATGGGAATTAATGAAGATGACTCTGTTTTTCTCACTCAAGAAGAACAAGGATTATTTTTATTAACTCAAAAAGAATTAGAATATGAAGAATCTGATGATTATAAACAGGGATTTGAGAATGTTATCGTGGAATTTCACAGACAGTATAACCTTAGAAGCAAGAAGAACTCTAATAACTCCAATAAAAATAATTTTGAAAACTTTGCCAAATTGGTCTCTAAACCTGATCTCAACAAAACAACAGAAAATTCAAAGAAAAGTGTAAACAGTTCAGAAAAGAAGAATACAAAAAACCTTACTAGGAGAACAGTTGATACCCCTTCCAAAACTACCCAAACTGATATCCCTAGTACAAGTCAACAAATTGAACTTACTACAAAATTAGTGGCTAAAATGACTGATTTTTCAAATCTGCTCAAAGTTCAAACACCATTTAGTATTGAGAACAAACTTGCTAAACTGAAAATTTCTATTCCTTTCACTGAATTGATAAACAAGAATTTGTATAGATCTCAGGTCCTAAAGGTACTAAACATAGGGGAAATTACTAATACTGTTAATTTAAATGATGATCATCTTGAACTTTTGTTTGGGCTAGAAGTTGATGGTAAACGTCAAGAAGGAGGTGTCCCCCCATTTTATGTCAGTCTTAATGTTCATGAAAAAATTATCCATAATGCCATGTTGGATTCAGATGCATCACATAATGTTATGCCAAAGGCTGTTATGGAGAAACCTGACCTTGAAATTACTAGGCCCGTACAAAGATTTGTACTCATTTGATTCTAGAAAAGTTAGATGCCTAGGTCTTATCAAAGCTCTCTATGTCACTTTAGCTCAGATACCAGCGAAGAGTCTAGTGATGGATATAGTAGTAGCTGATATACCTCCTAAGTATGGCATGCTTTTGTAATTCTCATGGGGAGCAAAGTTACAAGGGACTCTTCAAATGGATATGACTTATGCCACAATATTAGTGTTTGGTCAAAAAAGAAGACTGTATAAGGAAACTTTAATGAAGTACATGGTGATTAGTCAACAAAAACCACACAACTATCCTTTGTACTCTATCCATACCGATCTTGAATCCTTCATTCTTTATAATGATGGAGACATTGACACACAGTTACCCATGCAAAAAATGAGCTTAATGAAAAACGTGACAACCAAATACAAATTGTAAAACAAGACCCCTAAATGAACCTCTTTGGAATATGAGTTTTGATGGATCATGTGGCAAAGCATGCTCAGGAGCAGGTGTTTGGGTATATAATGCAAGGAACAATCATGCAGAAGGTCACTCCTACAAACTCAATTTTTTGTGCACAAACAATATAGCAGAATATGAAGCCCTTCTCTCAGGATTAAAATTGCTGAAAATAGTAGGAGCTAAGAGGATTTCTATCCATGGTGATTCTGAACTAATCATAAAAAGAATTAAAGGATAATATTCTGCAAAAAATCTAGGATTGAGAACATATAGAAATATTGTGCTTGATTTCCTAAGAACATTTGAAGAATATGATCTAGCTGTTATTCCGAGAAATCAGAACATCCTAGAAAATGGTTTAGCCTTTTCAGCAAGCACATGATAGTTGCCTCACCCAAACAGACAATACACGGTAGAGGTTAAACATCGTCCATTTGTGTATGATAACATGAGATACTAGCAAGTATTCGGTAATGAAAATCAAATTGAGAGTTTCTTACAATCCAAGGACGAATTTGAGGATAACAACATAGACTTAGATTGTGAAGAAGACAGTCACACTGATGTACAAATCATTGTAGATAAACAATCTGTTGTTTCTGATGTAAATATTTCAGCAAATAAAACCGTACATAAAACAAAAATACATAAAGACCCAGAAAAAGAGGAATTTGAAGTACTTCAACTCAAGGATAATATCCTGCCTAGAGGGCTTGTCCCTTTAGAAGAACTATTTGACTTTAATGACGTGGCAAAAAATCCAAAAATAGAACCAACAGGAACAAACATTGAAGAGTGTAACATACACAGTAAACAAAGCGCCAAAATGATAAAACTGTCAAAATCACTACCTATCGTTACAAAACAAAGGTATATAGCTCTGTTTAAGGAATTCATAGATATATTTGCTTGGAGATATGAGGAACTAAAAGATTTTGATACTAGCATTATACAAAACAAAATTCCAATCAAGGAGGATCAAAAACCTTTTAAACAAAAACCACGTAGGATAAATCTTGTCTTAATGTCCCTGATTGAGAAAGAAATCAAGAAAATATATGAGGCAAAAATCATAGTTTCACTTAGATATTATAAATGGGTATCCAACATTGTGCCTACAAGAAAGAAAACAGGTGAAATCAAACTTTTCATTGACTTTAGGAATCTCAACAAAGTATCCCTTAGGATAATTACCCCTTACCAAAAATGGACCACATATTATAGAGGGTAGTAGGCTCCATTAGGATCTCTTTGTTAGATATATTTTTAGGATATAATCAAGTTTTAGTGCATCTTGATGATCAGGACAAAATAACCTTTACTACTCCTTGGGGGAATTTCATGTATGTGAAAATTCCCTTTGGATTAATGAATGCTGGTGCCACTTTTCAAAGAGTGATGGATATTTCTTTTGCAAACGAAATTGGCCATTTCATTGTGATCTATCTTAATGAAATTATTGTATATTCAAAAACTGATGAAGAAAACTTGGCACATATAAGAAGAGTTTTTGAGAAATGTAGAAGGTTTGGAGTTTCCTTAAATCCCAAGAAAACATTGTTTGGCCTTGAAGAAGGAAGTTGCTTGGTCACATTATTTCTAAATATGGAATTAGAATTGACCCTAGAAGGATTGAAGGTATACTCAAAATTAGTCATTCCAAGAACATCGAAGAACTTCAATCTTTCATTGGTAAAATCAAAATTTTAAGGAGATTCATACCCAATCTTGCAGAACTTTTGAGAAATATATCAACATGCTTAAAAAAGATTCAGAAATAAAGTGGAACATTGAAGCTAAACAACCTTTTGATCTAGTCAAACAAGCATTAACAAAAGATGCAGTTCTAATCAGCTCAGATTTTACCAAAGGCTTCTTAATTTTTTCTTTTGCATCTGAGCATACTATTGTTGTTGTGTTATTGCAGAGAAATAATGAAGGACATGAAAAATCAATAGAATTATTTAACAAATCCATGAGAGATGCACATTTGAAGTACAACATCATGGAAAAACATGACTTTGCTCTGGTTAAAGCACTAAAATATTTTAGAGTTTACATTTTACATTCACATATTATTGCTTGTGTGCCTAATGCAATAGTCAAAGACATTTTAACGCAGAATGGTCCTGATGGAAAGAGAGGCAAATGGATTATTGTTATTCTGGAATATGATTTGGAAATTAGACCTTCCAAATTGATCAAAGGACAAGGGTTAGGCAAGGTGATGGGTGAATCAAATTTTCATGCACTAGATATTAACATGGTCCATTCATTGGATGATCAAGAGGAATTGACAACTCCACTAATTGAGGAAGCATTCCTAAATTCTCCTTGGTATGCAGATATCTTATATGTCTTGTTAAATTTAAATGATCCTCTTGGTTTGTCCAAAATTAAAGCTAGATTTCTGAAGTTGAAAGCTGTCAAATTGTGCATTCTAGAAAATGTCTTATACTAGAAAGATGTTGGAGGTGTTTTACACAAATGTTTTCTAAAGTATGTCACAGATAAATTTATGCAAGAATTCCATGAAGGTGACTGTGATGGCCATATTTATTAGAAAACTACCGGCAATAAGATCCTTAGGGTTGGTTTCTACTGGCCTACCCTTTTCCCTGACATCCACAAGATGGTAACTGCCTACCACAAATGCCAAATTTTTTAAGGAAAGAGAAAATTGTTGCCCTTACCCTTAAAGCTTATTTCTGTTGAGAGCCCTTTCCAACAATGGGGTTTAGATTCCATTGGAGAAATTCATCCCCCATCCTTTTCCCAACACAAATGGATTCTTACTGCCATAGACTACTTTACCAAATGGATAGAAGCCACTCCTTCCAGAAATGTTACTGATTCTGTAATTATTAAATTCTTTGAAACAAATATCATTTCTAGATTTGGTTGTCCTAGAAAACTTATCACTGATAATGCTGCAGCCTTCAAGTCCAAGAAAATGGTTGATTTCTGTCATAAGTACCACATAAATTTGGGACATTCAACAACCTATTAACCTCAGGGTAATGGATTAGTTGAATCTTCAAACAACATTTTGGTGAATATCATCAAAAATATCTTGGAAGATAACAAGAAGTCATGGCATAACAAGTTGGTCAATGCACTTTGGGCTGATAGACTTACTACCAAAAAATCAATTGGCATGTCTCCATACCAATTGGTCTATTGAATGAATGCAAATTTTCCTTCCTCTTTAAGAGTTCCAGTCATGAAGATCATTCAGGAAATACAAGTTGAACCAAATTATTTACAGAGAAGGATCAATCAAAATATTCAATTACAACAGTACAGATAAGAGGTCTATAACAGGAACCAAGTTGTCCAAGAAAATTTCAAGAAGATTTTTGATAGAAGAACAAAAGTTGATGATTTTAATCTAGGTGACAAAGTTTTAAAATGGGATTCCAGAAGAGAAGACAAAGGTAAACATGGAAAATTTGACAACCTTTGGCAAGGGCCATACATTATTGATGCTTTCAAAGGAAACAATGCATATTTCCTTAAGGAGCTAGATGGAACAGAGATACCCGGAGGTCCTATCAATGGCAGGATGTTGAAGCATTACTTCTCTTAAAAATACAGTTTGATCTTTCATCATTGTAAATATTATAGTTTTATTGTTTGTGATTTTGATAACTCATTAACAAAGGTTAAAGCCTATGGAGAAGGCCCTAAGCCTGGTTTGATGAGCTGTCATAAAACAAAAAAAGAAATCATATTGTTACACAGCAATTTGTCACTGTCCCTACAATTTCCCATCCCGCACATTAGAGGGCTTATTCCGTGACCTGTGAGTAGTGACATGACCTGAAACCACTTTCATGGCATCCCCTTGTACGAGGACATTCATTTCCCTAAATACAATTCCTTGTGAAAAACCCTAAAAATAGCCTTTTTGTCCCTGGCGCAACTAGCCAGTTCAGCCCTCGCACCAATGGGGGAAATCCTCCAAAGAGGGCGCGCCAGCTGGCGCACTGTCATAGTGTTATACCTGCGCCAGGCTTATTAAGGAGTGTTTAAAAAAAATAAATGGCGGAAGATTGACTCCAACAAATTCCTGAACTGCTATCTAAATTGAGTTGGGAGGTTTGGCTTTGGATCTCCATGTAGAGGAAGTGGTTTTCTACCTCTCATGGAAGGTTCCTTGAGGATAGGGCCAATCCCATGATTATAGGGATCCCAACTCCCCTTCCACCATCTATATAAGCTTGCTATTTTCCTTTGCAAGCTAGTCTCGAAGATCCTTCATAGCCTAAGGAATGCTGCAAGAGCCTTGATAGTCCTCATAGAGCCAAATCAGTAGCAAGGAGATTATTGTCAAGACAACCGAAGAGAGAGGCTTGTCCCATTCCTGACGAGCTTTACTGAGACGTATTCCACTGTCGACCTGCCGAAGGAAGATCCAATATCAGAGCCAGGTTGTATCTTTCTTTGTATTAATTAATGATAAGTGAATTTGGTTATGGTTCCACTCGTATTGTTCATACTTTGTGATCATGAGTTGCATCTTCTCTGACTGATACATAATTTCATATATTGGGTTTTACGCTTGTATGTTCATCGTGTTTCTTGTATGTGCAGGGGTTCGATCGTGACAAGTGGGAGAATTGTGATCTGCCGGAGCAAGGAAATGGGAGTGCTACCTTCTCTACGAACAATAGTGTTGGACTTAAGGTAGGCCTTCTTCGGAATTTGGTCTATTGCAATTAGGAATTTGCGCCTTAGCGTGATACGATTGTTGCTAGACCCGATCTGGGCTAGTAGGGATCGCCTCTGTCCATAGAGGGGATTTACCTCTACAACAAATTGGCGACTCCACTGGGGAGACGTTGATTTGGAGTATTGTCTTGTATTTTCGGTCGATTCTTGACTTTTCTTTCTTGATCAACTCTTTTGGCTGGCTCCTTTCGTGTGTTTGGCTTTTGTTTAGCTTCACCATCACTAGTCTGTTCCTTGGATTTCTCTTTTTTTATTTTTTCTTAGTAAACTCGACTGGCACACTTATTAGCCTGACATTCGCGCCAATTGGCGCATGTTGCCAGTGTATTACCCGTGCCAATCCTGTTCTGGCGCTAGATTCAGCCTGACAGTCGCGCCAATCCTGTAAGGTGCTAGGGTTTGCTTTGTTTTGAGCTTTCTGAACTTGATCTGTGATTTTGGTTTCATTTTTATGACTACCTGAGTGTTCTGGAGCCTTGTTTGACTGACTGTGGCCTTCATCCTTTGGTTTTTTTCCCTCTTCTATCGATTTTTCATTCTAGCCCTAGGGCATCTAGGTGCTATAGTGTGTCGAGCCTCCCATGGGAGTTTTTGGTTTCTATCTATTCAATCAACTTTGTGATTGCTTCTCTGCATTCGTTTGGTGGTTGTATATCATTTTTTTGTGTTGCTTGAGTGATTGGTTTCTTCCTCATTCGAATTCCACCTTGTCTCGTTTTGGGCCTAGATTACATTGTTCATTTGAGTCTTTGGGATTCTCTTGGTTTTGAGGGATTGTTTTGTCATTTTGAGCTCTGATTGTGTGTTTGAATTGAGTGAAATTTGCTTGCTTTTACTCTTTTGCTATTGCTTCTCAAATTGTTCATTTCATTAGTTTTCATTTTCTTAGTGCACTTTGCTCTCAAACATTGAAAATACAAAAAAAATCTCTTTTGCTTTTGATTAGTTAATGCAAACTGAATCTTTTCTGTGTTATTAGTGATTTGTAACTCTGAAAGAAAATATTTTTAATTTCCATTAGCTGGATTAGAGACATCACTGGTTGTTGTCTGGTCATTTTGTTATTGTGTGAAAAGCTCTTAACTCTCTCATAATTAGCTTTCATCGAATGAAGTGATATACTATGGCATGTAGTGTGCATTTAGGAGATTTTGAGACGTTACACTCGCTAGGGCCTGAAAATTGAAATATAATTGAAGATTAACATTAAAATTTATTCAATTTACACTAAGGCAGCATTGAAACATTAACGAAATATTTAGAGGTCTAGGTTAGAGATGTGTTCCGGCGTCGTTAAACCTAGTAGTTGTCGTTCGCCTCTTGGCTTTAGACAACGCTAGTACGGACTTGTGCTCCCCATACCGTTGCGTATATAAAGGGAGACCCCACTAGGTTGCTATCCTTTATCCATAGGAAGCCTAGTCTGCCGCCCTATACCTGTGATACACCAAACACAACATTCGGGGAGATTGCCTACACGTACGTTAAGTCCTTGGTTGATTTCTCTTTCATTTTGAAACCAAAGTGTATATTGCAGTTCACGGTTATTTGGTACACCCTTTGCCTAGAATTCCTGAGCAGTAATTTTGATCTTATCTGAATCCTTAAATTTGAAAAGATCACCAAGCGCTTGTCCTTTCATGCTTGCTTCAAAACTAAAAGAGATAGAGTCATCTTTCATCCATTTCTCGACTCTTAAAACATGAAACAGTGAAGTTTCTAAGTTTCAATGTGGTAAAATAAATCACTTGCGATCACACGCCCTGTTAGAATTTTCTTGTTGGTCGTTTGATTGTGTGCCTTGATTTTTCATCCCGTGTGTTTGTTTGATCTTTTTCTCTTATCGTTATTGTCACAGTGGCGGAACCCTCAGTTTCGTCTACTAGTAGTCCGTATACAGACGATTCATCAGAGGCCTCTCAGTCCTCTGCTGAACCTCAGCAGCCTATCGTTTCCGAGTTTCCCGATGGGGGACCGGTTCTATCTGAGCTTCCCATTGGAGGACCAGTTGAGTTCAATTGGCCCTTATCTGACGCTTGGTCTGGATTTGGAGTAGGGGAACATTTCCCTCCTCTTACATCGGGTTCGCCTTTTCTAGCTGCTGTTATTCCTCCTAGTCCTCGCTGTTTGTTACGAGATCTTGCGGCAGGTTCAGATATGGGTGCATCCAGCCATTCTCCTAGTGAGGAAATCCACACGTCTGGTGAAGATTACCACTTTTTCCCAGAAGAAAACCCTGAGTTATCTGACATGTCTTCGCCCGGTCCCTCACTTCCAGTGGGATATAGATCTTTGAGTCAGATCATGACCGCCGTTGCCTCTATGGAGATATCAACTCCTTCTACGAGGCCGGTTATTCCTTCATTGGGGATGTATCCAAGGACACCCATTACGTCATCCCCTCAGTTCACTTGAGTTCCTGTCAAGCCCACCGTCTGTGTTGCCGCATCTACACCCGCTGTTACCACTCAGTCCATAAGGACCACATCACTTCCCAAAGACATCTATATAGAATCTGCTATGCCGGAGAACATTTCTGCTAACAAGTATCAATTTTCCCTACAAAAATCAAACCCCGAGGTCGGTCAATCCTCCCAAGATCCTAGCCGTCTGTATTTTTCGCATTATGCACAGGATGGTACCCCCGTTTACATTTTTCCATATCAATACGATGAGCATGGAAACCCTTTACGTTTACCCACTCCTGAGGCTTATCTCCATGGTCAAGGTTTTCCGTCTAACTAGGCTGGGCAACCCTACAACCCACAAGGGAAACCCTTCCAGGGCCAACCTTTGGGACAACTTGGTTATCCTTATGACCCGCAAGGATAGCCCTTACAAGGCTATCTTTCAAGCCAACAGGTGTTGTTATACGGTCCACAAGGACAGTCCTACAACCCTTCAGGTTAACCTATCCAGCCTCACCCTGTGTTCCAACCAGGGCAACCTCAAGGACCCAGTCAATCGGGGTACCAACCGAGGCCGTTGTACGGTCCTAGGGAGCAAGTCCAACCTTCACAACTTATGCAACCTCAGTATCCTATTGGTCCGAATGTTGCACATCAGCCAGGATCATCTTATGGTCCTGTTGCAGGTCAAATTAGTTACCAGCCACAACCTAGCCCCATTCCACTACTCGGCCAACCAGCCCATTCGGCTCAGCCTGGTGTCCCACATCAGCCAGGTCAACCTGCACAACCGGCGCAACCTGTTTACCTGGGTCAACCTGCTCAACTAGGGTAGCCCGTCTAGCCAGGTCATCCTGTCCAACCAGGCCAGTCTGCACATCCTGTCAACCCTTCTCAATAGCTGATTTACTCGATGCCAAAACCGAATCAACCAGTGCACCCTAATTATCAGGCCCAACAAGGTCCCACCTATCAGCAGCTCACTCAACCCCAAGGCAGTTACTATCCTCAAGGTCAATCTCGACTGACTTATAACCTGCCCCAAGGTTCCCATTATTACCCTCAACAACCCGGCTACACCTCTACTCAGTAGCCAAATCCACAGACTGCTCAAACGGGGCCGACATATAATCAAGGTCCATACTCTGGTTATCAAACCTCGTACACTGGTTACGAGCAGCCACATCAGACTGGTTATAAACCCTATATCCCCTATGGTCAGAATCCTCTGGGACAGAACCCATGGGGGCAAGGTTATGCTCAACCAGCGTGGAGTATAGGTACAGGTCCTTATCGAGGGCCTGGTATGCCTTTTAATCTGTAATTGCCATTTTTGGCTACCTTGGAACTACTGGACGTTTCTAAATTAACCAATGATCCGATTCTTCACAATCCTTATTAGCCCCCGGTTCCGACCAAGGTACCCGGCGACTGCCCTAAGTTTGAAGGTAAAGCTGGAGAGGACCCCCAAGATCATGTAATGACCTACCATCTATGGTGTTCGTCTAATTCTTGGGTGGATGATTCAATTCGTCTACGCCTCTTCCAGTGCACTCTTACCGGTGCTGTCGCTAAGTGGTATATAGAGTTACCCCGTGGCATCTTTCAAGACTTCAATATGTTAGCTATGGATTTTTTGAATCACTTCCAGTTACCGGTTTGCTATGAAGCCAGGACACATATCTTGACTTCTTTGAAGCAGGATAAATCCACCCACATATCCGACCATATTCATGAGTGGCGACATCGTCGTAGACTGATCAAGTTTGATATACCTGATCAACTACTAACTCATTGGTTCACCACCTCCTTCGTTAACAAAATCGCTCAAGATATTTCTATGGGGGCATGTGTGACTGAAGAACAAGCCATCGCGCGTGCCCAGTACCTGAATCTAGTGTACTCTCAGTCTGGCACGCTTTATGATATTTTGACTGATGCTCCACGGCCGGGAACATCTAAAGCACCACCTACCCCAGCAGTGGATGGTGTTATTGGTTCCGTTTCTCAAAATTCTCAAAAATCCTCGAATGGGAAGCAGAAGTCCAATTCTTCCAATAATTCTGCTCTTCGCGCTCCTCCATATTCTGGGAAAACTGCAGAGGTCAATGCCATTCAGGCTAATCCTACGGAAAAGGCCTCCAAAGGAAAGAAGAAGGGAAAAGGAAAATCCAAACCCAACACCCCTAAACCAGAGTCTTCTAAACCTCATACTGATGACAGTTCTCAACGTAAACCGAAGTGCCCCTGCCTTATTTGTGAAGGAGATTATTATACCAAGGATTGTCCCCGACGATCTAAAATTAGTCAACTTCTCAAAGGCTCCAAAGGGACTCCGGCAGTTCTCAAATAACTGTTCCCATCTCAATAGACCCAGATGATTGAACAACCTTCACCATCTGCACCATTTGGGTCCCAGGTCTTTATGATGAATGGTGCTGCACCTATCTCAATTGCTACGCGTTCGAAGGATTATGCTGGATCACGCCAGGCAGCTGGGAAGGAAGTCGTGGATGGCCCACCTCCCTCCCCTGTCTTTGGTCCTTTGGAAATTGAGAAGCCCAGCGCTGAACCCGTTGTGAGGCCACCTTCTAAAGGTGTTCTGCGAAGATCTTCCTACAACCCAAATGCCCGTGCCGCTCAGCACTACAGTATTGTTGAGGATTTGGCATAGGCGCCTTCTGCTATGTCCGCATTGGAAGTCCTTCAAAGTTTCCCTTCGCAATGGAAAGCTCTGTTGTCTGCGATCGGTGGAATTGATCCCACTGATTCTAATCTTCTCACCTTCGACCTAGAAAATTTTACCCCCCAAATTCCGCATCAAATTTCTCTTGCGATACAAGTCGGGATCAATGGCCTCAACATCCATAGGGCCATTATGGATGAAGGTGCTTCCACCTGTGTCATGTCATCTGCCTGCTGGAAGGCCATTGGCTCTCTGGCTCTTTCATCATCTCCCAATGCCTTAGAGGCATTCGATGGTCAGGAATCAAAACCCCTGGGTGTTCTCGAGAGTTTTCCGAATATGTTACAAGGGAAGATAGTCAACGTAGAAGTGGAAGTGGTTGACACCAAGCTCAACTACAATATTCTTCTCGGCCGCAGTTGGACTCATGCCATGTTATGCGTGTCGTCCATCCTCTTCCGACTTCTCAAGTTCCCTCATGAGGGAAAAATCGTTACTGTGGATCAGTTATCTTTCTTCACCTCATCCTCTGAGAACAACGTTCCTTACGTGGTTCAGATCCCTAATCCCCCTAACAGTGTAGGACCCAGTCTCTTCAAGGACCCTGTCCTCATGGGTATTTTTCTGACGCCACCACCGCACACCATTCAAGTTAATATGATCTCTAGGTCTGATGACCCATGGATCATCCCTTCGCCTGAACATGTGACTGATTTTGGTGAATCGATGCCCTTAACTCCAGTAGAGATTAATTACTGTGAAATTGTCGCCGCATCCGATCCTCCTCCTCCTCAACATGCTCCTTCTAGCGTGGCTTTAGATATCTATTCCCAATCCCCCAGGCTCTGCGAGGCCGACTCGACCAATCCTCTTAAATAGATCTTCCCTTCTGATGAAGCCATTGTTGAAACAATGTCTCTTGAGGAGATGCCTTGGAGCGATGGACATCATCGTTCCTCCTTCATGCCTAGCCTGGGGGAAATGTCCGATTGTCTAGAGCGTTTTTCATCTCAGGTTCCTACTCCACCTCTCCAGATGCCCATATTGACTCATGAGGTCCTTTCAGAGGGAAACCTGAGCAACATTAATCAAACCATTCCGATCGACATCTCCGTCAAACTGGGGATAGTCGAGAACATACATGTGGGAGTGACTTGTTCTCCTGATGAGATACAAGTTTATACCGATATTTTTCATGAATTCAAAGACGTGTTCGCTTGGTCCTATGAGGAAATGCCTGGGATTGATCCCAGCATAGTAGTGCACGAGATTCCTACCTATCCCGGTCCGAAACCCGTGTGCCAGCGCCTACGCCCAGTGCATCCTCGCAAAGCCACTGCCATTAAAGAAGAAGTTGAAAAAAATCTAAACGCGGGCTTCATTTACCAGATTCCCCTCACAGAATGGGTCTCAAATATTGTCCCTGTAGATAAGAAGCAGGGTATTATAAGAGTCTGCATTGATTATTGTGATATTAATTAGGCCTGTCCTAAGGACAGTTACCCCACTCCATTCATAGATCAAATCATTGATGAATGTGATGGGAGTGAGATTTATTCCCTGATGGACGGCTTTTTTGGGTACAATCAGATAAATATTTTACCTGCCGATCAACACAAGACTGAATTCATCTATCCATGTGGTACCTTTTCTTATTAAAAGCTCTCGTTCAGCTTAAAGAATGCTGGAGCTACTTTGCAGCGTGCTATGTCTTACGCATTCCACGACATACGCCATATCATTCAGCCTTATCTAGACGATTTGCCAGCTCATTCAGCTCGGTGAGAGGACCATCCCGAACACCTCCACCAGATTTTCCTTCTCTGTAGACGTTATAATATCCAGCTTAACCCTCATAAATGCATCTTTTGCGTGGATTCTGGCTGTCTTTTAGGGTTCATAATCTCCAAGGACGGAATTCGCCTTGACCCTCTAAAGGTCGAGGCTATTGTCAATCTCCCATCACCCTCTTCATTACCACAATTGCAGAGTCTACAGGGAAAAGCTAATTTCCTACGATGCTTCATCTTGAACTATGTGGAAGTGGCCAAAGGATTCACGCGTATTTTAAAGAAAAACGTTCCCTTTCATTGGGATGAGATTGCTCAGTGATCCTTCGAGAAGCTCAAGACGTTACTCATTAATGCTCCATTGCTTCGTCCTCCAAACTATCACCGTGACTTCACTCTATACTTGGCCGCTGTGTTTAGCACCATAGCTATGGTTCTGGTGCAGGATGATGATGATGGAAATGAACACATTGTTTATTATCTATCACGAAATCTTCTCGAAACAGAAACGCGTTACGCTCACGTCGAGAAACTGGCATTAGCCGCAGTGCAAGCTGTGCAGCGGTTTCGCCACTACATCCTGTTGCATACAGTAATCGTGGTTTCAGATTGCACCACCATGACGTACATTCTATCTCGACAATTACTGGGGGGAAAGTACTTCAAATGGATCGTCATCCTTCAGGAGTTATATTTAGAGTTTACCACTGCTAAGTTGACCAAATCACTGGTTTTTGTGGATCTCATTTCCTCCCTTCCGACAGACTCCACCCCATCTCACTCCGAGGATCATATCCCGGATGAAACACTCTTCCTTATCAGCACTCGCGATCCATGGTACGACGACATCATTGTGTATCTTCAAACTTCAATGTTCCGGTCTGAGTTTACCAAAGATGCCCGACGTTAGATTCGGCATCAGTCTCAACCATACCGCATTGTAGGAGATACCTTATACCGGGTTGGAGTAGATTTGGTGCTCCGTCGGTGCTTGACCTTGGAAGAGGCTGAAAGAGTCTTGAATAAATATCACAGTGGTGCCTGTGGCGGTCACATGTCTAGATATGCCACCGCCCAGAAGATTCTGCGTGTGGGCTACTTCTGGCCGTCGATATTCAAAAATTGTATTGTTACAGTCCGAAAATGTCATTCGTGCCAGGTTTTTCAGTGTAAGATGCACGCACCACCCCTCCATCTACACCCTGTCATTACCGTAGGCCCTTTTGCGAAATGGGGTATAGATTTCATGACGTGTAAAATGAGTATTGAAAAATGGGGCTTATGAGCTCATTGATTACGAAGGAGTTCCATTGATGCAGCCTAGGAACGGGCTGTACCTTAAAAAATACTACGCTTGAGTTATTTTTGGTGTGGTGTGTGTACATAGGTGTGTATATTCATTTGTCTACATGTGTGGTGTGGTGTGCGATGTAAGCATATTTCTGTTGATCAGGTCTTCCTGATTGTGCAGATGTCCATTACTCCATTTGTTGGTTTCGCGAATGGTGCCTCCCACAGTACCAGGAATCTGTCTTCGGCAGCCTGGGTAATCTACGATCCTGCTGGTGAGTTGGTTAACCTGCAAGGTGTGTGTCTGGGGCTTGCTACAAATAATATCCCGGAATATAGTGCTATATTAGAATTATTAACCGAGGCAGTGGACCTCGGTATTCATGAATTAATTGTATATCTGGACTCACAACTTGTAGTATTATAGCTTAATGGTCATTATTCAGTTAGAAACCCATCCATTTTACATATGTATCTACGTATTCGTTTACTGGAAAGAAATTTTGATTATATCACATATCAACACATACCCAGACATATGAATACATTTACAGATGCAGTAGCTAATATGGTTCTAGATAGACATTTGCGCAACTTGTAAAAACATCATCATATGTAAAAAGATCCATCGAGAAATAGATATATAGATATATATGTCGAATAGTTTGCAGTTTGTGTACATCACATAAAGTCAAAAAATATACATGTCTATCTAATAATAGCCGGAGACAACATGACTCTCAAAAATATATGCATGAAAAATCCCTATATGTCTAATCAGCATGGTGCTCGTGGTAACATGTCACCGCGTGCACCAAGCGTCTCAAGAGTCGGTGGAGACGACTAGGCACCCCCACCGTGTGTCTCTGATATGCCATCAGAACATATGCTAGCCAGGCATAGTCTGGAATCCCCCAGGAAATGCCCTCAAGGTTTTGGATCAGCTCTCCTCCCTCGGCACCCTCTGCCTGAGGGTCGTATGCAAGGGGATTTCTCTGTGCAATAGGAAACATGCCGGCAGGTCTCTCTGGACCAACATCTGCATACACATAGAACTGTTGTTAGAATAGGCATGTATCACAAAAAAAAAAACACAACATAAATACATAAAAAATCAAAAAAGAGTCATACCCAGCTCCTCGTCCCAGTCCTCCCCCTCTAGGAGCGAAAGATCTGGGTCTCCAGTGAAATCGGTCCTAGCATAGAACCAATCTTGTACAAGCCCTCACTGAGTATAATATTTTGAAGAGAGTTGTTGATGAAACTGTTCAAAACTTTTCAAAGAGATTTAATAAAGTGTATGACTCAATCCCTGCCCATCTCAAGCCTCCTCCAAGAGCAGCTCAGCTGAGATATGTTGAAGCTTTTGATTATGAAGTTTCTATACTGCTGAGAGAGAGATAATCCCCTTCACTTGCTGAAATGAAAAATGATGCAGTGAAGGTGGAGTTCAATATGATAGCGGAAAAAAGGTCTAAGATGGGTAAGACTAAGTTAAAAGAAGATAATCCTTCTACCTATGATGACAAATTTGATTCCATGATGAAGACAATGGAAAAACTGATGGATAGGCTTGCCCTTGGTAATGCCTCTGCTCCTCCTGCACAAAATGAGCCTCAGTTTAGAAATCCTCAATTCAGAAGACCTCAAAACCAACAAAGGACAAGGGAAAATAGAAATCATCCACCTCACCCTCAAGCAAGGCCTCATTTTCAGCAAAAAATATTTGATTAAGAAGATCAACCTGAAATACAAGAAGACTCAATTAATTACTTATATTAAAACATGTTAGGGATGTTTTTAACTAAGGAAGAACATGATGAGTCAAATCATGGTGTAAAAAAGGGTGAGGAACCATCTGATTATCTTAAAGGGTATCAACATGCAATCTTTGAGATGCAGAAGTAGTACAACCCCAGAAACATAAATGTGCTAATTACTGCAAACAAAACACGGCCCAAGAAAGATGCCCCCAAGGCTACTAAAGCTAGGAAATAAACACCACCTCCTCCTCCTGTCAAAGAGACTGAGAAATCCGCTTTTGTTTTCATTTTGGAAAGTGAGATATCTAAGATCAAAATCGCAGTAACTTTTGGAGAAATTATTAAGGTGAATGAATACAGAAGTAGGGTTGTGAAAATGTTGAATTCACAACCAGGAGCTGTTGATATCCTAAATGTTCAAGAATATCATCCAACCATATACTTGGGTCCAAGATTAGAGGATGAGCAGAATGAGGAGGTGCCTCCTTTTTATGTTAGCCTTAGAATTCATGACATGACATTACATAATGCCATGTTGGATTCAGGAGCCTCTCACAATATTATGCCCAAAGTAATCATGGAGAGGATGGGGTTGGAAATTACTAGACCATATAAGGATTTGTTTTCCTTTGATTCAAAAAGATTTCAGTGCATTTGTTTAATAAAATATGTTGTTGTTGGTCTTACACAAGTCCCTACTAAGACAGTGGTCATGGACATTGTGGTAGCAGACATTCTGTTAGGGTTCTATAATAGTAGGGTTCATAAAATTTTGAATTGAGTTTGATAAGTCTTGTAAATATGTACATACCTTTCTTTCTGCAAGTTGTTTTCCCATATTTTGAAAAGATGAAAAATAAAAATAAAATAAAAAAGAGGGTAAAAACTCCTAAAAGAAATATCAAAGGACATAGAAAAATATACACCCCAAAAGAAAAAGAAATAATATCTGAAAGTGAGCAAGTCCAAATGCCACTACTTTTACTTTACTGCAAGAATAATGATTATGTGTAGAGTATTAATAAATTCCATAATCCATGATTAGTTAAACAATTCAATCTTAACTTTTCATGCTTTCAATTTCATGTTTTAGATAGTGAATAAAGATTTGTCAAACAGTTTAAAATTAACAAATCAGTAGATAAATAGAGAATAATGAGGAGCTCAACAGTTTAATCTGAGCCCTCTCATGAAATAAGGTAGATCTAGATTAGTTTTATGCTTTGAAAGAAAATGTTTTAAGGTTGCAAGCCTAAATGCACCTGCAAAATGAAGAAAAAATGTTAGAAATACAAGTTGGGTAGGTAGAAAGCAGTGGAGCAATCATGTAAATAATACATCATCGGGAAAAATCACTAATTTCCCCTCCCCTATGAGTATTTAATATTCTAAGCTATCAATCAAATAGACTCAAAGCATTTCTCTGACTTTTGTTGGGACCGAACCCAAGGCTCTATGACTAGTTAGTTAGAAATATTGAGTTCTTATGTTAAATCCTCATTTACCATCATTTACCTTTCATTCATTTATTAAATCCCCTTTTTCCTAAGTAAGCACAAATTCTTGCTTAGTAAAATTGTAACCCTAGAATAATTAATTTCATCCCTTCATAAGCATTCATAGAAACCCACAAAGTTACATTTATCCTAAGTATTAGTGAAAGAAATTATAAAAATGAGCAATGCTTGATTTTGTACTATACTTAGAGATAATGTGTATTTTGTTTTACATTTCACTCCCCTCTCATATTAACTTTTAACATATTTTATTAAATCCCTAAGAAATACCCTTTCCTAGTTATTAATTTCATTATATCTAAATATCCCAAAAAAACCACTATTATAAACTTTTGACCAAAGTATATTATCCCATGTGCATAAATGAAAAACCCAAGATATAAAGCCCTTTGGTCTAAAATATTATGGTTATTCAAATATCCCGCAATATAGTTTTTTAAACTATTGAAAAAGGTTAAAAAATATATATAATATAACCTACCATTACGCACATTTGCGAAACATTTTTTATTAAATGTTGCAAACCTAACCCGCCATATATATATATATATCAATGGATAAGGCTTAAAAAACCTTGTTTAAAAAGCGCCTTTGCAATAAAAATTTATCTCGCCGCTATACATAAATAAACCCATATATATACGTTTTAAACCTATACTCCTCGATTTTATTATAAAGGTTTAAACACATATTAAACCATTCCATTTTCATAACTAAAGCCCTGTCCCACCTTTACTTTTTAACACAACTCTTAAAGCTATCTTAGCCCTTCACATTCATTTCTCAAATTTAACAGTCAACGAGCAATATCCCATAGAAAAAGTGCATGATAGCCCCAAGGCGAAAGCCATGCGAAATGGATGGTTTTCCAATGACCCTGTTGGGGTCCTGTGTTTTGATAGATTGGCTAATCAAAAGACAAGGTAGTATTAGAACCAATCTTTAGAGCTCTAGGATCTATCACTCCTAGTCTCAGAGAGGGATCTCTCAATGTTTTTATAAATATGTGTCTTGAAAGCTTTAGTATTTGATTTTAGGCTAGTTACGATGTGCAGGGTTGTTTGTTTTTCTTGGTTGGACAAATGTGTTTCATGTGGTATAGATAGAGCATGAGAATCTATAAGCCATTGGGCAATGGATTCATGTGAAAGTCCAAATATTTCTGACTGAGAAGGAAGGGAAACCAAAGGGAAAATATAACTTGGTCAAGGATCTGTCGAATAATATAGGTGAAATGGGATGAACATTAAGGACTAAGAGTGAAAAACAAACTAAACCCTTTCACAATGGCTTAAAATATTCGGGGAATTCCCTATTTCCTCCATTAAGCTCACTGCTATGGACTTAATTAATCATAAACACTCAAAGAAAAGGAGAAATGAAGACTTAACACCTTCTTAATGAACTATAGGATTCGGGGAACACCCTATTTCCTCCTATGAGTTTACTGCTGAAGGCTTAATCAACAAAAACATACAATTGCATTCAAAGAAGAGGGAACACCTTAGACATCTAGGACTACAATTATAGGGACCTTCAACACAATAATTACAATAATTAACAGAGGGTATGATTGAAACAAACTTCACTGTCAAACTGCAAGCATTAATAATCAAAGGGAGACTTTAGATACATTATTCAGTGGTAAAGAAAGAGGGAACACCTAAACAGTCTTTAGCACAACCGAATTAACCATTTATGAACTAAAAAAAAATGAATATTTAAGAGAGCTATTAGAATACCCTGTCATATTCAGTAGCAGAAAACATATAAACAGTGAAGGATATTTTTTTTTTTATCCTACTGTAAGCAAAGCATGATTGAAAAAAGTGGAAAACAGGAAGTAACATTAACAATAAGAAGTACTTCACCAAAACCAGGCTCAGGGATCCAATGGTCCAGCCTCCTTTATCAACAGAAAAACAAATATCTTCACACTCTTTCAGAACACCAATGCTTCTTCAAAGCAGCAATATGTATTATTTTAGAAATCACCAAATGCCAACCTTTTACAATGAGACTTCGAAGGGTCTTTATAGAAAAAATGAGGAAAAGTAGGTGAGGAAAGTTTAAATGATCATCATAGATAGAAGGAGTGCATTCGAATGCTCCATCCTGTGTCATAAACATAACATTAAATTTTGGACAGATTTAGTAACTTTGTTGCTTGTTGAGACTATCTTGATATGACAGAAATCACCCACAGGGTATCCTTGAGAGGAAAAACCATCTGGAGTGGTACTGTTATCTTCTTAGTGTGAGTTAAGTGAAGAATGGGCTATGAGGACTCCCATACTTCTAAATAACTTCTTCTGACAGTTTTAGTAGCTTCCTTGGTGTAATAACTGCTTGGCAGGCTTGTGTGCATGGGATGGGCTACGTTTGTTTCAGTCAACATTCTGCACTAATAACTGCTCTGTCTCTTTGTACTTCAACCTGTTTTAACTCTATTTATGTATTCACTTTGCTGATTGCTTGAACTGCTTCTGTACTGATGCCCTTTGACGTTGTTTCGTGGCCCTGAGATGGCCATCTGAGCTTTTGTGTCACCTTTGTGACTGTAAAACATTAATTCCTTCATCGGCCATGAAAAAACCTGCAAACACACAAGAACATGTTATGAAATCATGCGGGCTTGGTTTAGACTACTTTAGAGGGCTCAAGAGGATGGAGGGGCATTTAGGGAAAAAGTGGATGCAGCGGAAAAATGGGTGAAAAACCTGGCAGAGAAGCTAACCAGGTGCAGATGAAGGTTTGGGTGCGAGGGTGAACGTGGACCATTGGATTAGAAAAATCAACGGTGGGGATTCGTTGATGGAGTCATTCGGGAGATTTAGATGAATGGAGAATGGATGGGGGCGAGATTAAAATAGAACCGTCCGATCTCATAGATAAATAGTGGAGATCGCTTGATGAAGTCGCTTGGTAGGGCGATTGGAAGCAAGTGAAATGTTGTCACTATATAATATGGGCCGTGCGATCTCAGAGATCGATGGTCAGGATTAAAAGCTAGAGTTGCATTGCGGAGGGCGGTAAGGCAGAAATAGGAATGGTTTTCATGAAAAAAAAAGGGGGAAAGCGGAAATGCCCAAAAAAATGTGATTCCATCAGTGAGTGATGCGTGTATTTCCAAAACAACCCATATTGCGCAATTTTGGAATGTTAAGCTTTGGGCACAAAAATTACGCGACATTGGATATCAACCATCAGATGTGGAGTGTTAGATCGGATGGCGTGGGTTGCACGCGATAGGCAGCAATGTGTGCAGGTGGAACATATGGAGGGGTTGAGTTAGGACCGTTAGATCTGTGGATTGGACGGTCAGGATTTAAAGAGAAAGCGGAGTTTTTGAACAAGAGGAAAATGAGGTAAGTGAATGAGCGGAAAGATGGGAGCCGTCGGATCTGTAGGAATGGATGGCGGAGATCTAATCAGTGATCAACAGAACAATTAATGGGAGAAAGGAAAATGTGGAGTGCGATGAAATTTTGGCCGTCAGTTCTTGTGTATTCGACGGTTAGGATCGAATCGGGGAATCGGGCCATCGGAGGAAAAGGAAAAAGGGAAAAATGTGTTTGCGATATGCAATTAAGCGCTGTCTGTAGGATCGGAAGAGATAAACGGTCAGGATAAAATCAGAAAGGTGATGAAAGAGGGCTATGGGCAGAGCATGATGAGATCCTGGCCGTTGGTTCTTGTGGATTCAACGGTCCAGATCGAATCGGCGGGCGTGAGTGAGGAGCGAAGCAAAGAACCGATGGAGCAATGTGATGGAATGCTGGCCGTTGGATCTGAAAACATCGACAGTGGAGATCTAATCAGCGACCAGCAGAAAAAGGGAAAAGGGGAAAGGAACATGCGAAGCGCGATTGAATCCTGGTCGTTGGTTCTTGTGGATTCAATGGTCCAAATAAAATTGGCGATCGGAGGAGAAGGGGCTTATCGCATCGGAGGATTGGAAGAATAAAGGAAAAGTTAGGGAAAGGAAACTTCGATTGCGATTAGCGATAAGGGCTAGCACCTGGTTATGGCTCCGGGTCACATGTGGAAAAGGGGCTAGGGCTAAGGCCAAAAGGGGCTTAAGGCCTTAATGCTAAAAAATGGGTTTTTTAGGATTTTTGAAGGGTTTTTGAGGGTTTTTGGGCTTTCGGTAGAGAGGAAAGAAAAGGTATTTAAACCTATAAATGAATCTTTTAGGTTTTAAAGGGGATTTAAGGATTTTAGAGGCTAAATGGAGGGTTAAAAGATGAGAAAAAGGCTTTATGAAAATGGAGGAAAATAAGTGAAAATAGGCAGTTTCAGTGGCTTTTGGAACAACTTTCTTTGGTGAATTAGCATGGCTTTAAGATGGAAACAAAAGTGAAAATTAATTCAAAGGGATAAATAATCATCATAAGACTTCAAAGATGATGGATTTTCAAAGAAATAAATCTCTTGAAGGCTTGAACACAAATTTAGCCACCTTTTAGCTTATCAGAATTTATAGGTGGCTAACAGACCCCTTCCCTCCACGTGGTCTCTTTTGATTCAATCGCGTGGGTTTTCATTAAAACCACTTACCACTCAAAATCCATGCAATAAACCGCTAGTTTTCAAAGAATGTGTAAATTCAAAACTATTTCCCTCTTGATGCGACCTGCATTTAATGTCAAAGGGTTAATACAATCAAATGTTTATTAAACCTTTGTATATGATTTTTTTCGGTATTTTTCCTATCTGTCACGTTTAAACCATTGTTTTTGCCTTCCCCGACTGTGCAAGCCTGAAAAAAACCCCTGTTAGCCATTTTAACGCCCAGAATTTCCTAAATTCACCAAAGAATCCTATAAAACACTGTTGCAGAGCTATATCTCTCCAGTTCAACCACTTAAGCAATCAATTCGACTAGAAGACTGAAGAAAACCCTGTTAAAACTGATACCTACGTCAAAACAGGTATTGCTCTGAGATTCAAACTTGCAACTAAATTCAAAATACCTTTAAAAGAAAAAGAAAGCATTTTTAAATCAAGAAATTGATTAAATTGAATTGCCCAAAATTCCCAGAAACAGGAAAAAACCTGCCAAAATTTCCCCAGGAACCTTAGTTGTCCACTGCGCACCATTTTAAAGGAAATAATCATTTCTTCACAGATTAATGATCAATTTCAAGCTCTAAAGGCCATAAATCCTCAGCAAGTGCCCTATATCTTCTGAATATCCTTTTTTAAATAAATTTTTAGCCCATTTTTCAGTCAAAAGACTCAGAAAACCCCTATTTTCTGTTTTAGACCAGTTTTTAGCTTGAGAACTTTATTTGAGAGACCTAATTGAGCATAAAATTAAAAGAGACATTCTATTTTTATGAATCTACCAAATCAAGCCTCTGTTATAGTAAAATTTCCTCTGCAAACAGTTTAAACTTGCAGAAGCCAAACAAAATTCCTAAAAAATAGAGTGGAAACAAATATGAAGGTTCTAAGACTCCTAAAGCTACTCCTGCCATGACTCCAAATACTGCAATTGTAGTCAACCCATTACAACCCCCAGTTGTTGATATTAATCATATTCCTCTAGCTGATATTGACTACAAAATAGCTGATCCTATAGTTGAGTTCAATTTGTTAGATATCCACAACTGGTGTTTTGAAAAATATGTAGATGATCAAGAAGATGTTCATATTTGGGAATCTAATTTTCAAAGAACCATGCAAAGAACTCGGGCCTCCAGGACATCTGCTGGCCCCCTCCTGACCTGGGCATAAGTGCTGCCCAGTGAGCCATCCTCGTCTCCCTCGGTGTCAGCTCGGCAACTATTGCCCCTTGGCCCTGAAAAATGGGTAGTCGTTCCAAGATGAACGACACCAGAATGGAACCGTATCCAAACTACTTCAGTTTGGATTTTTTTCACTTTGTTAGCTGCATTTTGATGTTGGTTGTCACTGCGGTGGCCCAATCAAACAATATAGGATTCATGCACTTGGAGGCTAGTAGGAGCTGTGCCTTGGTTGCCTCATGCGGTGCCTGCGATCCCACAGCCCGCATAATAGTGTGAAGCACTACTCTGAGTAACCATGCAAAGAACTCGGCCCTCCAGGACATCTGCTGGCCCCCTCTTGACCTGAGCATAAGTGCTGCCCAACGAGCCATCCTCGTCTCCCTTGGTTTCAGCTCGGCAACTATTGCCCCTTGGCCCTGAAAAATGGGTAGTCGTTCCAAGATGAACGACACCAGAATGGAACCGTATCCAAACTGCTTCAGTTTGGATTTTTTGCACTTTGTTAGATGCCTTTTGATGTTGGTTGTCACTGCGGTTCTTGCCATAACCATGCAAAGAACTCGGGCCTCCAGGACATCTACTAGCCCCCTCCTAACCTGGGCATAAGTGCTGCCCAGCGAGCCATCCTCGTCTCCCTCGGTGTCGGCTCGGAAACTATTGTCCCTTGGCCCTGAAAAATGGGTAGTCGTTCCAAGATGAACGACACCAGAATGGAACCGTATCCAAACTACTTCAGTTTGGATTTTTTGCACTTTGTTAGTTGCATTTTGATGTTGGTTGTCACTGCGGTGGCCCAATCGAACAGTGTAGGATTCATGCACTCGGAGGCTAGTAGGAGCTGTGCCTTGGTTGCCTCATGCGGTGCCTGCGATCCCGTAGCCCGCATAATAGTGTGAAGCATTACTCTGAGTGCTAGGTCGCGAACGATGTGGATGTCCACTTTCCCGCTTCCCAATCCTGTCTGTGCCCCTGGGCACACTCTCGCCATTACCTGTTCCATCTTCTCTCCAGAAGTTCTACTGAATGTCATAATGGGCATTGGGCCTCTACACGACAGTCTGGTTATGAAATAGACATCGGAGACCTCAAGTTCTAGCACTTGGTCCCAAAGTTTGAACACTTCCTCGTTTTCATCCCATATGCTGACCAAGTACTGTAATAGCTCATGTTGAGCTCGTAAGCATGGCGTGAGGAATAATTTATTGAGACCACATTTCTGGAGTGCATTCATGCAAGATTTTTGCATGGCCATTTCGTCTTCTTCTCCATGTTCCCTCTCTTTCCATTCAATAACCATTATGCCTGAATATCTGCATCAACATGATTAAAAATGCCTTGTTAGATCTCTGTTGCATTCAAAAATCCAGATGGATGGCTCACATTTTGAAAATTTAAAGCGGAAAATTGCGTTACGCCATTGGCATGACCCCTTTGTTAGCAAAAGTCCATTGGCGCGGGTTCGTGCCCGATAACCCGCGCCAATGAGCCGAGCCCTAAAATTCCAAAGGTTTTCCCCAGAGGTCAAATGCACAATGGAAATTCATAAAAAATGAATCAAAACAGAGCTTAAGGGAGCACTCGGAGGCTAGTAGGAGCTGTGCCTTGGTTGCCTCATGCGGTGCCTGCGATCCCGCAGCCCACATAATAGTGTGAAGCACTAATATAAGTGCTAGGTTGCGGACGGTGTGGATGTCCACTTTCCCACTTCCCGATCCTGTCTGTGCCCCTGGGCACACTCTCGCCATTACCTGTTCCATCTTCTCTCCAGAAGGTCTACTGTCTGTCATAATGGGCACTGGGCCTCTACGCGACAGTCCGGTTATGAAATAGACATCGAAGACCTCAAGTTCTAGCACTTGGTCCCGAAGTTTGAACACTTCCTCATTTTCATCCCATATGCTGACCAAGTACTGTAATAGCTCAGGTTGAGCTCGTAAGCATGGCGTGAGGAATAATTTCTTGAGACCACAGTTCTGGAGTGCATTCATGCAAGCTTCGTTTTGCATGGCCATTTCGTCTTCTTCTCCATGTTCCCTCTCTTTGCATTCAATAACCATTATGCCTGAATATCTGCATCAACATGATTAAAAATGCCTTGTTAGATCTCTGTTGCATTCAAAAATCCAGATGGATGGCTCACATTTTGAAAATTTAAAGCGGAAAATTGCATTGTGCCATTGGCGCGACTGTTTTCCTAACATTCAAAAATTGCGTTTCGCCATTGGCGTGACCCCTTTGTGAGAAAAAGTCCATTGGCACGGGTCCATGCCCGATACCCGCGCCAATGAGCCGAGCCCTATAATTCCAAAGGTTTTCCCCCAGAGGTCAAATGCACAATGGAAATTAATAAAAAATGAATCAAAACAGAGCTTAAGGGAGTGCCTCTTACCTGGAACTGACGAGAATATGAATGGTGTCCTGGATTAGTCGCAATCACCGCCGCAAGTTCGCGCACAAAAAGACCACTGTTGCTCTCCAAATGAGGTAAAAATTAAAAGTAAATGTGTTTTTACTATTTGTGGCATATTTATAACTTTTGAAGTCAAAATTAGGTTTTAAAAGTCATTTTTCTCAATATTTTAATATATTTTGTCGAAAAATGGATTTTACACTCGCTTTTATGTGCAGCAACAAGTTTTTTCCGCAGCTTCGACGGTGATACGAGTTGTATTTTATACTTTTTCGGACTTGGTAAAAACACAAAAAAGTCATTTTGGAGTCATATTTCAGCTATTTTCTGACTCTCTAAACATGAAAAGATCTCCGAGTCACTTTTCATTTTGATCTCGTTAAAGTGGTTACAAAACAACATCTACCTAGTATCCGTTTACCCCTTTTTCGGGCTGGGATAGATTATTTATGAAAAAGGAATACCCTAGCCTATCGCGACTAGGAGGTTTTCTTAGACATAGTTTTCTACCTTTTCGGATCTGAGGAACTATTTACGAAAAGGGACTGTTGGAGTTTACTTTTCTACTGCCTTTTCAAACTCTCTAAATATGAAAAGACGCTGAGTTCTTCCTTTGTCAGACTCATTAAACCCTGATGACATCAGATTCAGTCGCAATGACGATATTCGAGTTCCTCCTTCCTAGGGCTCGTTAAATGTACTAGGATGGATTCGTCCGAAGGACTGACTTATATTACAAGCATATGCTATCCCATTGATGCTTGTTTTCAAAAATAATTGGGGTACTCACCAGAAATGGTGGGGAAAATGGAACCAGTATCACCGTCGTGTTGGCAGTATGTCACTCTTGAACATGGCACTTTTCTGCATTCGTGTTGGGTTGGGGACATCTCATCTCATTTTTTTCTTGCCTCCATGGGTTTGGGTAATCCATTTTGACCTCTCATCTGCTCTTTGCCTCGTCATCATGACCTCAGATCCTTTGATGTCAAATACTGCCAAACCCACTGTCGTGCCGCCGATATGTTCAAGAGAAGTTGAACTCTGCAAAGTTTCAACCTTCCTCTGACTTTCATCTGATCCTGATTCACAACACATTATGTTCCTCTGTCTCGTGTCGATGATGTGGGAAACGCTATGGCCCACCTTTGATCAGGGTCACTTCCTGTCGACTTCAACTCATTATCCAGGAAGCTGATCTAGAGACTCTCTTCTGGTACCTTGGAGCCTACATGTCTCAACGGAAATTTCTTCACATTCGACGTAAGGTTTTCATCATTGGCCTTAGATCAGATGATTCTACGGGTGTTCGACGCTAGCTCATTGTTCACATGCCGTGGATTGTACCTATAGTACCTTGAGGTCCATTGTCACTATTGGTGGTACCTCTCGCATTTGTTAACAGCTTTCATCATTGGTTGGTAATCAGACGATGTTCTTGCATGTTCGACTTCAGCTCACATATTCACATGCTTGAACTTGTACTCTGTTCGGGTCGAGATGGAGCGCAAAACCTTGGATTTTGTCTATTGGAATCCAGGCTGCGATTTTGTGGATTATTATGATTGGTTACATGACTCATTGATTGGATGGCTGCGACCATACCTAAGTCTATTTATTGATCCTTACTGGATGGCTGCGTCCATACCTTGGATCTGGATTATTGTATACTCTGTTATGGATGGCTACGCCCATACCACATATATCATGTATTTGAGATATCAGTTGTGCTTCTCTACGCAAGTTTTCCAACGAAAGTGTTTTCAGTTGGACATGTTCTCATAAAACATTTCACCCCTCTCTCTTTTTTGGGCCTCATGCTTTAGGGGGCATCTGTTACACAACAATTTTTCACCGTCCTTGCAATTCCCCATCCCGCACATTGGAGGGCTTATTTCGTAACCTGTGAGCAGTGACATGACCTGAAACACTTTCATGGCATCACCCTAGACGAGGACATTCATTTCCCTAAAGACAATTCCTTGTGAAAAACCCTAAAAATAGCCTTTTTGTCCCTGGCGCGACTAGCCAGTTTAGCCCTCGCGCCAATGGGGGAAATCCTCCAAAGAGGGCACGCCAGCTGGTGCATTGTCACAGTGTTATACCCACGCCAGGCTTATTAAGGAGTTTAAAAAAAAAATAAATGGCGAAAGATTGACTCTAACCAATTCCTGAACTGGTCTCTAAATTGAGTTGGGAGGTTTGGCTCCGGATCTCCATGTAGAGGAAGTGGTTTTCCACCTCTCATGGAAGGTTCCTTGAGGATAGGGCCAATCCCATGATTATAGGGATCCCAACTCCCCTTCCACCATCTATATAAGCTTGCCATTTTCCTTTGCAAGCTAGTCTCGAAGAGCCTTCATAGCCTAAGGAATGCTACAAGAGCCTTGATAGTCCTCATAGAGCCAAATCAGTAGCAAGGAGATTATTGTCAAGACAACCGAAGAGAGAGGCTTGTCCCATTCCCGACGAGCTTTACCGAGACTTATTCCGTTGTCGACCTGCCGAAGGAAGATCCAGCATCAGAGCCAGGTTGTATCTTTCTTTGTATTAATTAATGATAAGCGACTTTGGTTATGGTTCCACTTGTATTGTTCATACTTTGTGATCATGACTTGTATCTTCTCTGACTGATACACAATTGCATATATTTGGTTTTACGCTTGTGTGTTTGTCATTTTTCTTGTATGTGCAGGTGTTAGATCGTGACAAGTGGGAGAATTGTGATCTGCTGGAGCAAGGAAACAGGAGCGCTACCTTCTCTACAAACAACAACATTGGACTTAAGGAAGGCCTTCTTCGCAATTTGGTCTATTGAAATTAGGAATTTGTGCCTTAGCGTGATAAGATTGCTGCTAGACCTGATCTGGGCTAGTAGGGATCGCCTCTGTCCACAGAGGGGATTTACCTCTACAACACAGATGAAGACTTTGCAGAAAATGGAGTACTCAAGGCTACCGATATTATGTTTTTGACACTTCACTTGGAGAGGTGCCATCAACAACTGGAGCCACTATTAGGGTCCTATAAATTATAGGATCTCAATGTGATTGAGAATTTTATAGTTACAATTTCATATTGTACATGATTCTTAATATTTAAATGATTTCCCAAAAAAAAAATGTGGATAGACATGAAATTTACTCTAAAAACATCATTCCAAATATTTCATGTGTTCTCATGTATAAAGAAAAAATCGAAAAGAAATGGGTTCATCCAAAGCTTCAGGGATTGACTCATTTTAAAGTCTATTTGACATATTATATGCCATATCCTAAAGTCCCTATACTTTATACTTCACTCAACATTTCATTTAAATCGCTCGACACCACTGTCCACTCACCCATCACGTCATCATTAAACTTCTGGCACCTTCCACTTCATCTCTGCCTCCACTATCACAACCGACGACCCATAATTATTTCCGCCCCCCCCCCCCCCATCCTTGGAAAGTTAATGTTGGGGGCCCTTCTAAAATTGGCAGTTTCTGAAACCAAACCATCTGCTACATGTCAAGGGCCCATCAATTTGCACCCCCCCAGGCTATTCCGCTTACCATCCTAGACCCCCTCCGAAAAGAAGTTTATGCCATGATTAAACCATGCTGTTGATTGTTAACCCTCCTCCATTCGCGCTGCTCCATGTTATCAATCCTGTCATGTTTCCCAAATCATCCCCGCTCCTGCCTAAAGACCCATTGAAACATTTAATTGTTTAAGCCATTACCCAACATGCTCGTGTCATGTCAACGAAAACCTCGCCATCCTACAAAATCACCTTTCGGCACTTGTTTCAAAAGTTACCGTGTTTTCTCAGTATTTTTATTGTAACAAGTGATCGAATTCCACATTTTGCGGATCTAAGGAAAGCGTGGAAAATTCCAATTGTTTGTAGATCAACATAAAGTCCCTCTTATTTGATCTCCTTTTCTTCTAATTCCCCTTATGATCAAGCAAAAATACCTTCTATTTCTTCCCCCCTCTGTTTATTCCCCTTCTAGTATGTGCACCTGAAAATATAGAAAAGACAGTCATTTTCATTTCCAAAGACAGTCATGCCTCCAAAGAAGAAGGATCAAGAGCCATTCAATCCAATGGTTCACCCTCCTGTGAACCTTGATCATATTTCCCTTGCTGCCGGGGATTTTAAAATTCATGAGACTCTTTCAGAATTTGACCTTTTCGACATATACTGCTAGTTGGAATATAAACTCATCGATGAGGCTGATGACATAGGACTGTTGGACACAAAGCTAACATACTACATATTTCCAAAAACTCACAGTTGCCCTGAATTTATAAGAAAGTGTTATGCATGTTATGATCTAAATTAGAGGGATTTTATTTCCCACACAAGGGAGGTTCTGTTCATCATTAGTGCCAATTCTATCATTCAGATGATGTGGGCTCCTGTCATAGAAGAAACCACACCCTTTTCCCACGAAACCCTCAGGGAATTGTATCAGAAATTAGATTTTTCCAGTAGAGCCAAAAATCTTGAATTATTCATGGCAGGAGACACTCCCCTACCTAAGAAGAATACTCCATACCCATCTTCTACATTCCCTGATAGGACTCAACACATAGTCACTGTCCTTTCTTACCTGTTAGGATATTATTCAGACCAGTGGCTAGATGAAGCAATTATAGGCTTCCTATCAATAATTTCATCAGACTCTAAACCTTCCATAATATTAAATATTAGTCAATTCCTGGAAGATGCCATTCATGATCAATTTTTCAAGTTTCACACAGAGGAAGTGCTTAAATGAACTTCAGTCATTGTTTATATGTTTTTATATTTTCAGGCAAACAGGTTTCAGTTTACAATGAGAAAATTGAATGAAGATTCACAACCTCAGTCTGTCATCTTCTAGAAAACAATGATGATGAAATATTAGAAATAATTCACTTAAAAATGATTCATTGAATTGTTTGTGCATCCAGATATGAGCATCCTCAACAACACAATGGAACCAAGGATCATTGAAGAAATTAAAAATAACATACAGTTGTCAGACCAAGCCAGAACTCGAGACTGGTATCTGTACCAGAATTATACAGAGTTAAGAATATATGGGTGTGAGTTTCCTCCTTACAAGCTGCCAAAGTTCCTCCCTATGAGTATATTTTACATAGAATACATTAGACAGATGGTTAATGTAGATGAAATACATTTTGTATCAACAAAGAAGAAATCTCAGTTCAGGATCAAATCCCAAATTGGTCCTTTCATTTGCAATAATAGAGAAACAAGAGAAGAGGCTGACAAGAGGTTCAAAGAGATGAATTTTGCACACAGTTTCAATTGGTCTTATGAACCATTGGGCATTATCTATAAGAAGAGGGTAGAAAACAAATCAACTCCATACATTCACACCCACAGGCCTGAGATTGAACAATTTATGAACCAGACTGAGTGGAAAACAAACACCTTGCAGGAGGCTGAAGAGTAGGTAATTTCATCTTCAAGAATACAGACCCCTGTTCCACAAGAGAACTAGAATACAATAGATAAGAAAGATAAAAGAGAAGAACAAGAGAAAGGGACAACAAGAAAATACCAAGGGATGATCAATCACCTTCGTGGATTGATACATCTAGCAAGGATTTCAAGATGAAATATAAGAAGAGAGCAAGAATTCACATGGATATTGATCAAGGAAAGGAATTGGAGCAGTAGACAGTGATAAATATCAGAGACACTCCTGGTTCCTCTCCAGCAAGTGTCCAAAATATGTTTTCTCCTAAAACTTCAAGTACAATTCCAATTCAGCAACAAAGCCTTCAAACACCTACATCTATTGCTATTACAAGGGAAAGGAGGAAGAAATATATGACACCTTCAGGGAGATCAAAAGGAAAAATGAAATATTGAAGAACAACACCTATAATCAATTTTGGAAGCAAACCATCAGTGCATAAAGTAGGTGTTAGTATGAATCCTTTGTCGAAGTGTACGAAAAAGGACCACTTTAGCTACGCATAACTAATAGCCCTAACAACAAAAGTGGCTGCCAATATCTTCAGATTTGTGGTTAGTTGAACATAAAAGAGCTGCAAAAACCAGATCTATGCATGGAAAGACATTAAGTAGAAAAAATAAGGGTTTGCTCCATATACCAATAGACAAGACAAGAACAATTTTTGAAAGAATTTTTATATTAATTGGGCACCTGGGAGGAAAACAAGAAGGCGTATCCAATTCTCCTCGGTGGGATGGGTTCTTGGAAGTCCTCAGCACTTCAGATCTAAGATTTCTCTCTCTTGTTGGTGTAGAAAACCCACACAAAGAATGGAACTCAAAGGGAGCTCACACAGCAAATGGCAGAAAAATGGTGACCAAGTGTATAGATCCAGAGTGATCTAATAGGCAACAAAAGGTGAAGAATGGTAGGAAAAAACCTCCTATTTATAACAAAATATTGGGTCATTCTAGATCTTGGTGCATGGGTTAATCAGATCTAGATCCACTTTTTATGGAATATTTTATTATATTTGTTGGAGGAAAAAGGTATTTGACTTGGGTCAAATCCCTTAATTTGTCAAAAATAAATAAATAAATGATTTATTTATCTTTTTAAGGAAGTGGTTAGAAGATAATCAAACAAATAATGATTTATTTAATTATTTAAGGAGGTGGTTGAAAGATAATTAAATAAATAGTAATTTATTTAATTATTTGTGGGTGATTTGGTCATATTTAACAAGGAATATCATCTAAATAAGGTTTAAATGATTATTCCTAGAAAATAATAAGATAAATAAAGGTTTATCTAATTAATTTCTTTGATTTTGGGTTAAACATGATTGGGAATAATAATTAAATTATGGTTTAATTAATTATTCCATGAGGAAAATCAAACAAATATAGGTTTGTTTAATATTTCCTTTTGGGGTTTCCTGTTTTAACATAGTGAAAGCAATTTTACTTAGGGTAAAATTGGTCTTACATGGTGTACTTGGGTCCATCTAATGATAATAGGTTAGATGACCAAAAAATGGTGTAACAGTAGGCTTCTATCAGCTTTTGATTCAGAGAAGGGAAGCCCAGAAGCCCAGATTTCAGAGCTAAAAAAACCTGTTGATTTCAAGAAAACATATTTTGAGTTTAATGTCAAGGACATACACCCAATATATTACATGGAAATGCACAAACAGACTTGAGAGATGATCTCATCCACATTGAATAGCACTGCTATGAGTCTGTCTAAATTGCAGGTATCACTAGCCAATATTTAGTCCCACCACCAGATGGAGAAGATTTCTTCTCTTGCAAAGGATACCAGAATTAAATCCTTGGAGGATTTAGTTGAAAATCAGGTATGATCTAGCAAATATATAGGTAGTAGAAGAGATGCCGAAGAATAAAAATGAAGATATAACAACCTTAAGAAAGCAACTGAAAATGTTAGCTACCGAAGACTCACTAATCAAGGACATAGGGGAGAATGGAACACAAAAATCATAGATGATGAAGCTAATAATGGAACAATCAGCACACCTAAAGAAGATCGAGACAAAAATGGAAAAATTGGTGAAGGAAAAGGAAAAAGCAGCAAATATGGCCATCATTCCCTTGGAGGTTGTTCCTCTTGCAGTTATCCCTTCAACTACATCAACAAATACAGGTAGATCGAGTGGTACAGAACAAATGGCTAAGGCCATGGAGAATATGTCCATCCAAAAAGAAGAGATAAAAAGGCTGGAAGCACAAATTAATATCTTGAAGGATCAAAAGGAAAGATCTGACAATGCAGATGAGATATAATTGGAAAGAGCCCAAAAATAGGTTGAAATATTTCAAAAGGCTGAGAAGGAAGCTTCCATTGGTCACACCATTGGCTAGGCAAAGGATATCATCTAGTCAAGTATAATTTAATCTATGAATGAAATATGGCATTCCATTCAAATCATTTTTGAACAGAAAGAATTAATTGAAAAGGTCAATGATATAATAGCTAGTGCCACCAAGGAGCTTCCGGACATGCTTGAGACAAAAAATAACATCATTATATTTATGAATTCAAGAGCAGGTATGAATTTGATGAAATTGGAGTTGAAGACAAAACAAAAATAATTCTCGAGGTCAAGAAAGTGCTCACCAAAAAAAGCTTGGTCACATAGTTGGAGGAAAAATGCCACAATTTAGAGATTTTTGTTAGCAAATTCTTTAACAGAATCGAGCCACTGAACAAAGGAGGGTTACCTTCACTGTTCTTGATAAATCATAAACTTATTTCTATGGAATACTATGTAAAAAAGCTGAAAGATATTGCCAAGGACACAACCAAGTTTGTAGGTCTTAGAGTAGAAATGATAGGAAGATATTTCCTTGAGGCCATGAGCAATGAAATATTTATCCAACATGAAATTAAACACATTTTTGTGTTGAAGCCCACTTTTATTAGATTCACAGAGACAGATGAAATATATCGGAAGGTGACTAGGATGAAAATTATAGATGAGCAATAGTGGGAAAATATATGTGAATACCAAGAAGGGTAAATGATAGCATATCAAACAGATCAACACAGCACCATGTCAGCCAAATTAACCATCACCTCACTAGATCCGATCATAGAACAACAACCTTTAGAAAAATAGGGCCAGATGTCAAATTAATTTCATCGTGTCCACTTCATGGTCACACTAGTCAAATTTTGTTTATTTTGTAATTAATAACAAATTTCCTAGTAGATACGGCAATCGTTGTAGAATTCAATTAAATACTTCACACATTCTATGTATCAGTTGTTGGACCTTGGATTGTTGAAATTTTCTATTGGAGAATTGTTTTTTCTTGAAGGTGGAGCATCAATAATAAAAGACCATTTACAGGATACTTGAGCTATCTTTGTATGGTAATGTTATTCCTTTTTTGTGTTAAATATTTCCATTATTTTATTTCAGTGCATCGTTAAAATATGATTGTAAAACTGAAATCTAAAGATTAAGATTTGCTGTTAGAGCACCTTATTTCTAGCTGTGTTTGCAATTTAAATTTTTTTCGTTTGAAGTTTGGTTAAGAAATTATTAATTGATTTTTAATCATTACTGAATTCATTGTTTCTTTCATCTCAAAATTCATGTTGTTTCAAATATCCTGTAAGTGTAGTTAGCTTGACTTGTAGATGCTCTTGAAAATTTGATGCAACAACCCAACCTTTTATGACTCCATAGCCCAATGGAATTAGTTTAAAAAGATCTATTAATCCAATCAAACAATCAATCAAAAAACAAATCTGTACTATCATTATAACTATCCTAATATCAAATTCATAAAACAAAGCTAAATCTAAAAGAGATATCCCTCTCTGAGTCTAGGAGGGCTAGATTCTAGACTCCAAAGCGGTTTCGATGTTGTCCTATATAATTATTCTTTCCAATATTAAGATTATAGAACGATAATGCCTGTAACCTAGAAGCTAACATGGCATCATTGGTTAGTGTAGGATAAATCATCTAACTAAACTGTTTATGCATTTCCGTTTGGTCAATTGGATGGATTTGCTTTTCATCAAATGAAAATACATGTTCTTTGTAGTCTATTGGTGTCCTTGGAGTTGCCATTTTTTCCTCAAGAAATGAAATCAACATTTTTCCTTGATCAATGTCAAAGGATGAAAAAATACTATGTTGTGTTGTAGTTGTCTGATTCCAAAACTGTGTATAAGGTGAGGTTTTAAGAAACTCATTACTTTGTTTTATTTCCTTGCACTTGGAAAAAATATTGGGCTCCGCAGTGTCTTGAGCCAAATCAGTTTTTTTTGAAGTTTATAGAGGATCTTTAGATTTTTATGAAGAAGGGGAGCGTGTAAATATATCATCCTCCCTTGTACACACATGGGGGTATGTCATCACAATTGGCTCATGTTCTTTATTCCCTTGCTGAAACACTGGTGCATAATTTTTTTTCTGCTTCTTCTTGTATTAGGAACTCCTTACCTCCAATTTCTATCACTAGGGAAGATTATTCTTCTCTTGTTCTTTTATACTTCTTTTCTTTAGGAGTAGGATTCTGAGAGTTTGTTTTGGATATGACTTGTTCTTCGGCCTCCTGTAGTGTGTCCGCCCCCCCTGTTGATTTTGGTTCATGCACTGCTCTATTTCGAGACGAGGAGTGTGTGTGCAGGGAGTTGTCTTTTTCTCTACCCTCAGCTTTGAAATGAGGTCAAAAGGGTCATAATACAAAGTAAAGCTCACTTTGAAGGTCATGTGCTTCAAAATAAAATCAAATTCTTTACCAACTATTCTGGCATTGCACACAAATGGTCCAACCCGTGATTTGATTTTAAATTGTGCCTTCTTCTCGGCTGTCACAAAATGCATGTCATCCACGTGAATAATATTTCTCATGTACTCTAATGAGAAAAGTCTCATACGAAAAAACTTTGGTAACTTATAAGGTGGAAATCCACACCCATAGACCATAATCTCTGTGTAGTTCTGGTATAGATACTAGTCACTTGTCTTTACCTGATCACTTAGATGCAAAAATTTCTGAATATATGTTCCTATCCTGGGCTCAAATTCACTATTTAGGGGGGAAACCAACGTGCATAAGAATTTATCAACGTATTATATGAAAGAAAATTCTATGGAATTCCTTCTCACCAAGATTGTCCAATGTATAAGTGATTGAGCATTACCCTACTCATGCATCTTATGTAAAGTAAAGGGAAACCTGTATGCTTGATGGTAGATGAAAAAATAAACTAAAACTATAGATTATTTGAAATCTCCCTCTGTAGAAAATTTTGTAAACTGATCATCCATGGCATCTGCAATAGATTCATTATAATTAAAAATAACTGGTTTCTCACCGGTGGTAAAAATTGAGAGGAAACCAACAATGGCCTCATCAACCCACTGATCAGAGTGGTTATCAAGGATATAGGAAATGATTGTGATGATCTGTTTGGTTACCTATGGAAACATAGAAGAGGAATATGGAGGGTTTTATTTAGGCAATTGGGCATCTTCAGGAAGAAATATCTCGAAGATCTTCGCTCTCTGTGGGAAGGTCAAGTTTTTGTATAACTCTGTAAGAGAGTCTATAGACAATTTTTTGGCAGAATTTGGCATATTTACTTGCAGCATGTGTGAAATCATATCAGTTGTGATGGTGAGGAGAAATTATCCATTATGGCTCAAAATTTCTCTTTGGGATGGAACATAACTGCTTTGACACTAGGAAATCAGTTCAAGGAACTGATGTGTTTGTGGAAACATGAACTGGGGCAAGGAAGACTCCCATAGGCATAATTCATCATGTTGATCAACATATTTTTGTTTCAACCAACTGTGAAGTTCAAATAAATCAAATTCTTAGTTGGTATGAACAATTTTATATCTCATGTCGACTAAAGGCGGGTGATCCAGGTCTATGGAGGGGGCATAATAGGATTGTCTTCAGACTTCTTGCATTTTTTTTTGGGGGATTTACCCCTTGGGGCCATTATCAAACAACAGATAACACAAATTGATGAAGGATGGAAATTACCTAGACAGGGAAACCATTCAATGGGTGCAGAGGCGGGGTCACTGAAGGAAAACGAATTACGACTATTGGGCAGATTATCAAGTCACTATAATTACTTGGAAGTCTACATAATTCAGCTGGTCATGGAAAAACAACAAGGAAATGGAACTTTACGAATTTTCTATGTTAAATAGATCATTTTTTATATTACTACTGAAAGCTTACTGTTTGGTGGGAGTGGGTTCGTTGCGGCAGGAGAAGAAAGCATTTATGGTTGGTAATAGATTGCTGATGGGGTAGGGGAATGCTAGGTGGTAGTGTTTATTGGGAGTGAGTCAGATGCTCGAGACGAATCAAACAGAAGGGGGATTTGTGGGAGTGGGGTCTGCGGGGTGAGTAGGCAGACGCTAAGTGGAGGAGGTCAATTGAGGTGGGCAGAGTGATGGTGGGTTCAGGAAGGTGTCATGGCGAAAGGACATTGGTGGATGGTCGAATGGTCAACGCCATATGACTTTTCGGGGGGTGCGATGAGGGAAAAGGAAGGGGAGGTGCGAAACACTATGAGGGCGACATGTAAGAATGTGGGTCCACCCTCTTCGGACCACCCCCCACCCCTGCGAGCAAAGAGAAATGGAGCTCGAGGGGCCCAAAAACACTCCCCCGTCACTGATCTGGGTGGGGGATGGTCTCAGCCATCGATTTATATCATAATATTTAAACTTTGCATAAAATTTGATATCCTTGCCAAATTTATTACATGTGCTTAAAGCACGTTTAAGCTTTAAAATAATCCTAATTAACACTTAATAAATTTAAAAACACCTATTTTCCTATCAATGTTTCATTTGAATTAGTGGAGCATTTTTTCTATTTTTCTATCTGTTAATCACAGCTAAATAATGTGATTAACTTATTAACTAACCTAATCTATTTTATTTTTATTTTTAATCATGATTGAACAATGTGATTAGATTAACTATTTCTACCTATCCAATTACAATATGGAATTTTGGCTTGCAACACATTTATTTAAAATTTCTAAGTGCTAATTGAAGCAATTTTTATTACTTGAGTGGTATTTAGGATTTCTCACTCCTATACATTATTTTGGGGTTTTCTTCATTTTCCTTTTTTTTTCTTATTCAATTTTTCTTTTTTCACATATACATTCTTTTTTTATACCCTCTTTTCATTTCTTTATACATTTTGTTTTTTGTAAATAATTTGTAAAATACAATATTTTTTACAATTTCATCAACTGAAATAAAATAGACAATCATTAGTTGAACCTATGAATCATAGGACCCTAACAGTGGCTCCAACTAGGGATGACATCCTCCCGGTGAGGTGTCAAGAACACCGTAAATCAGTAGCCTTGATCCATTGGGTCAATTTTCTGAAATTTTCTAGCTGAACTGTCATATTTGTGTGTTATTCACACTTATGGTAATTGATCACTAGAAGCTTAGGGCATTGTCTGTGGGTTTCAACTTCTAATAAAAATCACTTGCACTCTTGCAATAGAAAATAAAATGGGTATGTACAAGGTTGATGAATAAATTACCCTAACTGGGTAGGAAATAATTCTTTAACTGTCTGCCATTTATAGGTCCACCTGACAGCTCATCTACATTCACATTTGTTTATAGGAATGCATTATGGCTCATAAAGTCTTGAATCTTAAAAGGCCATTTCCATAAGTTTTCAAATTTACTATGCTTTCCCTTATCCTCATTTATGGAATCCCATCTCAAAAAAATATCATTGAGTTGAAAATCATATGCTTTAGTCCTTTTATCATAAATCCTTTTAATATTTTCTTGGATGACTTGAGTTTTACCATAGATCTCCTCCCGTGAGTATTGTAACTGAATAATTTGGTATATTCTTCTTTGAATATCATTGGTTTCAACCTATGCTTCCTACAGAAGTTTAAAGAAGTTGGGAAAACTGCATCTATTCCACACACTATCTGGAATGGTGAAATTCCGATGGACTTCTTGGTAGTAAATCGATCAACCCATAGTGAATTGATTAATTTTTTGTGCCATGACTTCTTATTCTCCTGCAATAATATTTTGATAATATTTACCAAAATTTTATTATAAGACTCATCTAACCCATTACCTTGAGGGTAGTAAGCTATGGAGTGCCCTAATTTAATTTGATATTTGTTACAAAAATATGTCATTTTCCTGGATTTGAAGGAAATAACATTATTAGTTATGATTTGATGGGTGTAGCCAAACCTAGACAATATATTTTCCTTCCAGAAATTTGATGATAGTAGTGTCAATGGTTATGGCTTCTATCCATTTGGTAAAGTAGTCTGTTTCTATCAAAATCCAATTGTGTTGTCTTGAGGAGCTAGCGTGAATTTCACCAATGGAGTCTAAACCCCACTATTAAAAGGGGAATTCAAATGAAATTGACTTTAAGGGTAAAGGTAACAAATTTCTTTTAACTTCAAATAGTTGGCATTGATGACAAGAGGTGACCTTTTTATGCACATCAGGGAACAAAGTTGGCTAGTAAAAACTAACTTTAAGGATTTTGTTCACTGTAGATTTCCAGTATAGATGGCTACCATAGTCTCCTTGATGGAATTCCTCCAGGACTCTATCTGCTTAATCTTTCAGCAAACAATTTAGTAATATCCATCCAACATATTTCCAATATAAATTATTATCAAGAATAAAAAATTTCATGGATTTCATTTTAAGGAACCTTGCTTTGTTTTTTTTTAAACTAGGAGGAGCATATAAGATCTCTAAGACAAAAATTATGTCTACATAACACAATGATGTGTCAAAGGCTTCTGAGATTATTGGAGTCACATGCTCTTCATGTTCATCTAATTATGCCATGAAATTGATGTGTAACACATTACAATTAGACTCTGCCATGAGTTTTGCTAACACTTGTCCTTTGACAATATTTTATGGTCTCATTTCAATGTCATATTCCAAAATGACAACAATCCATTTTCCCCTTCTGCCATATGGATATGTTTGAGTTAGAATATCTTTAACAATGGAACTTGGGACAAAAACAATGATGTGTGTGTTATCGCTCTATAATTTATAAGATTGGCAAGACTAAAATATAAAGAAGAACATCAAACCACTTTGGAGCCTAGGATCTAGCCCTCCTAGACTCAGAGAGGGATCTCTCTATAAGATTTAGTTATGTTTTTATGTTTTTTGATATTAGGCTAGTTAAATTGACTGTGAGAGTTGTTTTTGATTTGATAGTTTTGGTTGGATTAAGGGATTTATTTAAACTATTTCCAATGGGCCATGGAGTCAATATAGGCTGGATGTATGCATAAATTTTACAGAGAAGTTGCAAGGCAGGTTCTTTATAACAAAGTGAAATATGGGATGGAGAAAAGTGATTTCAGTAGTGGTTTAAAAGCAGTTAAGTATTCTTAAACCATACATCAGAGGAAAAAAAAATAATTTGTAAACTCAACCAGACTTAAGGTGATATGTGCAGTAAATATTAATCTTCATATTTTTGTTTTACAATTAGTAAATGATACATTGAAAGAAAAAACAATGGAAACATTAAACATAGTAAAGAAAAGACATCACCAAGAAAACACAACACATGAATCTTGCAAAACAGTCATTTTTATTGATGCTCCAACTCCAAAATTACAAATGCTCCAATGAAAAGTGCTTACAATCTAGGGTCCAACCCCTAATACTGAATTAAAATGCTATATTTAAACTAATTCCTACTGATTTCCGCATCAACAAAGGAAATCTATTATTTATTAAAATGATAACTGATTATTGACAATTGTGACCACTGCATGGACACGTTAAAACAATGTTGACAGATGGCTAAAGTCTCCATAAAGCCGTTATTGAGCTCTGTAGTGGTTTGTTGTGTTGGAAAATCTAAGGCTAATGTGCTGTACTAATACACTGGGTCTACTGAATTGAATGATGAGTTGAGCTGACTGTTGGGTTATCATGTTGAGCTGTCACCCTTCCTACAACTCACATACTTTCTCCCATTCTTCTAGACTCAAGATCTTGATTCCGATTTACCTTCTGTAGAATTCATCGGTTTCAGTGTACTTCATGAATGTTGGCTTAAACTAAAATATGTGCTTGATTTCATTCTATATGAAGATGTCATTGCTGAGAATTTCATAGAAATCCCTCCCTGTCATAGTGTTCTTCATATCGGCATACTTGGATGCATCCTTGGAGATGTCAGTGAGCTTCTTTACATAATATGGCTTAGCCATAAGCTTGTCATTTATCACAAACAAGGAAGGCAACCCTTTTTTGTTTAGGGGTTAAATCTTGTTAAAGAATCCGCTTACTCCAATTTGAAGCCGATGACACTTCTCTTCAACCTGTTGTTATAGCATCATTTCTCACCTTCATATGATTCATGATTGCTTTTATGGCTTTGGGCACCCATTCCTACAGACTTGGACAAATTCACTTAAAAACAGTGTAAAAATCCCCATACGCGGTTATGCCCAGCTTTTTCCGCGTGTATACGCGAGTTCACATGCACTTTTCCGCGCATGCCATTAAAATCATGAAAAAATATATAAAAATTCCCTATTTTCGGTTGGGTTGATGGTTACTCAGGTAGTTCAACCACCCCAGCACGTGGCCAACTGTTTCCAACTGTTGAAACTACTTTGAGGGAGTATAAAAGCACCTCATGTGTATGGCCTAAGGGAGACAGAGAAATTATTGATATTATACTCTGTTGGTATTCCCTATCCAAGTCTGATTCCCCGTGCCTCCTACACTTTCCCAGTTCATTACAGGAAACCCTTGTTTCCTTGAGATGTTCATCTCCCTATATGTCATCTCGTATGCACCAGTTTGGAAGGAGTCTTAGCGAGGCAAGGGCGGGACGAATCCGGATGACGGTCTGCTCGAAGATCGTGGAAGGATTCAGGTGATCTCTCCACTCGTTACTTTTGTACATGCTATTTATAATACAGAAGTACCATCTTGTTCCCGAAATATACGTGTTAGTGTCTGCTTACATATATGAGAAAATTGTTATTTAAGCATTCATTATGGTTTATCTAATGTTTTATATGGATTTCACTAACATTTAGAGTAGATATATGCTGTACAACCAGTTCTTCGTGCTTGTTTCTTCTTGTCTTTCAGGTTAAGAAGGAAGGACGGTTGTTGGGGGTTTGGACCCCGCGGGATCTGCTTCAACCGTAGGACCTACGGGTAACTTCCTCGATCTACTCTATTTAGTTTTTCATGAATATGTATGGTTGTGTGAGTCCTTCTTAAGTAGCATGCCCCTGCTCTGTGGAGGTTGTAACCCAACGAACCTCTAGGGTGATATTCCCTGAAACAGAACTGGCGACTCCGCTGGGGATTGCATTCTTGTGATTCCCCTGTTGGGTGGTTTCAGCTGTTTGGTAGGTTTCCAGCAGTTTTAACTTCTATTTGTAGTCAAGTTTACTTTTTCTCAGTCAGTCTGAAGTCCTGGTTTCTTATCCAGGCTTGATCCTTTTTGTTTTTCATTATTTGACTTTATATACGCACTTTTTTCTGCACACAGTCGCGTATACACGCAAGTTTTTCTAAAGGGAGTCGCGTATATGCGGGTTTCCTTTAGCACAGTCGCGTATGCACGCTGGTTGCTAAACTGTGAAGTAGCGTATACCTAGGCAGATTTTGAAATTTTGGATTTCTTGACTTTTCAGTCCTTTCTGTCTATGGAGACCTGTTCCTACAGTGTCTTTGTACCCTCTGGATTGTGAAGGAAGTGGGTTTTGGTCTTTTCTCTCTTTCGTTTGATTGAAAACTAGTCTTTTTGGCAAAGTGTTGTTTCTGGTGCTGGCACTTCTGGTTTGAGTACCAAGATTGCTTTCTGGGCATTCTTGGTTGTTCTGCTTTATCAGAACAGAGAGCTTCTGCTCGTTTACTCGTTCCTATCTTTGTGGTTTGCTTTGCACTGCGATTTTTGCTCGTTTCTTGATTGGTTTTCTTGAGTTCAATAGGCTAGGTCTTGTTACAACTTTTGAAGAGTTTTTCTTGCTTCTTCGAAGTTTTTGTTTGCGGCAAGTTTATACTATTCTTCTAGGCTGAGTGGTTGAGTTTTCTTGTCTTCTTTTGCTCTTATTGATCTTGCTACTAGTTAGCTTTATAAGGTTTGGAGCATTGTTGAATTTTGTGCTTGAAATTCAGTCTTGTTTGGTTTGGAATTTGATAGTTTTGCTTTGTCTTTTCGGGCTCTTTATTTATAAAACTAAAAAGCTCAAAAAACATTTGCTTTGCTTTTTGTTTTTGCATTACAAAAGCTCAAAAAACATTTGCTTTGTTGTTTGCTTTTGTTTTTGCATTTTTTTTTTTCGTTTCTTCGTATCTTTTGAAGCTTTGGTGAGATTTCTTGCTTTTGGTTTTTGGCTTGATTTTGGGGAGGAGTTGTCATTGATTTCTTCTTCTTGTTTTTAAGTGTTTTTGGTGTCTTCATTTTAAGAGTTCTTGATTTCGAGAACTAGCTTTCTGGATAACCAAGAAGAGTTAAAACTGAAGGACTTTTTGGGAAATTTCACTCTGCTTTAGAAGATTTTTCATCTTAGGATTTGCATGCTTGTAGTGATTTGCATCAGGTGCACTTCAGCATTTAGTCAGTTTCATAGTTTTTGTGAGTGTGAGTTTGCTATTTGAAAAGAAAAATACAATTTTAATCTCGTAGAACCTGTATAGAGATTTCTTTTCATCAAAAGACAATAACTGCATTTGCATGTAGTTAGGTTTTTATTAATTTCTTTTTGCGTCAAAACACCATAATTTTCATCTCCATATCCTTGTGACTTAACATAACAGCCCATTAAAATAAGCGATATAATTTAAAATCAACTAGCAAGTTTTCTAAGTGTCATACACCAACTAGCTAGGTTGTAGGGCCTTGGAATAGGTGAGTGGAGAGTTAACTCTCCAAGGCCGCTCAAAAAAAACATAGAAGTTGATTAATTGAGCGAAATCCAACTCCGTTAGGTGGACCGGGAAAGCTCTCCTCCGGAGAGTCAAGCGCGAGGGGAAGTGAAGGCTGAGAAGAGGGATACCCCCTCTTCGATTAGCTGAATCTGACCTCAAGACCGTTCCGCCCGGCTTCTGATACGGATTGGTGCCCATAGTTGCCACTCCTAGGTTCCACATAGGTGACTGCAGGGGGGAATACCCGTGGTACATGAGGCAGATGTCGCATCACTTTCAGCAGTACTTCTGGGGGGTGCCCTTGCGAAGCTTGGGTGCTTGAGCCGGCAAAGGCTGTCGTTAGGAGGTCGGCGTAACTGTTTCTGATACCTTCGCTAGTTTTTCTGGGCCCTAATCATCCCAGACTGCTTTCGAGAGGTCCTATATTTCGCTTTCCTGTATTTTGGTGTCCGGTCCTCATCACCCGGAGCGGAAATACTTGGAGGTTGTTTGCTTGATTGTATCTCAGGGATTTTTCTTTTAGTGAGTGCTCTTTGCTCCTAGCTTGCCTAACTTTTCACTTTTTTGAGTCTAATTTAAAATCTATAAAAGTGGTTGATCAAGCGCCTCGTCAATTGAGGAGAATCCGGGGGTTATCTCCCAAGAGTCCAGAGCCTTCTTCAAGAAGGCGTAGGAGTGATTTAGCAAGTGGTTACCACCCGGTGACGTCTGACGCAGTGGAGAGAGATCCTCCACAGAGGTCTGAAGGTTTCATAGCTGATTCTGGTGTCGGTTCCGAGAGGAGCGTTCCGCTCACCTCGCGAGTTTTGTTTCCTCGGGAAGAAGATTTTCAAATCGAAGACGTACCTGAACCTCCTACGTCAGGTCCATCTCCTCTTCCTCCTGATTATCCGTTCGTTGTTCAATACATCGGACCTGAGTCGGAGAGACCGGAAGATCTTCCGTATCATTCTTACCTTTCGATGGCCACGACTGGGAACGCGGCTTCTGCTGTGAGTGCTGCAGGCATTCAGACTCCTGCTTCTGTTGAAGCAGGGGGCACTATTGCTTCATCTTCGATTGCTTCTAGTGCTGTTGTGTTTGGCTCTGGTTTCACCCAAGCACATGCTTCTCATTCTGGTCCCTTTTGTTCAGGGATGCCCTCTAGTGGGAATCCCTCTTTTTCCTTTTCCGCTGCTTCAGCTGGATCTACACCCATGTCTTCCATGGCTAGTGGATCAGCTTCGTTTCAAGGGTTCCCCTTCAGAACTGGAAACATTCCTAGTTCAAATCCTTCTTTAGGGTCCTTTCCATTTACTTCTCAGACCCAGAGTTTCAACCCTTGGTCTGGGGGGCAAAGTTTGACTACTTTTACAGGTTGGAACCCTGTATTTACTACAGCGGGGGCAGGGAATCAGTTTTATGTAGATCATCAAGGGAATGCTTCTTTCCCTTCATCGAATGCTTATTAGACCTTTTATCCTCTGTCTAATGCGTGGCACCCCTATCAAGGGCTCTCCTCTTCATTTCATACTTCAGCGGGGGGAACTGGTCTGGGCTTTGGTAACTCGGCGTGGGGAGGAGGTTCTTCTCCTTTTTCTACAAGTCCTTTTTGGCAACCTGGTGCCTCATCAAATCCAGGGTATTCTTTTCAGAATGTTGGGAATCCATCCCATCAAGGATGGAATCCTCAGGCTCCACCTCGCTTACCTTTTCTGGCAACGTTAAACTTGCCAGATCTGTCGAAGTTGACTAATGATCTGATTCGTTATAGTCCGGGGTGGCCTCTGGTTCCCACCAAACTTCCTTCAGATATTCCAAAGTTTGAAGGTAAGAATGGAGAAGATCCAGCTGACCACATTACCACTTTCCATTTATGGTGTTCTTCGAACTCCCTGATCGATGATTCGATTAGGTTGAGATTATTTCAACGCACCCTAACTGGAAACACCGCCAAATGGTATATTGAGCTAACTGGGGGCAGTTTTTCTACATTTGGAGAACTGGCTGTTACATTTCTGAACCATTTTCAGTTGCCCGTCCGATATGATGCTGGGACTGAACTCCTAGCCAATTTTAAGCAGGATGAGGCAACCCACATTTCTGATCACATTCAGGAATGGAGGAGAAGGAAGAGGCTTATCAAAGCTCATATTCCAGGTGAATTACTTTTGGAGTGGTTTGTCAAATCCCTGCAATCAGATATTTCGAAGGATGTATCCCTTTCTGGGGTATTTTCCGAGGAGCAGGCCATTTTTAGGGCCAAGCAGCTAGAATTGATCTATTCTCAGTCTGGGGTCCTCCATAAATATCTGCCCAATGCTCCTCGCTCCAAATTAGATTTATCGAAAACTAAGCCTGGTCCTCATGGCGACGGACTAGTTGGATCGATCAATAGTGGTGCAGCCAGCCTGCTTTCTCAACTGCAGCAGTTGTCTTTACAATCTGCTCCTTCTGGTCAAGCTGTGCCTGCTGATTCATCACCTTCCCAGTCTTTGTCCATAAATGTTGTCCAAGCTTCTGATCCCAAAGGAAATCAACAATCCGATGGGAAGAAGAAAGGACGAAATAACAAGAAGAAGGGCAAGAACGGGAAGGGCAATGCAAATAAAACCAACGAGCATGTTGGTGAGGGTCAAAAGGAGAAAAAGAAAGTGAAGTTTCCATGCTAGCTTTGTGTTGGAGACCATCTCACACACCTTTGCCCTAAAATTCAGGATGCTCAGTGCTTGTTAAGCCAGCAGGGTTCTTCTAGTTCCCAGGCTGTGTTAACAAACCCTTTTCCCCAAGGGCAGCAATTAGTTGTTGGCGCGAACCAAAATCCTGGGGCTTCCTCTGGGGGCCCCCAGGAAGGGGAAATTCCATCGAACATTTTCATGATGAGTGCTCACGCGGATATCGCTACGAGATCCCGTGATTATGGCGGAAAAGAGTCTTCGAAAGCTAAGGAAGTTCCTGATGCTACTGAGCCGCTTCACATTACGAAGCCTACTATTGAGTCTATGCCTCGGATGCCCAAAGCATCTTCTAAGCGATCAACGATTAATCCAAATGCTAGGGCTGCCCAGAACTACTCGATTGTGGAAGATCTGGCGCAGAGTCCTTGTGCGATGTCGGCTTTAGAGGTACTCCAGTCTTGTCCGGCTCAGCGCAGTGCTTTGCTCACTGCCATTGGGGCTATTGATCCGAAAAATTCTCTTCTGATTACTTTTGACATGACTAATTTTAAGAAGAGACTTCCTCATCACATGGCTTTTCACATTAGATCATCGTACCAGAAGTGTAACATCTTTCGGACGGTTGTTGATGAGGGTGCTTCCACATGCGTGATGTCTCTCACATGTTGGAAGACACTTGGATCTCCCAAAGCTGTTCCATCTAGCACTATTCTGACTGCGTTCGATGGTCATTCTCACAGACCCCATGGTATTGTCCCGGCTTTGCCCATCTGTGTTGGGGGAAAAACTGTCAATATAAAGGTTGAGGTAGTAGATGCAAGCTTGGACTACAACCTTCTATTGGGGAGAAACTGGATTTATGAGATGGATGCCATTGCATCCTCATTATTTCGAATTGTATGTTTCCCCCACGAAGGGAGGATCGTTACAGTGGATCAACTGGACTTTCCTCCTGTAGACCTGAATGCATCTTCTGACTCATCTGTTCCAAAGTTGGATAATACTAAGGCGCCTGTTGAGAATTTAGGAGTTGGAATGTATTATTCCTTGATGGGTACTTTCGATATTCCTCCTCCTACGGTTCATATTAATGCTATTTCATCCTCCAAGGCTCCTCTTTGAAGAGATTTATTCAGAACTCATTATTTTTTGGACCCTTAGACCTTACCTTCCCCTACTGCCACATTAGCGGAAGGTCAAGTGGGTGGAATGGCATTTCCGATTTCTGCAGCTGAGATTGCTTATCAGTCTATTGTTGACTCTGCAGAATCCATCCCAGCTCCTCTGTCACCGGAAGAAGAGTTGGATGGTGATGTGGCTCCGGCTTGGACGCTTACTTCTTCTTCTGCCCAGGATTGTCTTGACACCACTCTTCCATCTGAAGAGGCCATCCTGGAAGCGATGACAGGTATAGATAGACCGTGGGATGATTTGCATCATCGATCTTACTTCCTACCTGACTTGAGCGAAGTCGAAACAAGTTTTCCAAGTCCTCAGTCTCCTGGACCTGTTCACCCAGTCTTGAGCCCCTTAGCACCAGCACAGGTTTATGCTGAAGGGAACATGGCTGTGATCTCTCCTACTATCCCGGTGAACATCTCCAGGAATCCCAACATTATCGAGAATGTCTTCGTTGGAGCTGAATGTTCCCATGAAGAGGTTCAAATCTATACCGAGCTCTTCAAAGAGTATAGGGATGTTTTTGCTTGGTCTTATGAGGAAATGCCTGGCATAGACCCATCTATCGTCCAGCATGAGATCAAGACGTATGAAAACGCTAAACCGGTCAGGCAAAAACTTCGTCCGGTTAATCCTAGGAAGGCAGCAGCTATCAAAGCTGAAGTTGAAAAGCTGCTTAAGGCGGGATTCATTTTCCCAGTTCCTCTGACTGAATGGGTTTCAAACCCCGTTCCCGTAGATAAAAAGCAAGGAACGATTCAAGTGTGCATCGATTTCAGAGACCTGAATAAAGCATGTCCTAAAGATAATTACCCCACACCATTTATCGATCAGATCATTGACGAGTGTGCCGGTAATGAGATTTTCTCCTTCATGGACGGTTTCTCCGGATATAATCAAATTACTATCCGTCCTAAAGATCAACATAAGACTGCCTTTATTTGTCCCTGGGGTACGTTTGCATACAAGAAGATGCCTTTTGGTCTTAAAAATGCTGGGGCTACCTTTCAGCGGGCCATGTCTTATGCCTTTCACGACATCAAAAAGATTATCGAGGCATACTTAGATGATTTAGCTGCTCATTCTCGAAAGAGGATGGATCATCCTGGTCACCTCCGGCAAATATTTGAAAGATGTCATTTCTATAAGATTAGATTGAATCCGAACAAGTGCGTTTTCGCGGTTACATCCGGTCGGCTATTGGGATTCATTGTGTCTAGGGAAGGGATAAGGGTAGATCCCTTCAAGATTGAGGCAATACTTCGGATGCCTCCCCCGTCCTCTATCCGTCAGCTTCAAAGTCTTCAAGGAAAGTCTAATTTTCTTCGGAGGTTTATCGTCAATTATGCTGAAATTACAAATGGATTTATGAGATTGTTGAAGAAAGGAGTTCCTTTTCTTTGGGATGACTACGCTCAACGCTCATTTGATGCTTTGAAAAAAGCATTGACCTTTGCTCCTTTATTGAGTCCACCTGATTATAGCAGGGATTTCCTTTTGTATCTGGCAGCAGCAGAATCTACTATCGGTATGGTTCTGGTTCAGGAGGATGATGCTCTAGCAGAGCATGTTATTTACTACCTTAGTCGAGGACTGGTAGGACCTGAACTTCGGTACACTCCGATAGAAAAATTAGCTTTAGCAGCAGTTCATGCTGTGCAACGACTCCGGCATTACATTATTCTTCACAAAACTTATGTTTTGGCAAATGTCAACCATTTGGGCTTGTCCTCAGAGGCTTAGTGATTGGGGCAAATAAATGGATGGATTGTGATTTATTTGTGAAAAATCACTTGGTCTATAGTTCCAACCCTAAAATCATTAGTTTTCATGAATTGATTTCCAGCTGCTCCGTGGGGAAGAGATGATCTATGATGAGTCCTTTCCATCTAACACTTGTTTTTATTCCTTCTGCTGTGATCCTTGGTACAGAGATATCATTGTGTATCTCCAGACTGCGAAGTTTCCCTCTACTTTTTCGAAAGATGAGCGTCGTAAGTTGCGTCACTTGGCGAAGAATTATTTGATTATTGGTGATGCTTTATACCATCGAGGGGTTGATTCAATCCTAAGACGCTGCTTAACTCTCGAAGACGCTGAGGCTGCGCTCAATGATTCCCACAGTGGAGCTTGTGGGGGTCATTTATTTGGGCTTGCTACTGCCCAAAAGATTTTGCGTGCTGGGTACTTTTGGCCCTCGATTTTCAAGGATTGTATCGAATCGGTCAAAAAGTGTCATCCGTGTCAAGTCTATACTCGAAAAAGCGTCATTGAAATTGCCTACCATTACCGTTAGAATCCTTTAAAAAGTGGGGTATTGATTATACTACTTGTAACTTGCCTTCGGCTAAAGGTCACAAGTACATTATTGTAGCAGTAGACTACTTTACAAAGTGGGTCGAGGCTATGCCTACTTTTGGGAATGACGGTGAGACAGCAACTCTTTTTCTTTTCAACCAAGTTATTGCTCGTTTTGGTATTCCTAGAGAGATTGTCACTAATCATGGCAGTCATTTTCAGAATAGCATGATGGCCGAGTTGGCTCTAAATTTAGGTTTCCGACAGGAGAATTCGTCTCCTTATTATCCTCAGGCCAATGGGAAAGTGGAAGCCGTGAACAAATCCTTGAAGACCATTCTTCAAAGGAAGATTGATAAAGCTCGATCCAACTGGCATATCATGTTGTATCCTGCACTTTGGGCATACAGACGGCTGAAAATCATGAATCGCTTACTCCGCTTTCTTACCTAAAGGTATGGGGTGGAACTGCATTTCCTATTGAATGCAGATTCCTTCTCTTCTTAAATTAGTCAAGGAACTTTCCTATTAATTTCTAGTTCTGGGAAAAAAGGCTTCTTCCTCCGAACATCTCTGATGAGCAAGGCTTCGGATGCCGCCAATGATGAATGTAGTGATAAACCCTAGTTAAAGTTCAAGCATTTATACACAGCCAAAACCCAGGGTTTTTTCGGAAGGTGACCTTGTTTTGGTCTATGCCTAAGAAAAAGATGCCCTGGGGGCAGGAAAGTTTAAGTCTATGTGGTATGGCCCCTATATCGTTAAAAAAGTCCTTAAGAAAGGAGCATATACCTTGGTTGATTTCGAAGGGAACGAGTTGCCGGAGCCCCGAAATGGGCTCTATTTGAAGAAGTATTATGCCTAGGCTTCGGCCTGGCATGTTGCTTTTGTATATAGTAGTTTTTTTCTTTTTACATATCTGATTGATTTTCGATTTTTGATGAGTTGGTGATGTTTTTGATCTGCTTTGGCAGGTTGTGTTGGATGTCATGAGTCATTTTGGTTTCGCCGATGGTGCTAGTAGACACACCCGAAACTTAGCTTCCACGGCTTGGGTGCTTCATTATCCTTCCGGTCAGCTGTTGGTATCAAGAGGGGTCTGCATTGGTCCTGCTTCCAATAATATAGCAGAATACACTGCAGTCATTCATCTACTCTCGGAGGCAATATCTTTGGGTGTTGATTCGTTGGTAGTTTTCTTGGACTTCCAGCTGGTGGTGTCGCAGTTGAACAACACTTATCGGGTACGAGATCCATTTTTATTACGATTGTTCTTGAGGGTACGTTTGTTACAAAGGTCATTTCAATTTTTAACTTTCATTCATATTCCTCGAGTTGACAATTGGTTTGCTGACTCATTAGCTAATCAAGCATTGGATTGGCATATTAATCATTCCATACAATAAATTTTTAATCATCAGAAACATCATACATTTGATACATTTTATCACATCACATCAAATATCGTTGTATATATATCATCAGAGTGTTCAAAACTTTACAAAATTTGGATCCATAAGGTCATACAAAACTTGGGCTTATGCCCCCATCATGTTCAGTCTCAAAAAAGAATATACAGTCATCTAATACATAATATCTGTCTACTCCTGAGGTCCCTGCCCAGAAGTCGTGTTCCTATAGAACGTAACTGTAGTGGCAACTCGGCGGAATAATCTAACCCAGTCTCGGGGTACTCCTACCACCCGTCTCTGGATGGCTTCAAGGTGTCTTCCACGTAGAGAAGAGGTTTGCGTTAATCCTTCCAAGGTTTCCTTCTGTCATCCTCGAGGTCCTATCTCAATCCAATTGCCTCTCGCTTTCTTCACCCTGACGCCAGGCGGAGACCTCGTGTCGAATCGTCCAACATTTGAATCATGATCATTTTAAATTGTCACCACAGGAATCCAATCAAAAAACATGTTTGTTTTTCATTTTTTCATACATATTTAAAAAATCCAAAATTATATAAGTCAAATTTTTTGCAAACTCACTTAATTGCATCTCTATGCCGTGTCTTCGTGGAAGATCTAGATCTGGATCTCCACGAAAGTCCATCCCGGCATAGGGATAGTCATCCACCGCGATGATTTGTTCTCCCCACCAAAGGAAGAACTCATCGTCCCATGTGGTCCGGGGTACTTCACTACCCCCCAATCTCTTCATCATGTCTTCCCAACGGGCAATTCTTGGGTCCCGCGGGCTACTGATGGTAGAGATAACTCTGGGTCTCAATGCTGGTATCTTCTCAAAGAAGAATGTTTTCAAAATTGTACCGTATCCAAAGTGTTTGGTCTTTGTTTGGCGGATTTAGGTCAACTGTTGCTTCATGTTCAGTAATAGGGCTGTGCATCAATCATACACATGAGTCAAGCATTCTACTGCTATGCTCATTTGCGTCCTAGACGCCTGATGTAGGGAGGCAGATCTTGCCACTCTGCCGATAGTGAAAAGGAGGATTTTCATGTGCAAATCCCGTAAATATTTAATAGCAATCTGAGTTCCAACCTTTTTGGAACCCTCTACGCAATACACGTGGACATAATCTTCCACGGTTAGCCCTCCCAGGGGCTTCCCGTGCAAGTCTACTGGTTCTCCCCTCCGGGAGAGTCCAGTGATAAAATATATGTCTTCCACTTCAATGCGTACTGGCATCTGATCTATAACGAAGCAATCTTGATCTGGTTCCCAGTAATTCACGAGCATTTCTAGCAACCGAACATTGCTTTTCATATTTGGCATTTTGAAGAATTTGAACAATCCGCAATTCCGAAGGATATTTTGTGCTGCTCGATCTTGCATGACCTCTTGATCAATTGCGCTATGCTCACGTTCTCTCCATGAGATTGTCATCCTGTCAAATTTCATTAAATCATGCATTAGCCACGCTTTTTTAGTTTCGGACCTGCGCATACGCGACTTTTTCTTTGCACAGTCGCGTGTATACGCGACTTGCCTGTTATGAACCCGCGTATGCGCAAGTCCTCATTTTTTAGCAAGGGTTTTAATGGTAAAATTCACTAAATTTTAAATTCTAAATGGACAAAATGATTTGCAAGGATGATTGAGGAACCTACCTGAAATTTCGGTGCGTTTCGACGGTCGGTTGTTCCTGATTTGATGAAAGAATTTTTTTGCTCCAGAGCACTTTTTTCCAAATCAGCAATGCAATAATGAACCAAATATGAGGTAATTTGTCTATTTATGGCTAAAAAGTTGAAAATTTTCGCAAAAACTTGTTATGCTTATTTTTTCGGTCTATCTTAAGCTGCATAACTCGGATGCTTGGAAGTGCCCAGTTTGGTATGTTTTCAGGTACATTTTGACGATTTTGAGATTTTTCCCGGTTTTTGATCCATGATTACCGACTCGTCACGGGATTATTCCCCGAAACACCTGTGTAACTAAACTCTTCTTGTTCAACACTTTCTTGACTTCAAGTATGGTTACCGTCCTGTCTTCTACTCCAAGGTGTTCCAACTCAAAACTACTTTTGGAATTTAGAAATTTGATGATATTGCTAGCAGTTGCTGGCTTATCTCTAATTTCCTCATTTACCTTTTCTATTGCAACACTTACTAGATGAATTAGATCTCTCTTCTAAAGAAATATTTGGATTGATGGCCATATCTCATTCATGGAGTTAGTTATATTCAACTAGATGATTTCTTTCAATCTTCCTACCATGTTCTCAAATGAAAACTCCTGAAGAGACTTCTGCAGACTCTCTTTCAATTTCTTGCTGATTTGCAACTCTGTAGCATGTGCTAAATCATTCCTCTTTATCTGATATTGCAGGGTAGTGATTTGTGCTTGCAAATTTTTGATCTCTACTCTCTGTAAAGACATATTTTCCATAGCCTTAGCTAACTGCTTAGTGCCTCCACTTGATGTACCTGTAGCTATAGATGTTTCTGAATGAATGACAACAAGAGGGACTGCTTGTAACGGAATCATGGCCTTGACTATTTCTTTTTCTTCTTCCTTTACTGCCTCTCTTACTACTTTTTGTTTCTCTTTTATCATTTTCTCCATCTCATTTTCCATTTTTTTTATTTTTTCAGATTTTTCAATGATCAACTGCATCATTTCGGCCTTCTGTGTCTCGTTTTCCTCTAAATCCTTTGTTAGAGGATCTTTTGTTGCTGGCATCTTGACCTGCTTCCTCAAAGCAACTATATCCGCATTATTATTCTTTACAATTGGTTCTACCACAACTAGGTTTGTTGGGTCATACCCAATTTGTATCACTAAATCCTCCAGGGATTTAATTCTTGTATCCTTGGCCATGGAGGAAATATTTTCCATCTTAAGCTATGACTATGTATTGGACAATGCAACCTACAATTTTGATAGACTTATGGCTATACTGGTCAATGGAGAGGATATCATATCTCATGTTTTCTTATGCATCTCCATTTGGTCTATTGGATGAATTTTATTCACATCAAAATCAAAAGAAGTTTTCTTGTAGTCTACTGTAGTTTTGGGCTAAGGGATTTGTGCTTCTAAGAAAGCCATTTTAATTCTCCCCTTCTCAGAGTCAAATGCTGATAAAAGCCTGCTCTGTGAACTCCTTGTCTATTTCTAGAACTTATTGTAGGTGTTGGTTTTAAGCATCTCATTCCTTCTTTTGATCTCTTTGAAAGTTTCATAGATATTCTCCTCCTTTTTCCTTGTAGTGGCAATAGATGTAGGAGTCTGCAAACTCTGCTGCTGGAATGGAATAATGGTAGAAGATGTTGAAAAAATGTTCTAGCCACCTGCTAGAGATGAAATTGGTGAATTCTTGATTTTAATAATTGTCTGTTGATCTTTCTCACTGCTCTGGTCAATATCCATGTGGACTCTGTTGCTCTTCCTGTATTTCATCTTGAACTCTTTGGTGGATTTGTCAATATCCATGTTAGATTTTTCATCCCTTGTTCTCTTGCTTCCTATTTCCTTCTATGGTTCCTTTCCCTTGTATTCTTTAGCCCCTGTAGCTTTCCTTTCTTGTGGAGTTGGGGTTTGAATCCTTAAGGTGGAAATCACCCGTTCTTCAGTCTATTGTAGTGTGTTGGCTGCCCATTCTTCTTGATTCATGTACTGTTCTATCTCCAATCTGTGTGTGTAGATGTATGGTGTGATTTGTTCTCCAACCTTTTCTTGGACATGATCCCCATTGGGTCATAGGACCTGTTAGCTCCCTGTAAATTCTGAAGCCTAAAGACAGAAATATGGAGGGAAACATAAAACTGCTTTGGAATCTAGGGCCTAGCCTTCCTAGATTCAGAGAGGGATCTCTCTGTTAGATATATCTTTGTTTATAGGGGAATTTTAGGCTAGTTATTAGTGCATAGGGGTTTGTTTGAATATTTCTGGTTGAGGAAGCAGAAGAGGGCCATTGGGCTATGGAGTCAAACAGGTGTAAAAGGATTCAAATGGATGAATAACTGAGTTCAGGTGCAACCAAACAAGCTAGCCATGTCAATGGATATTAACAGCTTATGAAATGGAAAGGAGGAGGAGGTTAAGGTTCAACGAGAATGCATAGCAGACCTTCTCTGAATTACGCATTCCGGTATCAGAGGAAGGAATAAAGTACTATTTCAAGACTAAGCAGGGTACCCCATGGTAAATCCTACACAAAAATTTCTATCCACAGTAAAGAAAGAAAACAATATGTAAAACTAGAGATGACAGATTACAAGAAAATGAACACTTCACTAGAGATCTAACACAAGAATTTGGAAAACATCATAATCCTTCATTCATCCCAAAGAGAGTGCTTACAACCAGATGAGTCTATTACAATGATTTTTGTTCCCCTTCCGAGCCTCTTTCATACTGCTAATGCATGCAGTATTTATATAAAATATTAATTCAATTATTCCGCCTGTTGCAATTATTGTCATTTATTACATTTAAGCAGAAATTAGGAAAAGTGGAAACATGCAAGTGGTGATAATATAACACTGACAAGCAGTGGCTGTATTTACTCTGATAGTCCGATATTGATTGTGAAGTGATCAAAGTTTGGCTTGTCTGATGTCGAAGAGGCAATGAAGGCTTTGACATCTTGGCCCTACCTCTTCAAAGGATGTGACATCTTGGCTCTACCTTGGTTCAAAAATGGTTGCTGAGTAGAGTGTGTTGGCTATAATGATGGACACCTTCTGTTAAACGGCCTTTGTATCTTCTGCATAAGTTATTGTTGCAGTGAAGCTTTGAAACGGAAAACCCCACTGCCTTCTTCTTGAAACACACAACAATGATTCAAAAATTTGGACGGGAATGGAATGAATACATGAGGAAATGGTGGCGGGAGTCGGCACGACACAACGGTGGCGGGCGTTGGTTGGCGGATGTGGAGCAAAGAGGGTGGCTTTGTTTGACCATAAAAACCGTTTTCGAAAGGGGGTGAGAGCAGTAAGTGGTACCAGAGAAGGGGGAATCGAATTAGTGGAAGGGCGACACGTAGTAGGGATGGTGGTAAGGGATACCACCCATTTCAAACATCCCCCTACCATTTTTTTTAACGTTTGGGGGTCGAGGGGGGGCCAAAAATATGTGTCGATTGTCGGATGCTAAGATGAGGAGTGGAGATGGCAGATAGGTGCGGGGCATTTAAAGGTGGACATGGCGCGACAGGGAGGTGGCGCTCAAACTCACATCGCAATCACAAATTAGAAGTCTTAGTTATGAGAGGCATAATTTGAACTTCAAGATTTGCGATGTGCGAAGTGTGATGGTCAAAGGGGTGATGTGGTAGGAGGGGTGATGGTTTTGATGATTTGGAGTGAAATTAGTGAGACTAATAGCAGTGAGCGAAGTATATTGGAGGACAGTTATAGTGGGGCTGACTGCATTACAAATTGCTATCGGGACTAGATAAGTTTTGCAATATGGGCAAACATTTAAAGTCGTGAAACGTGATAAGTTATGCTTTGAGATATGCGATGAGGGTGGAAGTGGAATGGCACGGGGAAAATTAAAATCTGTGCGCTGCGATGAATATCGCACATCAATGATTGCAAAATTTAAAGGTTGGTGGAAATGTGATAAGTTAAGTTCCCCAATCTACGAAATTGTATTTGCGATGCAATGTGAAGCGGGGAAAGGGTGAAGGTAAGTAATGTTAATCACGCTCGAATCATAATAAAAGGGCTTATAACCTATTCTAGGTGTATGAAGTAGTAAGTGAATGGTTCCCACCATCATCACAAATCGCATTTTGGAAGGTTTTGCAAGAGGTGATCAAAGGATTTTGCGATTTTTCCAATGAGAAAAGTGAATAGGAGTGTACGGTAATGAAATAAAAGAGAATGGATTTAGGAAGGTGAAATATAATGAACGTGGAGTGATATTATAAGGTTTGGCGGTGGTGTGGGAAGAGCTGCTATAAAGTCCTGAAAGCGTAAATATTGGATTTAAATGGTTTTAATGTGAATTCGAGCACTGGAATTCAGAATTTGGAAATAATGAAGGGCAAGAGAGGGTAAATGATATGAAATGAGGGCAGAAAAACAAGTCTGGTCACCATTATGCTTTCAACAACACTTTTCTCCTTCATTGAACTAGAAAGGTAGATTGATTCCTTTGGAGCTCTTTGACAATCAGGCTTTCCCTTCTTTTTATGAAAATAAATAACAACCATGGAATATTATTTTTAGTATGAAAGATCTGATAAAATAATTAGTCACCTTGGGATACTATGAAATACAGGAGTCTAACAGTGGCTCCAGCTGGGGATGGCATCTCCTTTAGGAGGTGTCAAGAACATCGTAGACTAGTGGCCTGATCCATTGGGCTGATCACAAATTTGCAACTTAATCTGCCACAAAACCTCTGTGGTTGACAATATTCAAGCTGAACTCAACACTCTCCGTAGACTGAAGTCTGGAATATATTGAAAACTAGAAATCAATATGAAATTGAAACTGGAAAGATGCTTAGAGTACTGAGCTTGTTTTCACACATACCGACCCTATCCTGTTGAAATTGTTGTTGTTCTAAGTGATACAATAATTCCAGTGCAACCAGTCAAGTAGTAGCAGAAAAAAATGTACAACTTGAAAGTTTGTCAGAAAAATTAGAAGTACAACTTGATTATGTGTCCTCATAACCAAAGTTATAATATGAAATGGCAATGCTGATGTATTTGATCCTTATAGAGAGTACATGTCTGAAAATTTGAGCTAAAAGAATCTGTAATATTCCAAAATAGGAAAAGCATCAATATAGGACATGAAATGAAAATAGCAGTGAATAGTGAATAATATTACATCAAGACATGAGACCAATATTGATCCATTATATTAATCATATCAGCAACAAATAAGTACAAAATATTGAGGCACAAATCATATGATATAGACAAACAAGCCTCCAATGATCAAACACTCTCAAAAGTGAGATGTTGCTGCTATACAAAATGCCGGAGAGCTGCTACATTGCAGTCCTAATGAGGATAAATGCTATTGGAAACATAAAATAATATAAAATAACTTATATATGCCTCAAGAGATGCTAGACATAAAGATCAATGCTCTATATCACCTTTCCAAGACAACCCAAGAGGGTTTCCGGAAATACACCAAAAATACAAATGGTGAACTGCAGCCCTAGTGCTGAAGATTCACTACAACTAAGTAGCTGGGAGGATATGGCTAAAGCTGATGTATAAATAATAGAAACTCCTCCAATATATTCTCCAAGTGAAAGGTTGATCCATTCACTGGAAATCTAACTCCCCAAATGGCGCACTGAAACCACCCCTATAATTTCCCTCTGAAATAATGCAGTCCAAGACTGAAACTGCATTGTAGGGGATGGTAATGACTTGGAATAGTGCCAAATGATGCAATAATGCCCAAATACCTTCTTTACTAGCCTCCCAATGGAAAGTATGCTTCCTCTACTGAAGACAATCTTAGAAATGGCCCTATCAAACCCTCCACTGCTGCAACCCTGCAACACAACACAACCCTAGCGAAAACCACAATGTAGAAGAGATTTGTAGCTTGGCTTAATGCAGGAATATGGAAATGTATCCCAATAACCTCTCCTGAGTGGGCACTCGAAGTCCCCCAAGGATGAGGGTGGGATTCCTTCTCAGGACCACCCTTGTGCTAAACAACATTGAAGTCTCCGCTAAACAGCTGAAGAGAGCCAAAAGTCATAATAGACCATAAGCAAAATAATAATCAACATGATTTCCATGGTTTCCTTCCCATACCTTATATGCATAGTGAGCCTTCTCATCTTGGGCCCCACTCATTAAAGCCACTACTTCCATGCAAAGGCTCTCCCTCCAAAACTGCGTTGTCTCTCATTGATTATCCACTTCCTCCATACTAACGCTAATGATTTGGTCAAAATTGACCCATTCCACATGCTTCATCCCCTATCCATACATAAGGGTGCTTTATCCAGCTACTTTTATGACCTCCATTCACATTAGGAGTGATTTTATTCCTACTAAGGAGATTTATGGGTCTCTCTACCATCTTATTCTTCTAACTAAGAAGCAAAAAAAAAATTTAATATTCCATCTAGCTGAAAGATAATTGGTAATATTACAGTCCTCCCCTCCAAAATGTTTCTTGTCCTCAAGCAACTGTAAATGTGAGTGCTAAAAAAATTCTCCCCCTTTCCTTGTGACACCTCCATGTGATAAGCTCTCCTCATGAACCAAGTGTCCCCCAATCTATCCATCCCTAAAATGATCCTCCCAAGTGCTCATGAGATGCATCTCCCAAGTGCTCAAGTTATCCAAATGGATCATCCCATAAGGAAACAAGAGTCCTAGTGTAGCAATCATGTATTTCCCAATGTTCTCCCTGAAGCATGAGGAAAAATAAATGTGGAGAAACTCATTCCCAATGGGCACATCCAACCCATGTGTCATCCCTCCAATCATGCCCACAACAATGATAAGAACATCATCAACATATGGGATCATAATCAAAGTCATACTAGCTGCCATATGTAATACCGGAGAAGGATAATGGTCCATCAAGTGCAACTAGCACAGTTTTACTCCTAAATGCTTCAGAATATGATATGATGAGTGGTTTCCCAATCACATGCTTGCTGCCCCAATCCTCTCACATGCTTGGAGAAGGTGAATGATGTGTGGTGCCAATTCAGCACACCCTAAATAATATATCATCTCCCCAAAATCTCCTAGGGAGTGGCCATCATCATCACTGCTTATGGCCCTAAGTAGACCATGAATACTAGAAAAAAGAGTGCCCTCTCTTGGAGAAATGAGCTGTACATAAATGGTAAAGGAATGCAAGTACTCATCTAGTAGATCATTATGCACAAAATCATAATCCTTACCATATAGTTTGAGCAAGCTGGTGAAGTGGCTCATAGATGGGCCTCCTCTCATTCCCAATGATAAAGGAAGTGGTTGTGATAAATTTTCCAAAGAGTTATGTCTCTCCTGAATCTCCAAACAATATATGCATCTCCTAATATGTTGATGTATCTCCTCTTTGAAGTCTTCCCAAGTGAATCCATCCATAATAGTGTGATATTTCCCTCATGAAATCAATGTGGCTGGAGAGAAAATCCTCATATGCTGCACGTAGTAGCTTCTCCTTGAGCTTAGAGGCTCTAGTCAAGAAAATCCTAATCTGATAATAGATGACCCCATCTGTCATTGCATATCTCCCATCTGATAACTGGCTATCAATTATCCTGCATGAAAGAGATCCTTGGAGTATTCCACTAACAGCTGGGATATCCAGTAAGTATCTATGTTCCATAATGACAATGCTATTGATCTACCATGTAAATCACCTTTCATGTTGCTGCCCCCTCCTTTGACATCTCCCATTCCAAATTCATATGCCAGGATGCTGCTATCCTGCTTCTACTGCTCCTCCTGTAGCTGCTCATGCTGAAGTGAAGGTTGAAGTTTTTGGAGGTTAGCCTTCCATAAGAAGTTATCACCCATCCAAAGAGTTTTGAGTTTGGCCAATGTATACATCAGTGGCCACCAACCTCTACCATATGTGGAAGATTCCTCCCTATATGGAAGTATCTTCTGATTCTCCAAAGCCATGGAGTGGTCTCCTTGCACAATGATGGTTCCATCCTCCATCCCTGAAACATATTATCTCAGGGAAATATTTTTAGTGAGAGTGGGTAATACTGATATTAGGAGAATGTATTCCTACTCCTTGAGCTTACCCATGACTTTCTGTGCTGTAACAAGTCCTCCCAAGGTTCTCACCCCTCTTGAATATATGAGTGGTGCAACCTGTTGTGAGACATCTCTAATCAATTCCTGATCTGGTGGCCTCCCAGGTGGAATGCCTCTAAATAGTAGTGTCATGGGCAAAAGTCATCTGCATAAATGATTAGAATGTTAGGTCCTTGCTTCCACTGCACAAATCCAACTCTATTTTCTGTGTGGATGTTGTCTGAGAGGGATAAGTGTGTATGTCCCTAATCATCTGATGCTTACCACTCTTGTATCTGCCCACTCCATCTGTAAAGTCTCCCAATTTGTGGTGACCTTCCCCAAAGTAATCAACCACTGCACACCCAATATCACATTGGTGTCAGGTATGTCAACCACAAATAAGTGATCCATTAAGATATATGTCCCCATGGTGATAGATAATGATGAAACATAATGCATGCACTACATGGTTCTAGCCCCTGGGACCAAAAATGAAAACCCATCAAAGTCATTAGTGGATATTTTCCTCCTCTACACTAAGTTTGCATCAATAAAGTTGTGGGTAGCCCCACTATCAATCAACACTGATACCATTTGATCCTAAATGGAACCTCGAACTCTCAAGGTCAAGTACTTGGGTACTCCTCTCAATGATGCAAGGGCCACTCCAATTGGAGCAAATGCTCCATTCCCACCTCCTGGTGGTGGTGGATCCTCTTCTGCTATCCCAACGCTGTGACCTCCTTCTAGTTCCTCTTCTTCCTCCTCTTCATCATTAGAAAATACCTCTATATAGTGTGCTTTCCCTGTTGCACATCTATGTCTGGGTGCCCATGGTTCTTGGCATGTGAAGAAAAGCTTCCTTCTCCTTAAGTATCTTTGGAAATCATCACTAAGAGTTACTTTGTTTTGGCTCTCCTTTGAAAGAGGATCCTTCACATCTTTTCCCTTTGATGGAAAAGTGGGCTTTTGCTGAAATGGCGCCTTTGCCCCTGGAAAAGCATCTTGTAGATCTCTATCCCTTTCAACAACATCTTGAAGGGTAGTTTGTTTAGTTGATTTAACTAACCCATGTAGAGGTTCTGCTAGCACATCAATAAACATATAGAACCTCATAGTTTCATATAAATCAGGAACCATAGCAGAAGGTTATAGAATTAAAAAATGTAAGTTTCTGGATAACGTGACTATTTGAGATTAGATATCTTGATGAAAGGTGCCTCTGGGTCTCTTCTATCAAATCTCTCCACCAAAATCTTGGTGAACTCTGAATATGCAGCCACATTGGCATGCCCTAATGTAGAAAGACCATGAAACCACCAATCATGTGCCTCACCCTCAAGGTGAAGCGCTGCTATTTTGATGGCTTCCATCTCCGGTACTTTGTTCAACTGAAAGTAGATGTATAGCTTCTCTACCCAAGTTTTTGCTGTGCATTTGGATGACCCATTAAAAGAGGGTAAGAATAATATTCCCATAGTTTGGTGAGGATCATTGTTTTGTATGGATCCTCCACCTCTATTGTGATGCCGGGGTCTCCTATTTTTCTTGATCTAAAAAAACTCCTGAAAGATCAAATGAAAGTTGAATCTCTGAGATTGAGACTCATACTCAAGAAAGTAATCTTCAAGAGTTTCTGGTTCTTGAAAACCTCCATTTCCCACTACTAAGAATGTAGGCACAGTGGAGCGTTGGGAAATATGTTGCTTCACTGGTTGATCATGCCAGTGATGTGAAATTATAGAGCCTTCTCCATGTAGAAACCCTTTAGGGGATTCTTTGTGTCTATCCATCCTCATATCCTTGATTTCTCTTGCAATATCTTGCATGCTTTGAAGAAGAATCTTGGGAAACTCCTTCTACTCATCTCCTCCTGATAAAGGAGTTTTTCCCTTGTCTTCACTATCATCTGTATAATCATATCTCTGGTTTATTTTGAGATACCTATTCTCTCTGTCTATGAGAGGATATCCCTCTTATTATGATATATTGGATGAATGCACAGGCTGAGCCAAGATAATGCTCTGATAATACTCTAATATTCCAAAATAGGAAAAGTAGAAATATAGGACATAAAAATGGAAATAGCAGTGAATAATATTACATCAAGACATGAGACCTGTTAGTGTCAGTCTAGTCATACTGCCATTAGTGATCAAAACTGCTCTTTTTCATTTGCATATTAGGTGTCTCATACCGAATAAATTTCACCATTATGCTAGGTCATGGATTCATTGATGGTAGTAATTTTTATCAATTTTCCCTCATGAGGTACTTGCTGATTTTCCTTCCCATGGTCTTTAGTCATTAGTCACTTTTATTCTCAAAGTCATATCAATAGGTCATAGGACGGGTCTCATTAGTTTCTAGGGTCTCACCATGGTCAAATTAATGAGTCAAATGTCAGTAATATCAGAAAGGTCATGAGGAAGCCAATAAGCTCACAGTCACAACACCTGGAAGAATCAGAGAGACATTTTATTCAGTTTGATGTAATTTTCGCCTCAAAACCATGTTTTGAGGTGAAAACATGATATTTCAACTTTATTATTATTCATTATATATCGTCATGTGTAATAAGTCACAATTCAGAAGCTGTTATCTCCACAAAGTGATGTCCCTGCCTTCAGAGAGTTTTCCACAACATGTTCAGTGCCAAATCATGTTCCAAGAAAATCCATCAGAAAGAGCCCGGAAAGAGCTTTCCAACGGTATACTACACTTTCAAAACTGACTTCTGGATTGAAATTTATGCATAAGTGAAGTAAAAGCCCTTATATCCTCATATAACCCCTATTTCCCCATTTTTCCTTAAACTTTGTTTTATTAAAGTTTTATATTTCTTTAATAAATCCGTTTTCCCCCTTTCCGATTATAAAATCGCATTATAAATCTTTAAATACATGCGCAATTTATTCCACAAACCACTTCCCCAACCATACATTGTAGAAATTTATAATAAACAATATCAAAGTTTATTATAAGTTCCACCGATCATAACCACTTCCCCACCATGCTTTGTAATAAAAAATTATTATAAAGTTTTATATTATAACAAAACCCGCATAACCCAAGTCCCTTCCCCTTTCAAATTGCATGTTTTATTTGTATGTCCCGATCGGCCCATCACGAAATTTTCTGATGCGATTGCCCCGATGGCTTACCCCTGATGGAAAACCCCGGATCAATGTCTCCACCGTCGATCTCTTGGTCCGATCCGATGGCCCATAGCTAATCGGGCCATCGGCAATCGAAACTTCCATAAGTACCCCTCCGATTGATTGCATCGCAACATTTCCCGATCGCAACATTCCTCGCATTTCAACATCCCCCGATTGAAACCTCCGATTGATCCGGCATCATTGATCTGTCCCCGCCGATCCGATGGCTCAAAGTCAATCGGGCCATCGGCATCGGCGTTTCCCATATGTGTTGCACTCCACTCCGATATTGCGATTGCGATTGACCCCAGTCCCACCATACAGTACTTTTGCCCACTTATAATATAAAGGGATTTCCCCTTTGTAAACTCGAAATTTTTTATATTTTGTTTTTTGCAAAGGTTTTTCCCATACGTGTTATACTCCGCCCCTCTCTCGATTTCGATCCCCGATTGCGATTGATCGCACATCGCAAATCGCAATCGGCAGATCCAATTATGTGATACACCCGCCCCCATTCCCGATTGCAATTGTGATTGTTCCCATGGGTCCCACCTAAAGCCCTTCGCCTCTTCAATGAAAAAAGTGTTTTTTCCTTTGTAAATGCAGAAAATACATTTTTTGTTTTTGCTTTAAAGGGTTTTCTCCATGGCACCTTCTGACTTCGCTATTTTTCCATCAGACATATGCCAATCGCATCGGAAGTTTCGGCCTCGTTCTAAATTACATATTCCCCATTCCTCCGATCCCAATTTGTGATTGTTCCATCGCAACACATATTTTAATGCTCCAATGTATATTGTATTCCCTCTGCCTATCATCTCTGATTGAAATTGTAATGCGGGTCCCGCCTCCTCTCCCTTCCTTCCTATTCATTACTTTCCCTTCACTAAAGCCAAAGTTTCATTCCGAAAGGCATGTTTATTAAAAGGTCAGTTTTATTCAAAAAGATTATGGAAAGCAACAGTCATAGGGCCGAGAGCTTATTTAAAACAAATATGGTTATAGCAAGTAGAAAAATAGGAAATCTGTTTATCGGATTATCTATTTTCTTTCATATAACTTAACAGCAAATATCCAAGTAGTCAAATGCAACACTATCCCTTATTTTTAGAGGCAGATTGTTGTGTTTCTTTCTATGATTGTATTTCAGTTCTTCAACTGTTAGAACATCTCCCTTTTCTGTGGATCTATGTTCCCACATTTCAGCCTATTTAATGTAATTGTAAATCATTTGTAAAGCAGTCTGAAAGTCTGAATAGTCTGTAACTCAGAAAGTAGGGGAAAAGTGTGGAAGAACATCTCTGCGCTACATTGTACAGTTTGATAGGAATTAATAAGAGATGCAGCTCTGATTTGTGGGATCCATGTGGTATGAGATTTAGCATTTGTTTTTCTCCTTTGTTTCGTATGTGAATTGTTATGCGTTCCATTCATACATAAAAATTTCCTTTTGTATGCTTTCAAGATAGAAAGCTAGAATCCATCTCTATATGCTCTGCCTTGGGAAATCATTCATGCTCTGTGTTTTTATTCTGTTTGAAAAGGATCCATTTGCTGTGCCCTTTTCAGCACCTCACCAGTCTTTCCATCCCATCCTCATTAAATTTTAATTGCTAATTTTCCTGCCTATCTTGCCCCATGAAATACCCTGTGTCCTGATTTAATTCCCGGTTTCAATTGTCCCTTTATATCCCACACATCCCTGAAATTCTTTCACTCATTTTATTAAAACCTTTTATCCCTATCATTTTACCTAGCCTAATATCAGTCCATTTATTGTATTCCTTTGAATATTATTTTACAGAGAGAGCCCTCTCCTCTCCTTGTAGGGCTAGCTACAAGGCTGAGCGTGGTTTAGTTGTTACCCTTATTTTCCTTTTGCAGCCTGGGGTCCAATTCAGGTGCTAACAAGACCAATATGGATCCATTATATTAATCATATCAACAACAAATAAGTACAAAATACCGAGGCACAAATCATATGATATAGACAAACAAGCCTCCAATGATCAAACACTCTCGATGTGAGATGTTGTTGCTATACAAAATGTCGAAGAGATGCTACAACATAGTCCTAACGAGGATAAATACTAGTGTAAACATACAATAATATAAAATAACTGATATATGCTTCAAGAGATTCTAGACATAAATATCAAGGCTCTATATCACCTTTCCAAGACAACCCAAGAGTGTTTCCGGAAATACACCAAAAATACAAATGGTGAACTGTAGCCCTAGGGATGAAGATTCACTGCAAATGAATAGCTGGGAGGATATGGCTAAAGATGATGTAGAAGTAATAGAAATTCCTCTAATATATTCTCCAGGTGAAAGGCTGATCCCTTCATTGGAAATCTAAATCCACAAATGGTGCACTGAAACCACCCTTGCAACTGCCTTTGAAATAACACATTCTAAGACTGAAACTACTCTATAGGGGATGGCAATGACTTGGCCTAGTGCCAAATTATGAAATAATGCTCAAGGAAATTATTTTCTGGCCTCCCAATGGAAAGGATGCTTCCTCCACTGAATACAAGCTCAGAAATGGCCCTATCAAACCCTCCACTGTTGTAACCCTGCAACACAGCACAACCCTGGAAAAAAATGCATTGTAAAAGAAATTTGTAGCTTGGAATGATGCTGAAATGTGGAAATGTAGCCCAATAACCTCTCCTAAGTGGGCACTCAAAGTCCCTCGAGGATGAGGGTGGGATTCCCACTCGGGAACACCCTTGTGCTAAACAACACTGCAGTCTCTGCTAAACAACTGAAGAGAGCGAAAAGTTATAACATACCATAAAAAAATAATAACCAACATGATTTCCATGGATGCCTTCCCCTTCCTTATATGCATAGTGAGCCTTCTCATCTTGGGCCCCACTCATTAAAGCTACTACTTCCATGCAAAGACTCTCCCTCCAAAACTACACAGTCTCTCATTGATTATCCACTCCCTCCATACCAGTGTTGTTGATTTGGTCAAACTTGACCCATTCCACATGCTTCATCCCATATTCACACATAGGGGTGCTTTATCCAGCTACTTTGATGACCTCCATTCACATCAAGAGTGATGTTATTCCTAATAAGGAGATTTATGGGTCTCCCTACCCTCTTATTCTTCTAACTAAGAAGCAAACAAAAAAATTAATATTCCAACTAGCTGAAAGCTAATTGGGAATATTATAGAATCCTCAATATAATCTGATATTTTCTTCTAGGCCTTCAATGACTAGTTGGTCAGTTGTATCCTCATATCATCCTCAATATGTAAGTCAAGAGGTAGTACAATTTCCTCTTGCTTTAGAGAAGGAAGATTTTCCAAGAATTATTTAGGGTCTCGGAAACTGTATGACGAAATTTGAGAATTCGAAAGTTCAATGCCATTTTCGTATTGTTCAACAACTACCTCCAAAAAACATGTTATAGCTTTAGGACTAAATTTTCTTGATTTCAAAATGAGAAAGACAACCTCTATAAAATATTCATCAAGTTGAAATTATGATAAATTATTCCTGAATGCATTTAAATATTTACGAGATAAAAGGTCTACCAAAAACCTTGTCATCTTGTTTGGTAGAAAATCTGGTTAACATGTTGTGGAGTCACCATGAATGCTCAAAAGATAGGTTCTTTGAATCATGGAGTTGCCAGGTGAATAATGTAGCCTTCTTGTGTATGGCCACTCTCCACCATCAGTAATCAGATCTGAAATTTGATTTAATTTTTGAGGAAGATAAATTTCGTCCCTATTATGGTCACCATTATGTTAGATCCCCATAAATTCTCAAGGCTGAAGTCAGAATTACGCAAGGAAACATCAAACCACTTTGGAATCTAGGACCTAGTCAAATGAGTGTAAATAAATTCAAATGGATGAATAACTGAGTTTAGGTGAAACTAGGCAAGCTAGCCTTGTCAATGGATTGTAAAAACTTATGAAATGGAAAGGAGGAGGATATTAAGGTTCAAAGGGAATGCAAAGAAGACCGTCTCTGAATTCTGCATTATGGTCTTAGAGGAAAACATAAATTACTGTTTCAAGACCGAGCAGGGTACCCCATGGTAAATCCTCCACAAAAATTTCTATCCATAATAAAGAAAGAAAATAGTATGTAAAAATAGAGATGAAAGATTACAAGAAAAGGAACAGTTCACTAGAGATCATAACACAAGAATTTGGAAAACAACATAATCCTTCATTCATCCAAAAGAGAGTGCTTACAACCAGATGAGTCTATTACAATGGTTTTTGTTCCCCTTCCGGGCTTCATTCATACTACTAATGCATGCAGTATTTATATAAAAGCTTAAGTCGGTTATTCAATCTGTTGTTGCGATTGTTATTTATTATATTTAAGCAGAAATTAGGACAAGTGGAAACATGTAGCTGGTGATAAGATAAAACTGACAAGAGGTGGTTGTATTTACTCTGACAATCCTATCTTGATTGTGAAGTGATCAGAGTTCTGCTTGTCTGATGTCGAAGAGGCAATGACGGCTCTGACGTCTTGTATCTACCTCTTCAAAGGCTCTAACATCTTGGCTCTAATTGGGTGCGAAAATAGTTGCTGAGAAGAGTGTACTGGCTATAATGATTGCCGCGTTCTGTTAAACGACCTCTGTATCTTCTGCGTAGGTTATTGTTGCAGTGGAGCTTTGAAATGGAAAACCCCACTGCCTTCCTCTTGAAGTGCACAACAATGATTCAAAACATTGGAGGGGAATGGAATGACTACATGAGGCAATGGTGGCGGGAGTTGGCATAGCGTAGCAGTGGTGAGCATTGGTTGGCAGACATGGAACAATGGGGGTGGCTTTTTTTGACCAGCAAAACTATTTTTGAAAGGGGCTGAGGGCAGTAACTGGTATCAGAGAAGGGGGTGCGAATTAGTGGAGGGGAAATAGGTAGCGGGGATAGTGGTAAGGGATACCGCCCATTTCGGACCCCCCCATTTGTTAATGTTCGACGTCTGAGGCGGAGCCAAAATGTTGTGTCGACCGTCGGATGCTGAGATGAGGAGCGGAGAGGCGGATAGGTGCGGGGAATTTAAAGGTGGATGTGATGTGTTAGGGAGGTTGGGCCCAAAATCACATCGCAATCACAAATCATAAGTATTAGTTATGAGTGGCAGAAGTTGAAATTTATATTTGCGATGTGTGAAGTGCGATGGGAGGAGGGGTGATGTGGTAGGAGGGGTGATGTTTTCGATGATGTGAAGTGAAATTAGCAGGATTAATAGCAGTGAGCAGAGTATAGCAGAGGAAAGTTATGGTGGGTCTGACTGCATTACAAATCTCAATCGGGACCAGATAAGTTTTGCAATATAGAAAAACATTTAAAGTTGTAAAGCGCGATAAGTTATGCTTTGCGATATGCGATGAGGGTGGTAGTGGAATGGTGCAGGGAAAATTAAAATCTGTGCGATGCGATGAATATCACACATCAATGATCGCAAGATTTAAAGGTTGGTGGAAATGCGATAAGTTAAGTTCCCCAATCTACAAAATGGTATTTGCGATGCGATGCGAAGTGGGGAAAGGGTGAAGGTAAGTAATTTTAATCACGCCCAAATCATAATAAATGGGCTTATAATGTATTCAAGGCGTATTAAGCGGTAAGTGAATGGGTCCCACCATCATCGCAAATCACATTTCAGAAGGTTTTGCAAGAGGTGATCAAAGGATTTTGCGATTTTTCCGATGCGAAAAGTGATATGAGTGTGCGGTAATGAATTAAAAGGGAATATCTTTAGGAAGGTGAAATATAATGAATGCAGAGTGATATATATAAGGTTTGGCGGTGGTGTGGGCAGAGCTGTTATAATGTCTGGAAAGCATAAATATTGGATTTGAATGGTTTTAATGGGTTTTCGAACGCTAGAATTCAGAATTTGGAAATAATGAAGGGTAAGAGAGGGTAATTGATATGAAATGAGGGCAAAAAAAAAAAGTTTTCTCACCATTATGCTTTCAGAAACACTTTCCTCCACTAAAATAAAATGCAGATTGATTCCATTGGAGCTCTTTGGCAGTTAGGCTTTCCCTTTTTTTTCTGAAAATAAATAACATATATGGAATATTATTTTCAGTATGAAAGACTTGAGAAAATAATTAGTCACCTTGGGATACTGTGAAATACAAGAGTTTAACAGGACCAAGTGAAGCTGTGAGTGAACTTCATCTCCTTCAATATCCTATCTGCTTCATCCCATACTACTCTATTATTGCAAATGAAAGGACCAATCTGTGATTTGATCCTGAATTGAGACTTTTTCTTTGCAGAGACAAAATGCACCTCATCTGCATTTATCATTTGTCTTATATATTCTAAAGCAAAGATATTCATGAAGAGGTACCTTGGAAATTTGTAGGGGGCAAATTCACACCCATAAACTCGAATCTCTGTATAATTTTGGTAGAGGTACCAATATTTTTCTTAGAGTCCAACTTCTGATATAACTCCCTATGGAATTCATAAGAAAAAGGAACTGTTTCATTAAGACTAGGGGCTTGCATCATCTTTCGAATAGATTGGGCATCGATAGAAAATAATACTTCTCCTGCTGGGGTCACCACGGATCTCTGGTTGGTGTCATAATAGGCCTGAAAATTTCTAACGAACTCTAGAACGCTATGGTTTTTGGGAAAAATATAATAGGGGAGTTTGGTTTCGCACAGGCCTATATCATCAACTTCATCAAACAATTTTTCCTCGAGCCAATAGTAGAAATCGAATAAATCGAAGTCAGACTCTGTCTTGTGGATTTTGAAATCTATGTCTACCAATGCCATGTGATCCAGGTCCACCTGAGGGTAGACCACGGGCTTGAATGTTGTTGGTCTGGTTTTGGAGGCATTGTGTAATCTGTGATAAGTTGCACTGTGTCTTTCACTGTGTAAAGAAGAAGGGGATTGAAAGGAGAGGGAACAGAGAGGCTGAATAGTTGCAGATCAAATTGGGGAAGGGAGAAAATAGAGGGGAACTGTGATTTAATCTGATAGAGCACTATGAGTGGTTTATTGATGAACGATAGCTTTCTTCACTAATTTTTTGCTATTAATATTCTGCAAATCGATCACCTGTAATAAATGAATAGAATAAGCATGGAAAAATTTGCCTCTGGTACTGAATTCAGATTTTAACAGGTGATTGGGTGACCCTTTGTTTGGCATGGGACCATTGGAAAAAAACCCAACCAATTGAATGCACAATGGATATTTGGAGGGAGTGGATTTGATAGATGGAGGAGACAGATAAAATGAGATGTGGTGCAATGAAATAGGGCAACTGTTATTTCAAGGGTGGTTTAGAAACCAATTTTCACGTGGGGGGGTGTACCGACAGTAAGTAGTAAGGGACGCGAGTTGGGGGGGGGGGGGGTGAAAAATTCTCTAGGTGTGACATGTAGCGGTAAAAATGGTATTGAATACCATCAATTCCAGACCACCCCCCTGCCCCCTGACATTAACGTTCAGAGGCTAAGGGGGGGCCGAAATGTCATGGTGATCATCGGATGATGAGGTGGTGTGCAGAGATGAGGGGAAGATGGGGGTAAGTTAGTGAGATGGGACATATGATGTGATAGTGGGGTCGGGCCGATTTAATGTATGGAGGGATAGTTTGGAACTTAGGATAGGGAATGAAATATTTTCGGGTGTTAGGATAAGGGGGGAAAATAATTTTTCGGGTCTTAGGATAAAATGAAATATGTCATAAAATATTCCATATAGCCTTTAAATACAACTCAATTCCTAAACTTTAGAACATATCCCTTATCCTTTGATTTTTCTCCTTCGACCATGGAAACATGAGACCATTAAATTGCAATTTATAAGAAAAATAGCATATTTCCTCCATTCTTTCTTTTCTTCACCTCTACTTAGCCAAACTAATAATCTACATTTTTTGTTATTTTGTAGGGTGAAGTTGGACTTGCAGACCCTAAGAAATCTCTTCTTTTAAACTTATAACCTAACATCTATCCTTATTTCTTCCATTGACTCATATTAAACTATTGAGTCAATTCATTTATACCTATCTACTGATATGCCAAGATTAAATAGTTTGGAAAATATTTATTTTCTAACCTATCAACATAAATTGAAAATTGTTCAACCATGATTAAACTGTATGATTGAAAAAACCTATCTAATGAGTAGTGGAATTTTGATTTGCAACACTTTCAGTATTATTTCTTTTTTGGAGTTTTCTTTCTTTTTCCTTTATTTTTTAACTTTTTTCTACCCTCTTTTTCATATGTTTTTTATTGGAAATCATTTGAATATTGAAAAACATTTTCAATATGAAATTTCAAAGAAGTTGAAATATCTAATCACTTTGATATCCTATGATTTATAGGATACTAATAGTGGCTCCAACTGGGGATGGAACTTCTCCAAATGACGTGACAAGAACCTAAGAACAATAGCCTTGAATGCTCCATTTTCTGCAACATCTTCAACTGATTTATTTTTCTATTTTTATGACTGCTCATCAAACTAGACTTAGGGTCTTCTCTTCGGGCTTCAACCTTGTCCAATGAATTATTGAAAACTGTAAAATTGTGGCATTTACAATGATGAAAAACCAACCTGAATTTTAAAATAAATAGTGTTTCAGCATCCTGCCATTGACAGGACCTCCAGGAAACTCTGTACCATCCAACTCTTTAAGAAAATAAGCATTGTTTCCCCTGAAAGCATCAATAATATATGTCCCTTGCCAAATATTGTCAAAATTTCCATGCTTGCCTTTATCTTCTCTTCTGGAATCCTATTTCAGAACTTTGTCTCCTAAATTAAAATCATTGGCCTTTGTTCTCTTGTCAAAGATATTTTTGATACTCTCTTGAATCACTTGATTTCTGTTATAAACTTCCCCTCTGGACTGCTGCAACTGAATGGTGTCATTTATCCTTCTTTGTATATCATTTGGTTCAGCTTGAATTTCCTGAATAAATTTCATAACTGGAACTCCTGAGGAAGAAAGGAAAACCACATCCATTCCATAAACCAATTGGTATGGAGACATTCCAATTGATTTCTTGTAGTAAGTCTATTAGCCCAAAGAGCATTGATCAACTTGTTGTGCCATGATTTCTTATTATCCTCTAAGAGATTTTTAATGATATTCACCAAAATTTTGTTTGAAGATTCATCCAATCCATTACCCTGAGGGTAATAGGTTGTTGAAAGCCCCAAATTTATATGATACCTATTGCATAAATCAACCATGTTTTTGGACTTAAAGGCTGCATCATTATCTAGAATGATTTTTCTAGGACAACCATATATAGAAAGGATATTGCCAATTTCAAGGAATTTTATTATGAAAAAGTCAGCATAATTTCTAGAAGGAGTGGATTCTATCCATTTGGTGAATTATTCTGTGGCAATGAGGATCCATTTATGCTGAGCAGAGGATGGGGGATGAATTTCTCCAATGAAGTCTAGTCCCCATTGTTGGAAAGGGCTTTCTAGTGAAATAGGTTTCAAGGGTAAGGGAAGTAGCTTTCTCTTTCGTTCAAGATTTTACATTTGTGACAAGAAGTGACCATTTTATGAATTTCAGGAAAAAGGGTAGGACAGTAGAAACCAACTCTAAAGTTATTGTTTGCAGTGTTTTTTCAATAGATATGGCCACCAAAATAACCTCCATGGAATTCCTGCATAAATTTATCTGCATCATCCTTTAGCAAACATTTAAGAAAAATATCTCCAATATATTTCCAATACAAAACATTTTCCAAAATGCAGAATTTAACAACTTTAAGTTTTAGAAATCTAGCCTTTGTTTTGGAAAAACCAGGAGGAGCATTCAAATTTGACAGTACATACAAAATATCAGCATACAGGGGAGAATTCAAGAATGCTTCATTAGTCAGTGGAGCCAGTTTCTATTGATCATCAAATGAATGGATCATGTTAATGTCTAGTGCATGAAAGTTTGATTCAACCATCAGATTAGCTAATCCTTGGCCTTTAATCAACTTGGTAGGCTTGATTTCCAAATCATATTCTAAGATCACAACAATACATTTACCTCTTTTCCCATCAGGACCATTATTTGTTAAGATGTCTTTGACAACTGTATTTGAAACATAAGCAATAATATGTGAATGCATAATGTAAACTCTGAAACCTTTTAATTCCTTGACCAAAGAAAAAGTATGTTTTTCCATGACATTATATTTCAATGGTTCATCCCTTAATTCCTTGTTGAAAAAGCTATTGGATTCTCATGTCCTTCACTGTTTTTCTGCAATAAGACAACAACAATAGTATGTTCAGAAGAAAAAGAAAAAATATGAAATCTTTAGTAAAGTCTGGGCTAATTAGGACAAGGGATTTTGTCAATGCTTGCTTGAAGTAATCAAAAGACCATTTTTCTTCAATGGTCCATTTATTTTCGGAATCTTTCTTGAGCATATTAGTAATTTAGCTCAAAAGTTCTGCCAGGTTTGGTATAAATCTCCTCAAAATATTGATTTTACCAATGAATGATTGTAGTTCTTTAAGATTTCTAGGATGACTTATTTTTAGTATTCCTTCAATTCTACTAGGGTAAATTCTGGTTCCATATTGAGAAATAGTATGACCTAGTAGTTTTCCTTCTTCAAGTCCAAATAATGTCTTCTTAGGATTTAGGGAAATTATGAACTTTATGCATTTTTCAAAAACTCTTCTTAAATGTGCTAAATACTCTTCATCAGATTTGGAATACAAAGTAAATCATCTAGATAAATTACAATAAAGTGACCAATTTCATCAGGAAATGTAATGTCCATGGCCCTTTGAAAGGTATCTCCAACATTCATTAATCCAAAGGGCATTTTCACATAAATGAAAGTCCCCCTAGGAGTAGTAAAAGATGTTTTTTCTTGATCATCTGGATGTACTAAAAGTTGATTATAACCAGAAAATCCATCTAACAAAGAAATCCTACTAGAACCTACTATCCTCTGCAATATATGGTCCATTTTTGGTAAAGGGTAACTGTCCTTAAGAGATACTTTGTTAAGATTTCTAAAGTCAATAAAAAGTCTGATTTCACCTGTTTTCTTCCTAGTTGGCACAATGTTGGATACCCATTTGGAATATATAAGTGGAACTAAGATTTTTGATTCATACATCTTGTTGATTTCTTTCTCAACCAAAGGAATCTAAACAGAGTTTATTCTGCGCAGTATCTGTTTGAAATGTTTTTGATCCTCCTTGATTGGAATCTTATGTTGTATGATGCTTGTATCATAAGATTTTAAATTGTCATAGCTCCAAGAAAATGCATCTATAAATTCTTTGAACATAGCTATATATCTTCTTTTTGTAATGATAGGCAACGATTTTCACAGTTTGATGATTTTGGGGTTTTTTTCAGTGCCTATATTAAATTCTTCAATATTTGTTCCAGTTGGTTCCATTTTGGGTTTCTTAGCCACATCATTAAAGTCCAATAATTCTTCTAAAGGGACCAACCCTCTAGGCAGATTATTGTCTTTGAGTTGGAGTACTTCAAATTCTTGTTTTTCAGGGTGTTTATGAATTACTGTGTTATGTACAGTTTTATTAGCTAGAATATTTACATCTGTATTTACATCAAAAACAAAAGTTTTTTTTTTTTTTTTTCTACAGTATTTTGTTCATCAACAAGACTGTATTCCTCACAATATAGGTATATATTGCTATCTTCAAATTCATCCTTAGATTGTAGGAAACTTCAAATTTGCTAATCACTGCCAAAAATTTGCTAGTACCTCATGTTATTTGGCACAAAAGGACGATGTTTGACCTCTATTATGTACTATTTGTTTGGGTGAGTTAGTGTACATGTGCTTGCTAAAAAGGATAGACCATTTTCTAGGATATTTTGATTTCTGGGAATAATTGCTAAATCATATTCATCAAATGTTCTCAAGAAATCAAGCACAAAATTTATATAAGCTCTTAAATCTGGGATGTTTTGCTGCATATTTTCCTTTTATTTGTTTTATAACCAACTCATAATCACCATGTATAGAAATCCTCTTTGATCCTAATCTTTTCAACATCTGTAATCCTAGGAGTAGGTCTACATATTCTGTAATGTTGTTTGTGCACTGAAAATTTAACTTGTATGAATGACCTTGTGCACTGTCGTTTCCTGCATTGTACACCCAAATACCTTCCCCTGAGCCATCTTTTCCACATGAGCCATCAAAAATCATGTTCCAAAGAGGTTCATTTTCAGGATCTGGTTGTTCTGTTTGTATTTGGCTATCCTCATTTTCTTGAAGACCATTTTCTGTATGGGTAACCTGTGAATCAATGCCTCCATCATTATACAGAATGAAAGAGTCAAGGTCAGTCAGAACAAAGTATGAAGGGTAATTGTGTGGTTTTTCTTGACTACTCACCATGTACTTCATTAATGTTTCCCTATACAGTCTTCTTGGTTGAACAAACACCGGTATTGTAGCATATGTCATGTCCATTTGCAGGGTCCCTTGTAATTTTTCTCCCCATGAGTGAGATAAAATCATTCCATACTTAGGGGGGATGTTAGCTACAACTATATCCATCGCTAAAATATTTTTTGGTATTTGAACTAGAGTGACACAGAGGTATTTGATAAGACCAGACACCTAACTTTGTTGGAAACAAAAGAGTACAAATCCTTATAAGGTCTAGTGATTTCAAGGCCAAGCTTCTCCATGATAGCCTTTTGCATAAGATTATGTGATGCACCTGAATCCAACACAGAATTATGGAGAATCTTGTCATGAACATTTAGACTGACATAAAAAGGAGGGACACCTCCTTCTTGGGGTTTACCATCAACTTCTGGCCCAAAAAAAAGTTCAGGATGATCATCACTTAAATTGACAATATCATTAATCTCCCCTATATTTATTACTTTTAGGACTTGAGACCTATACACATTCTTATTGATCAATTTAGTGAGAGGGATAGATTTTTTTATTTTGGAAAGATAACTCTCAATACTGAATGGTGTTTGAGTTTTTAGCAGATTTGAAAAATCAGTTCTTTCAGCCACTACCTTTTGGGTAATTTTAGTTTGTTTACTTGTACTAGAAATTTCTGTCTGAGCATTTCTGGTAGGAATATCTACTATTTTCTTGGTACCATTTTCTATGTTTTTCTTTTCTGAGTTATTTACATTTTTATTTGATTTTTCTGTTGTTTTCTTAACATTAGATTTAGATACTTTCTTGGCAGAATTTTTTGAATTATTTTTATTGGAATTATCTAAGTTTTTCTTGCTTCTTAAATTGTATTGTCTGTGAACCTCGATAATGGAATTCTCAAATCTGAGTTTGTAATAATCATATTCTTTGGATTCTAACTCTGCTTGGGTTAGTGAAAATAATCCTTGTTCTTCTTTAGTGAGAAAAATAGAATCATCTTCATTTATTCCCATTAAATTAATCTGATTCTCTTCCACTTCCTCAACTACTCCTTCATATTAATCAACATAATTCTATTGCAATGGAGGTATGATCTACTGATCAGGACCTCTTTTCTCACATCTTTTCTCACTCTGTCTAATATGAGGAGGGTTTCTTCTTAGATTATAATTTCTATTTTGAGAGGCTGGTTGATTTTCTCTGGGAATTTCTCTCTCATTTTGACTATTTATCTCCATCATCCTCTCCATATTCCTTACCAAATTTTTAATTTTAGCATAAGATGTAGAGGCTACAGGTTCTTCTCTTATGGTAACTCTCCTCTCATTTCTCATCCTAGCTCTTTTTTCTAACAAGTCGGCTTATACACTCACAACATCTCGTTGCATTTCTTCTAAAGTTGATGAGTATCTCTCCCTAAGTTGATAGACCATGTCTGGGTCAAAATCATATGGGAATTTAACCAGGACTAACCCCTGCAGTGGTTTCATGTGGGAAGGAAGTGCGTTGTATATATTGTTAAATCTAGTACAGTAGTCTTGTACATTCTCTCCTGGAGACCTCTTGATACTCTAATATTCTGATAAATTTTGTAATGGACGTTTCTTGATTTCCCACCTATTGATAAATGTTTGGTGAAAAGTAGGGAGATCATGAATGCTATTAGCAGTTAAACCATTGAACCATTTTTTGACTTCACCCCATAAAATCCAAGAAAACATTATCAATTTGACATTGTCTTCATAAATTTATTGCAGGTAAAAAAAATCATTCATTTTATCTATGTTGTTGGGCAGTCACAGGACCAGTCCCATCAAATTGTGGAATCTTAGATTGGTAATCCTGGGGCATAGGGGGTAAAGGTGCTGGAAGCGCCAATGGGGGATACCTGGCTGCCATGATTGATGGAGGTGGTGGAGGGAGGTGAACAATGTATGAAGTAGGATGGGTAGAGGTAGTGGGAGAAGATGTTTGTGTAACAGTTTGAGTGTGGGGATGAGAAAAATTAGTGGTAGGGATTTTGGAGGATGTAGGACTAGTTGACCTAAGATGGAATATTTGAGATGTAATTGAAGAAGCTGCTATGGCTAATGAAGTTAACTCTACAGATTGTTGGAGGAAGGCATCATCAACAGTTGAGGTAAAATCTGTCAGCAAATCTTGAAGAGTATCAAAATTCTGGAGAAGCTGGATATCAGATTGAAGTTGGGAGCAGACTTCTCTCACTAGACTTTGATGCAGGATAGATGGATCAAAAACCGTATAGTCAATCCAATTCTGAAATTTGGTCCTGAATAGACCTTTTTCAAAATGTAAATCAAATTGAATGTCTTGCAAAGTGACAAATTTTTCAAGTAGGGAGTTAGATATGTGGAGAACTCTGCTATTGGTTTGACTTTCAGTTCTAGGAGTCTTTCTCAAGATCTTCTCAGGATTGTCTACTATAGGAGGAGGATTTGGATCAGGATGGGATCTAGTGGATATTATTTTAAGATCCAGAATTTAAATCAGAATCACAGAAAAACTGATTATTTCAAAACAGACAAAAAGAAATATTAAAAGAAATTATATTCATACAATGCTTTTAACGGGGGTTTCTGAATTCGAATGAAAGAGTGTCTTTTCAATTGATTGTTCCTAGTATGTTCGCCACTATGTTATCGCTCTATAATTTATAATATTAGCAAGAATGAACTATAAAGAACAACATAAAACCAATTTGGAGCCTAGGATCTAGCCCTCCTAGACTCATAGAGTGATCTCTCTATAAGATTTAGCTTTGTTTTTAAGTTTTATGACATTAGGCTAGTTAAATTGATTGTGAGAGTTTTTTTTGATTTTATAGTTTTGGTTGGATTAAGGGATTTCTTTAAAGTATTTCCATTTTCTATGGAGTCAATATAGGCTGGGTGTATGCATCAATTTTATAGAGCAATTGCAAGGCAAGCTAGCTGTATATAATGGTTATTTATAACAAAGTGAAATATGGAATGGAGAAAAGTGATTTCAGTAGTGGTTTAAAAGCAGTTAAGTATTCTTAAACTAGACATCAGAGGAAAAACAATTAAATTGCAAACTCAACCAGACTTAAGGTGCTATGTGCAGCAAATATTAATCTTCAGTTTTCTGTTTTACAATTAGGAAATGATACATTGAAAGAAAAAACAATGGAAACATTAAACATAGTAAAGAAAATACATCACCAGGAAAACTCAGCACATGAATCTTGCAAAACAGTCTTTTTTATTGATGCTCCAGATCCAAAATTACAAATGCACCAATGAAAATCGCTTACAATCTAGGTCCAATCCCTAATACTGAATCAAAATGATATATTTAAACTAGTCCCCACTGATTTCCGTATGAAAAAAGGCAATCTATTATTTATTACAATGATAATTGATTATTGACAATTGGTACCACTGCATGGACACATTAAAACAGTGTTGACAGATGGCTAAAGTCTCCATAAATTCATTATTGAGATCTGTAGTGGTTTGTTGTGCTAGAAAATCCAAGGTTGATGTGTTGTACTGATACACTGGGTCTGCTGAATTGAATGATGAGCTGAGCTAGATGTTCTATTGTCATGCTGAGCTGTCACCCTTCTTGCAACTCACATAATTTCCCCCATTCCTCTGGACTTGGAATCTTGATTCCTATTAAACTTCTGTATATTTCATCAGTTTCAGTGTACTTCATGAAAGTTGGATTCAGTTGACAGATGTGCTTGATTTCATATTGTATGAAGATGTCATTGCTGAGAACTTCATGGAAAGTCCTCCCTGTCATAGTGTTCTTCATATTGGCATGCTTGGATGCATCCTTGGAGATGTCAGTGAGCTTCTTTACATAATATAGCTTAGCCATAAGCTTGTCATTTATAAAAAACAAGGAAGGCAACCCTTTTTTGTTCAGTGGTTCAATCCTGTCAAAGAATCTGCTTACTCCAATTTAAAGCTGATGACACTTCTCTTCAACCTCTACAACTAAACTATTCTTTTTCAACACTTTCTTGAATTCAAGTATGGTTGCTATCCTGTCTTCTACTCCAAGGGTTTATAGCTCAAAACTGCTTTTGGAATTTAGAAATTTGATGATATTGTTAGCAGTTGTTGGCTTATCTCCAAGTTCCTCATTTTCCTTTTCTATTGCAACACTTATTACATGAATTAGATCTCTCTGCTAAAAAATTATCTAGATTGATGGCCATATCTCATTCATGGAGTCAATTATATTAAGCCAGATGATTTCTTAGACTCTTCCTACCATGTTTCCAATTGAATACTCCTGAAGAGACTTCTTCAGACTCTCTTTCAATTTCTTATTGATCTGCAACTCTTTACCATGTGTTGAATCAATCCTATTTATCCGATCTTATAGGGTAGTGACTAAGTCTTGCAACTTTTTGATTTCTGCTGTCTGTAAAGTCATATTTTCCATACCCTTAGCTAATTTCTCGGTGCCTCCACTTGATGTATCTGTAGCTCTATATGTTTCTGGATGAATGACAGTAAGAGGGACTGCTTGTAATGGAATCATGGCCTTGGCCGCTTCTTTTCCTGCTTCCTTTACTACCTCTTTTACTACTTTTTGTTTCTCTTATATCATTTTCTCCATCTCATTTTAAAATTTCTTGCTCTGTTCACTTGTTCAATGATCAACTGCATCATTTCGGCCTTCTATATCTCATTTTCCTCTATATCCTTTGTTAGAGGATCTTCTGTTGTTGGCAGCTTGAGCTACTTCCTCATAGTAGATATATCTGCATTCTTCTTCTTTATAATTTCTTCTACCACAACTAGGTTTGTTGAGTCATACCCAATTTATATCACTAAATCCTCCAGGAATTTAATTCTTGTATCCTTGGCCATGGAGACAATATTTTATATCTTAAGCTGTGACTATGTATTGGACAATGTAACCTGCGATTTTGATAGGCTCATGGATGTACTGGTCAATGTAGAGGAGATCATATCTCTTGTCCGCTTATGCATCTCCATTTGGTCTATTGGATGAATGTTCTTCAAATCAAACTAAAAATAAGTTTGCTTGTAGTCTGTTGCAGTTTTGGGCCGAGGGATCTATGCTTCCAAGAAATTAATCTTCATTCTTCCCTTCTCAGAGTCAAAGGATGTTAAATCCTTCTCTGTGAACTACTTTTCTATTTCTAGAACTGAACGTAGGTGTTGGTTTTAAGTATCTCATCCATTCTTTGGATCTCTTTGAAATTTTCATATATATTCTCCTCCTTTTTCCCAACAATGGCAGTAGATGTAGGAGTTTGCAAATTTTGCTGCTAGAATGGAATAATGGCAGAAGATGTTGAAAAAATGTTTTGGCCACCTGCTGGAGAAGAGATTGGTGAATCCCTAATTGTAATCATTGTCTGTTGATATTTCTCACTGCTTTGGTTAATATTCATGTGGACTCTAGCTCTCTTCCTGTATTTCATCTTGAACTCTTTGGTGCATGTGTCAATATCCATGTCAGCTTGGTCATCTCTTGTTCTCTTGCTTCTTATTTCCTTCTCTGATTCCTTTCCCTTGTCTTATTTAGCCCCTCTAGCTTTCCTTTCTTGTGGATTTGGGGTTTGAATCCCTAAGGTGGAAATCACCTATTATTCAGCATCTTGTAGCGTGTTGGTTGCCCATTCTTCTTGATTCATGTATCGTTTAATCTCCAATATGTGTGTGTGGATGTATGGAGTGGATTTGTTCTCCACCATTTTCTTGGAGATGACCCCCATTGGGTCATAGGACCAAGTGAAGCTGTGAGTGAACTTCATCTCCTTCAATATCCTATCTGCTTCCTCCCCTGTTGCTCTGTTGTTGTAAATGAAAGGACCAATTTGTGATTTGATCCTGAATTGAGACTTTTTCTTTGCAGAGACAAAATGCACCTCATATGCATTTATCATTTGCTTATATATTCTAAAGCAAAGATCCTCATGGAGAGGTACCTTGGAAATTTGTAGGGAGGCCAAATCACACCCATAAACTCAGATCTATGGATTATTTTGGTAGAGGTACTAATCTTCTGTTCTAACCTGATCTTTAAACTCCATAATATTCTTAATTTCCTCATTAACCCTTGGATCTACTGCACTGCTGAGTGTTCTGATTGCTGGATGTATAAATGAATACACAAATCTCTTTTAGGAGTAATTATTCTGCTCTTTCATCAATAAAGTGGTCCAAAAAATGACTGACTGTGGCTGGGCATCATCATTTAATTTCATCATGTCAACCGAAACCTGTTGGATTGAAAATAGGCAAACATATACACCAACACATAAGTGTATTTGAACACCTCTTTTGTCTGAAACTTCGAGAACTGATTATGGATAGCATCAAAAAGGAATTAGGAATAATTGAACATGAATAAGGGCTTAGAATATAAAGAAATAATAGACAAGAAACCAATTATGGCTTCATCTATCCACTGCTGTGTGTTATCCCCTAAAAAATATGACAAAACAATGACAATATGTTGGGTCCTATCAGGAAAAATGGATGAAGGATATTGGGGATTTTTTGTAGGAATTGGGGAATTAATGGCCATGAAGAGCTCTAAGGTTTTAGCCCTGATGGAAAATTTCATCTTCTGATATAAATCCCTAAGGGAATCATAAGAAAAAGGAATTTTTTCATCAATACTAGGGGACTGCATCATATTTTGGATAGATTGGGCATCAATAGAAAACAATACTTCTCCTGTTGGGGTCACCACAGATCTCTGATTGATGTCATAATATGCCTGAAACTTTCTAATGAACTCTGGAAAACTATAGGTTTTAGGAAAAATATAATAGGGTTTTTGGTTTCCCATAGGCCTATATCATCAACTTCATCAAGAAAATTGTCCTCGAGCTAGCAGTAGACATCGAATAAATCGAAGCCAGACTCTGTCTCATGGATTTTGAAATCTTTGTCTGCCAATGCCAAGTGATCTAGGTCCACCTGAGGGTAGACCATGGGATTGAATGGTTGTTGGTCTGGTTTTGGAGGCATTGTGTAATCTATGATAAGTTTCAATGTGCCTTTCACTATGTAAAGAAGAAGGGGATTGTGTAATATCCCAAAAGGGAAAATGCAGTAATACTAAAACACAACATAAGAACTACAACTAAGTAAAAAATAGATCTAAAGAAAAACATCAGAATATACAGATAATCTAAGCCTTTTTATTATATAGGAGAAGATTCAGTTACACAATGTACAAAAGATGAGTGGATCTAGCCAAAAAGATGGCCTAGAATCACCCTGCAAACATGCTACAACTAGCACTACGTAACTGGAGCGCTGCTGGAAAAAAATAATACACTTTCCCTTCAGAAGATAATGAATATACGACTGTAGGATGAAAGGGAAAATGAAGATATATGGAAATATGGAGATCTGATGATGCCAAGATCCTAGATCTGGGCTCCATGATGCATACCCAAGATAAACCAGAAAGGATTTTCCAGATCTAGAACTTTGGAAAATCACCCTCCTAGGTTTGATCCTTTGACTACTGGGTTATGTAGATCTAAATATAGATCTAACAAATATATGGCTGAAATATGTCACAAGGTCATATCTAAGCTTGAAGGGTTGATCCCTTCACTAGATACTGAAGCTAGAAGCTCAAGATCTAGCTTCTTAATCCTCCAAAGAATGTTGCCGCTGCTGCTACACAACTGGTCATGAAAAATGCACAGTAAAGGAAGGAGGCTCTCTAGCCTACTGCTATGATATGAAATATAGCTCAGAAATGATGGAAATAATGTATACAATGTGAAGGAATGGTCCTCCACTAAATTACTAACTAAAATGCTAGCAACTTCCCTTCTCCCTTAGATCTACAAGAATGGACTGCGCAATTCCTAAAGGGATTGCTATTTCTCGGAGATGAATAATAGATGGCCTAATGCCTGATATAGATCTGAAGCACTGGAAGGCTGATCTTGAAGCTCAAGGTGATAGGATGAATCCTTCATCGGTCCCTCAACTGAAATATTGAAGGACAACCTCCTCCTCTCAAACTGATCTTCATAAATGTACAATTTCTGAATATGGATGTTCTATAGAAAGTAGGAATAATATGGAACCAAATCCTGATGATGAATGAAGTACAATACGATCCCAAGAGATCACTCAAGGAAAGAGGTGGGATTCTCGACCATGAACACCCAGTGATAAACAACACTTGCAATCTTAGCTAAACAACCAAAGAAAGCATGGAATGTCACATGATAATTCCAGATCTAAATAGATCATACGTCAACAATAATATTCAACATGCCTTCTATTGTGCCTTCATATTCTTTATATAGATTATGAGACTTCTCATGCCTTGGCCCTCCTCATAACTGCGCTGTGTTAGATTTGGTCTTGTCAGTCCTCCGTCAGAGATCAAAACTCTTTTTGCATTTCATTTTTATGTGTCTCGCTCGAGTCACTCAATTGCATTTCGCTAGGGAGCATGCCATAATCTGATGGATGGGCCTTGTTGTTTATTTTCCTCATGTCATGTATCTGCTGGCCTGTGATTGATCATTAAAGTTCATCAGAATTCATCAAACTCAATGTTTCAGTCATTCATAGTCGTGGATGGTCTTTGGTCAGCAAAGAGCCTTTTAGAGTTTTAGGTCTAGGGTTTTGTCGATTTAGTCTGCATGAGGGAAGTTCAATAAGTTTCCATTGCAAAATGTCATCATCAAATAATGCTCAAGAGTGATTCTTCTTCAAAACTCTGTTTTGAAGAAGAAATCATTAAATTTGCTTTCAAATTATTCAAAGTTTTTCAGTTGAAGAGGTTCGTATGCAGCCTCACCATGGTCCTTTGCCGAATTCAACATCAATCATCTCTGCAAAAATAGCCAAAAAGAACCGTCATTTAAGTCAGAAAATCAAGGAGGAAATAAAAGGAACAGAGCTTGCATTAAAAGTGAAAGGTGCCAATTAGTTAATGGGTTTCTAAACACAAAATTTGAGGTCTTGATCATATAAGACATTTTGATGTTTTTCCTTTGCATCCAAAGAAAACCGCTCCTAAACTCTGTACAGGAAACTGCTTGGTACCATTCTTGAGGGGTTCGAAAACTTTTTAGGAGCAGATTTCCAAGAAGTATACAAAGTTTTTTCTCAACACTGCTTTGATCAAGGATGTTTTAAAAAGTTCCTTAGAAATTGTAAAATTTAAAAGCTGTAAAGGTGTATTTCTATCGATGTTCACATGTCTAATTAGGCTTGTATTTGCAAAGGCATTGCAGGTGGAAGGTGAAATTCTTGAAACGTGACTAATGAATGCTGTTGCTGTCTTTGAAAACCCATTTGCATCAAAAGGAATCAAAGAAAATCGAGTTAAATTGTTAAAGAGTGAAAACAGTGTTTGAAAGGTCGAATTGTGCTGAAGGCCACCAGCGCGGTGCACTGAGAGAAGGCGTGGCACATCCACTGAGCGCGGCGTGTAGAGCCAAAATTCACAGTGAAATTTTGCACTGGCACGGTGCATCCAGCCTACGCGGCGCGTTGGGCTGGAGCGTGGTGCGTAGAGCATTTCAAGAAAAAAAATTCATCAGTGTCATTTCTTCTGCTCCAAACAGTTTAATTCAGGTGGCTGCCAAATTCCCAGAACAATGAGTTCAGTAGGCTCTCCCTCTGTTATAAAGAAATTGATTAGAATCGATGTCACTTCGGATACCATCTTCCCATGGCGCTTCGTTGGGAAGAAAAACTTGGAGAAAGCCATGGATGCCACCAAGGATCTCTACAACTTCGAGGTGAAGTGGCATCCTTTCATGCTGGATCCTAGTCTTCCTAAGGAAGGTCTGGATAAGAATGAATTTCATAGAAAGAAATTTGGGTCACGTGCCCAAATTTTGATAAACAGTGTAGACCAGGCTTTTCAGAATGTGGGGTACCACTTTGGAAGTGGTGGTTTAATAGGGAATACATTGGATAGTCACAGATTGATTGAGTTAGCTGGTCGTCAAGGATTGGATAAGCATAATGCATTTGTGGATAGCCTTATGATTCAATGCTCGAAATAGGAGAAGTACATTGGTGATAGAGAGGTGCTTCTGGCTGCTGCGAAGAGTGCAGGCATTGATGGTGCTGAAAAATGGATTGATAACCCAAATTCTGGTTTGCTAGAGATACAAATTGAAATGAAAAAATGCTCAGAACATATCCGGGTTGATAAAAAGAGACCAGCCACACAGTTTGTCGACATTTTTTTTTCTATCAAAGCGCTATAATCCATTCTTCAGTCCTGAAACGAAACTCATCTTGTTAAACCCATATCCTCTCCCCTTTCCCATTTGCAATACATTTTTCCCTTTATTAAAGGAGAAATTTTAGTGGAAAGTTATTTTTATTAAGAAAATGGTTATTATTCAACGGCAAAAGTGAAAGTGGCAGTCAAATATCGGAAAGCCTAAATTTAAAACAAAGACATCCACCAGGGCAGAGAAATAGGATCGATTTCTTATTTATGAATTCAGTTGCATTTCAAAGGCTCTACACTCCAGATTTGGTCTTTTAGTTGGTCATCAAAGAAATTCAAGGGGAACATTGTTCTGTCTTCAGAACAGATGACTGGCTCTTCAGTTGTTGTTTGTTAATAATGATTAAACCATTCCTTATTTGGGTCGATCTGTTTTCAAGATCTGAGTCTATTTATTGTATTGAAAATCAATTGTAATGGGAGGAGTTCTGGGAAATTGTGGGAGAAAAACTCAGAGCTTTCACTGTACAGTTTTGACAGAGGATTAATGAAAGGATACAGCTCTAATTCATGAGATTCTTGTGGTATGAGTTTAGCAAATTTATGTTCTTTCTTTTTCATATGTATCTCGTTATGTTTTACTAGTCATTCATAATCATTTCTAGATGAATGCTTTTGAGTAAGAAAGGTAGAATCCAGTTTACTGCTCTGCCTTGGGAAAGTGTTCATGTTCTATGTTTTCTTCTGTTGAAAAGGATTCATGTATTTATGACCTTTTCAACCTCTTAACAATATTTTCACTTCATATTATTTCAAATCTAATTGCTAGACTTTCTTCCTGTCTTGCCTCACGAAATAATCTGTGTCTTTGATTTAACTTCTCTGCTCATGCTGTTCCTTGGTCCCATACAACCTAGAAAACCCAGTCATTCATCAAAATACCTCTTTCATATTCATTTACTAGCCTAAAATCAACATTCATTATAGGTCATCTCAGGCCCTATTGGACATCTTTTGCCGAGATAGACTCGGAGAGAGCCCTCTCCTGTCCTCGTAGGGCTAGCTACGAGGCTGAGCTTGGTTTGATGTTATCTTGAGTCCTGCTTTCCTTCAGCCTAAGGCAGATTTGGGAACTAACATAGTGGCGACCATACTGGGGAAAAAATGGTCTAGCTGGTAAATGTAACACTTAACTTGTGCCTTTTCCCCATTACTAATCAAGTTCAGATCCGATTGTTGATGGTGAACAACGATCAGACACTGCAAGGCTGAAATCATTCACCTGGCGACTTCATTCACTGAAAAATCCAGAAATCAATCCTTCATGGTGACTTCACTGCAGGGGGAGATCAGTAGCTTTAAGATTGTCAAGATGGACCAGATTGCAAGAAGATACGCTCCCATGAGCCGAGATCACATCCCAGGTTTTCCAAATAAGATGCCCAAGGTAGATTGGCTTCAGAATTTGCCTATGTTCAGAAATGTGGAAGGTAATGACGCTGCTCTTCATCTGGTGAAATTTCACATTCATGTGCATAAATTAAAGATCGATTTTCCTGAAGACTGTTTGATGAAAATGTTTATGGCTACTCTGGAAGATGAAGCCCGATCTTGGTATGAAAATTTTCCACCTTCTTCTATTTATTGTCTAAAGGATTTTCATACAATATTCATTGAAAGGTATAGAGAATCTTGTCTGTCTTTAATGTTAGTGCAGAATTGTTGTGGACACATTAGTAGTTTCATTGAAGATATTGAGAATTATTATGGTGATAATGAATTGATGGACGAAGAAATCATGGAAGCATTGTATGAAAATTCGTTTCAGTAGCACACATAAATCTCATAGGATCAAGATCAGCAGGTTGAAGATTGCCATATGGTTGAAAATGATGAAAGAGAAATTTTTGTTTCAGATCTGTCCATAGAAGAAGACAGCATGCAGGGAAGTCAGGTTTCAATTTCATAATGTGATGTAGTCAAGTCAGCTATTTCAGATCTACATTCAGATTGTGATGTCCAAGAATACCTTGTGCTGAATCCCATAAAGGAGAACTCTGCTGTTGAGATCATCTGGCATGAAGAAAACAGAGTTACAGATCTAAATGCTCCCATCCCACCGGAACTAGATATTTATAAAGAGGTAATCCAGTCAATTCATGAACAACAAGATGGGATCTTCGTTCAAGTAAGTGAAACAGTTCCTTTGGATGAATTTATGGTAGATGATAGGAATGTCATTTTTGGGTTTCAAGAATCATCTGAAGTTGCTTTTCTCATGATTGATGAATGCAATGAGGAATATGATAATCTGGCTGTCATATCATATGAAGATGACCTATAGTATATTCACACTACAGAAAATCAGATCATTCAGGATTCCCTTTCAGATTCTTCTTCATATGTCTCATGTTTTGAAATGTTTTCGCAAGAGGAGATCTGCTCACCTACTTGTTCATAATTTTTTGAGGACCAGGCACATATTTTTACTGAAGTACATTATAAAGGAAAATCAGAAGTAAGAGAAAAAGACACCTTGTTCTTTCAGCAGGAGGTAAATCTTCATGTTTTTCAGGATCCTCTGGCAGGTTTGTTGCAGTCAGCAGTAAAGGTGATTATCGCTGTGTTCAGTGATGAAGGAGATCATGGTCCATTATGTTTTTGGATGCCCAGTTATCAGTATTTATTGTTGACCAGCAGATCTGATCAGGATAATCAATCAAGAAGGAATCTGCTTGATTGGTTACATTGGCATTATGATATAGTTTGATGGTATATTGTCTTGTAAGAAACACAGGTGGTCATGTACTACCATCAAGATTTAAGTTTTAAGTTCAGGTCTTAGTCATGTTGAGTTAGTTTGTTAGAGTCAATTTTTTTCAGTCATTTCAGTTTGCATCGAGTTAGTTTGTTAGAGTCAAGTTTTTTCAGTCATTTCAGTTTGCATCGAGTTAGTTTGAGTCCAGTTTTAGTCAATAAATTAGTCAAAGGTCTTGTGTCGATTTGTCAAAATAATAGACTCTATAGCCCAATGGACGAAGGCACTGGTCTGCTCTCCCAAAGCTCTGTCGTTCTTGGCACCTCCAGGGAGCTACCATCCCCATTGGAGCCAATGTTAGAGTCGGTATTGTCAGTCCTTCGTCAGAGATCAAAAATCTTTTTGCATTTCATTTTTATGTGTCTCGCTCGATTCACTCAATTTCATTTCGCTAGGGAGCATGCCATAATCTGACGGATGGGCCTTGTTGTTTATTTTCCTCATGTCATGTATCTGCTGGCCTGTGATTGATCATTAAAGTTCATCAGAATTCATCAAACTCAATGTTTCAGTCATTCATAGTCATGGATGGTCTTTGGTCAGCAAAGAGCCTTTTAGAGTTTTAGGTCTAGGGTTTTGTCGATTTAGTCTGCATGAGGGAAGTTCAATAAGTTTCCATTGAAAAATGTCATCATCAAATAATTCTCAAGAGTGATTCTTCTTCAAAACTCTGTTTTGAAGAAGAAATCATTAAATTTTCTTTCAAATTATTCAAAGTTTTTCAGTTGAAGAGGTTCGTATGTAGCCTCACCATGGTCCTTTGTCGAATTCAACATCAATCATCTCTGCAAAAATAGCCAAAAAGAACAGTCATTTAGGTCAGAAAATCAAGGAGGAAATAAAAGGAACCGAGCTTGCATTAAAAGTGAAAGGTGCCAATTAGTTAATGGGTTTCTAAACACAAAATTTGAGGTCTTGATCATATAAGACATTTTGATTTTTTTCCTTTGCATCCAAAGAAAACCGCTCCTAAACTCTGTAGAGGAAACTGCTTGGTACCATTCTTGAGGGTTTCGAAAACTTTTTAGGAGCAGATTTCCAAGAAGTATACAAATTTTTTTCTCAACACTGCTTTGATCAAGGATGTTTTAAAAAGTTCCTTAGAAATTGTAAAATTTAAAAGCTGTAAAGGTGTATTTCTATCGACGTTCACATGCCTAATTAGGCTTGTATTTGCAAAGGCACTGCAGGTGGAAGGTGAAATTCTTGAAACGTGACTAATGAATGCTGTTGCTGTCTTTGAAAACCCATTTGCATCAAAAGGCATCAAAGAAAATCGAGTTAAATTGTTAAAGAGTGAAAACAGTGTTTGAAAGGTCGAATTGTGCTGAAGGCCACCAGCGCGGTGCACTGAGAGAAGGCGCGGCGCATCCACTGAGCGCGGCGTGTAGAGCCAAAATTCACAGTGCAATTTTGCACTGGCGCGGCGCATCCAGCCTACGCGGCGCGTTGGGCTGGAGCGCGACGCGCAGAGCATTTCAAGAAAAAAAATTCATCAGTGTCATTTCTTCTGCTCCAAACAGTTTAATTCAGGTGGCTGCCAAATTCCCAGGACAATGAGTTCAGTAGGCTCTCCCTCTGTTATAAAGAAATTGATTAGAATCGATGTCACTTCGGATACCATCTGCCCATGGCGCTTCGTTGGGAAGAAAAACTTGGAGAAAGCCATGGATGCCACCAAGGATCTCTACAACTTTGAGGTGAAGTGGCATCCTTTCATGCTAGATCCTAGTCTTCCCAAGGAAGGTCTGGATAAGAATGAATTTCATAGAAAGAAATTTGGGTCACGTGCCCAAATTTTGATAAACAGTGTAGACCAGGATTTTCAGAATGTGGGGTACCGCTTTGGAAGTGGTGGTTTAATAGGTGTTTGGTCAATTTAGTGTGTCCTAAATTGCTACATTAATTTGTCAATCTGGGATTCGTAAGCTGACGAAGTGTGGCGCACTATATGTGCAAGATAACCTATCTCTTACTTTTTGTCGTTTTTGGTTTTTTTCTTTTTATCTTGGTTGGTTTCCTAATGTGAGATGGAAATTCTGAAAGACAAGTATGGTTATGATTGTTCAAGGCAATGATGTCCTTTATAATGATTTACCAAACTTCAAACTTCAAAAGTATTTTGAAACATACAATGAGAAAATTAGTTCCTAAAAGGAAATGAAAATGTGCCACTATTCTAGTTAAACAAACAGTGAACTATTGATCATGAAAACCATTACCCTTGCTGCTGTCTAAACACAAAAGAAACTGTACTCAAAGAAAATATTGCAAGTAAAATAAAACTAAAATCAAATTACATCAACTCATATTCTGACCCCTCACCATTAGTTTCGCTATGGCTTTCGAAGGTAATCATAAACAACTTGAGCAATCTGATATCTAATTTGAAAAATAATAAACTAATATCAAATTACACACTCATACTTCAATCCCTAACCATTAGTCTCGTTATGGCTTTCGGAGGTAACTGATAATGACATGAGCAATTTAATATCTAACTTGCAGAAAAGTAAACTAATATCAAACTATACACTCATACTTCAATCCCTCACCATTAGTCTCACTATGGCTTTCGGAGGTAACTGAAAATGACATGAACAATTTAATATCTAACTTGCAGAAAAGTAAACTAATATCAAACTACACACTCATACTTCAATCCCTCACCATTAGTCTTGCTATGGCTTTCGGAGGTAACTGAAAATGACATGAGAAATTTAATATCTATCTTGCAGAAAAGTAAACTAATATCAAACTACACACTCATACTTCAATCCCTCACCATTAGTCTCGCTATGGCTTTCGGAGGTAACTGAAAATGACATGAGCAATTTAATATCTAATCTAACTACTAAAGCAAATGTGCAAGACTGAAATAAACAAAACAGTGTTGGAATTAAACAAAAACTAAGAAAAAGAAATCAGCAGAAGGACAATATGAATTACATTTGTTCCTTGAGAAACAATTCTTGGCTGTGTACAAGAATCCGTGCTCAAGACATTAAAGATTATGTCACAAAAATGTATATATGTGTCTCTGTTTCTTAGCCCTTTAAATGTTAGTAATATATTTCCCAAATATCAAATCTTTAGGAGCCATGCAATGCCATATTCCCTTTATACTGAAGTGAACAGATGAAAGACAGAGAAAGAAAAGGATTTTAACTTGTCATGCTGCGTTACACAGAAACTGTCATTATAAAATCCAGAGGAAGTGAAAAACAGATAAGTTAAAGAAGAGGAGTGCCCATTAAGGATATTTAACTCTTAGACATATAAATATCAAGAGACCTGCAGCTCTAATCACTCTACTTTATTCACAGATATGTAAATGAAATGGAAACCAAGAAAACTCTTCAACATAGATGGAATATTGGAAACTTGCAAAACTTCTTTATTCATTCGATATTGCTCAGTACAAAATTAGCCTTCAAAGGTTCAAAACTCGGAACCTTCTTCCTTCCTTAATATGTCTTTAAATACAATCTGAACCAAATGGTTTCAGTTATAAAACTGATTCTAACTGACTGTAACTACTTAACTACTTTCTGTCACGGAGGTATATGCCTCAGAAACATTTCATTACATTGCATCATTTGACTTAAAAATAAAATAAAAGATGACAAATCCTAATCTAAAGGAACCAAGGCCCTGAACCACTCACTGGCTTCGTTACCGCATGGTTACCGGTGGCCGCTGGTTACCTGTGGTCGCTAAGTGAAATCCTGCCGTGTCAATAGTGAATTTTCACATTCCTTCCGTAGCCATTCTGACATGAGCATCCCGATAACGATGATATTCTACCGTGGAAAGGCAACAATATGACCGAGTGAGGTTACTTGTAGCAACGTTTTCACCATCCACAATATATGGTGTTGCCTTGAAGAAATTGAACATCGTTTTCCTTTAGTATCTCGCGTCTTCTCATGTCGGCCATTCCGTTCATGAAATACCATGGACGCCATACAATCTCTCCAGATACACCACCTCCCTCCTTCCAGCATGAGGGCAAACCAGTTCTTATCAACTTATCAAACGAAATATCAAATTTCTTAATCACCTCTTTAATTACCTGTAGCCGCTTCTCTGATGCTTTCAGAAGGTCATTTTTAATGATCATTTTGCTTACTTCTTCGGCATAAAAATACCTGTCTTGTATTCCCATATCTTGCAACTCTTCATCTGTTTTGGAATTAATAAAATTCAGGAATTTCTTGGCCCAATTTGACCTTTTGATAGCGGCTGGCTTATCCGACAACAACTCCTTTTCGTGATCTGCAACAATGTTCTTCTCTCTGGCAATTACTTTTATGGAGTCCCATTTTGCCTTCATTTCAGAAATGATCTCATTCCAGATGAGATCCTTAGCTTTAATAAGGGAAATATTTCCCTTTAATTTCTCCTTGAGTTCTTTGATTTCTTCTTCGGCTTCATGTAGCTTTTGCTCGTTTTCATTTGCTTTTCCTTCCCATCCCTGCATCAATCTAAGAGTTGTGGCTAATTCAGACTGGGCCTGTTTGCAATCTCTCTCCGCCATTTTTAACTCTGTATTCAAATAAGCATCCGGGCTTGTGTGATCGGCCACACCCGGCAGTAAAAATCATGTACACCACTGACTTTGATTTGGGAGGTTATGCGCTTGTTTAATTTTTTATCAAGCTCTTCGTCCTTCTTTATCAATTGTTGTCGCAACTCCTCTTTTTCCTTTTCTACCTTTGCTACTTCAGCTGCCAACGAATGCTCTGCAGCTGGCAATTTCAGCTTCTTCCTTAATGAATATATTTCTGCTTCTGCGCCCTTTATTAGTTTGTGCATTGCGCTTTTATCATTTGGATCAACGCCAATCTTCATTATGATTTTCTTCAGTTCTTCATTTTGAGTAGTCAACGCTCTGGCATTGGCTTTCTCCATCTTGCACTGTTTGACAACCTTAGTAAGCATATTCTCTGTCTTGACTGATGCAGTGAGTTCTACCCAACCACATTAACAATTAACCGAATTGGTTGTATGTGGAGATTCATCTTATCCCACAAGGGGATCTTCTTTACATCCATAACAATATTCAACTCTTTAAAACTGCCTGAGGGTCCCAAAGACATCCCTGTCGGATGCGATAACGCCATTTTGAACTGGTCTTTCTCCAAATCCATTACAGTCAAAAGTCTTGTTTGATCAACAGATATATGATGTTCTGCTTGTGTCTCTATATTAGCTTTTATTCTTTGATTCTTTTCTTCAATTAGGGAGAACACCTGTTTTATGGAAGGAGCCTTCTCTAACTGGAGTTCTGATTTGCTAGGAGATGAAACACCCTGTTCTTCACTGACCTGGAGAGTGAAACCAGGAGAATTAGAGGAGTGATCCTCTGCTAATTTAGTCCTTTTCTCCTCTCGGGGCTCTTCCTCATCAATCTCAATAACATCATCTCGCCTTGCCCACTTTTTCCACTATTATTAGTAGTTTGAATACTAATCCCAAGCAAACTTGACCCTCCTGGATTAGTCAATTTCTCTAAATCAGGTTTACTCACATGAGTAAAAGCAGCATATCCATTCTCAACCCTTTTTTGTGAAATAATCCCATGTGGATCATAGGCCCATTTCTCTCCCAACAACAACTGTGTCTCTTCCAATATTTTTGATACCTCTTCAAAAGCTTGTCTTGTGTTAACAACAAAAGGGCCTACACTCATAGGCAACTTGTACATTAGTCCTTTCTTCATGGGAAGAAAATGAACTTGATCTACATTAAGACTTTGCCTTATAAATTCCAGGGCAAAAAGCCTCCTGGGAACAAAGGTTGGGAGCCTATAGGGCTCAATGCTAGCTCCATACAACCTTATCTCAGAGTAATCTTCAAAAACAAACCAGTCTCCAAATTTACAATTGGGTCCTAATTATAAGAACTCCTGAAGCAAAGAAGCCAGGAGTGCGTAGTTCCAGCTGAGAATTTTTATATGGGTATGTCATGAAGTTCTGCACAAATTTCAAATAAACCAAAGTCATTCTTTCCCTTCTAATTTCATCACTCAGTGGCATCCATCTTTTATTTTTGTCATAATCATTATGTTCAAACCAATATCCATGAATTCTTCCACATTCTGATATAAAAACAAGTAAACTATCAATGAGGGAAATCTGAAATAACCTGTTAATGGAAAAGCAATCAACTGAGAATTCACTACTTCTTGCCAAAAGGATGGGATATCCAACACCACTCCTGGTTTCATCATGAGAGTGAACATTCCCAGGGCGGCCTTGTCAACTTCACGATCATCTTCTCTTCCCAGAATCTCCACAATACAGCTGAGAACTGACCTGTATTGAACATTAAATGCATCCAAACTGAACTTTCCCGATTCTAATTGGGTCTTCTTCGGACTCGATACCAAGAATGACATGCAGCGGTTAAACTCCTCATTTGAGAGCTCCTCGAAATATTGAACCAACGAATCTTCTGAGAATTGCAAAGGGGAATCATTTTCCGGAAAGCATAATGCCTGACGCATTAATTGGGCTGAAACCTGCAAAATAATTTCTCCCCGGGAGTTCGTTAATGTTATCGGTCGGGATATGACTAAACCAAATCCGTTAGAGAATTCCGTGAAAACATGGGTTTAGGAACACAGGCTGACAACACCAACTCCTCGCATGGCGAAACACAGGTGACTTGTCGGTGTTCAAGGCTTCATTTGATATGCAATGAGGATGATTTACTATCAATGCAGACGTGGACATCTTTCTCAATGAGCCCTAGGAGAGGGCTTCCGCAGTGGATAAACCGTGATAAGGATGCTCGTTTGGCCATGGCCGACAAGAATTTCAAACACAACCCATATTCGTGAAGCACGGAGCTAGAGCCACTATGGAAATTGCTCACCAACCACCAGAACGGAAAACCCCACTTATAGACAACGGAAACCGTAATTAATGCAAGGGTGACATGGAAAGACACGCATAGTGGATGACAACTGTGTTTGCCACCTCGGCGGATGACGTAATGCGGGGGGTCTGTGAGTACGGCAGAGAACTCCAACCCATACCCCCCGCAGTTAATCAGGGCCGTCGATCGTCAATTTTCAGAGATCTGACCAGTCAACTGCGGGGGGTCGGGTTTTGATAACCGTCGGGCTAGTTGACCCCCCGCAGTTGCATATCCAAATGCTTCCACGCACGATTGTGACTTCCGCTCCGGAAGTTGCACGAACTTTATCTTTAATATAAAGATATCAACCTAAAGTCAGTCCGCTCCATGAATCAAAATGGAAATAGAAATACATTGCATTCTTTCTTCTTCTTTTTTTTATACTAAAGTATAAAACCTTATACTATAGCATATTTTCGGATCCTTATATATATTTTTTCAAAAAAAATCTTCTTTTTCAAAATTTCAAAATTGTCATAATAAAAAGGATATGCAGATATAATGATCCACAACATCTGGCTCCACCTGGGGATAGTGTTTTTACCACGAAACACTAAGAACCTGCAGATTAGTGCCTTCACCTCGGGCATGGAGTCAAAAATTGCTTGATGGAAAATGTACAGTGAACACTCCGGATATATACAATGATGGACCAGTAACTGCTTAATGTCGGAAATAATGCTTGAGATATTGCCCGTTAACAGGCATATCCAGCATTTCTCCTTCCAGATTTTCCAACACGAAGGTGTTATTTCCTCTAACTTCATTTATTTTGAACGGGCCATACCACAAAGGGTCAAATTTGCCGTGTTTGCCTTTATCTTCCCTTCGTGTATCCCATCTCAAAACTAAATCTCCTTCCTGAAACAAAACCTCCTTTGCTTTTCTATCAAATACTGCCTTCATCTTTTGCTGATAAGTGAGCAAGCGGTCCTGAACTTGATTTCTGCTTTCACTTAATTCCATCACATTGTTCATTCTTCGTATCATGGAGTTTGGTTCTGCTTGGGCATCTTGGAGAAAAGAAATCACAGGTTTGACCAATTGTGTGGGAAATAAAGCTTGAGTGCCGTGCACGAGCTCATAAGGTGACTTGCCAGTGGACCTTCTTGTGGTCATCCTTGTTGCCCACAAAGCAAAGACTAACTTCGTGTCCCAATTCTTCTGATTTTCACTGATTGTTTTCTTCAAGATTCTAACCAATGTTTTGTTAGATGATTATGCTAATCCATTGCCCTGCGGATGGTAAGCTGTGGAGTGAGACAATGTCACATTATAAGTTTGGCAAAAATTAATAAACCTGAGTGAACTGAAAACCTGAGCATTATCTGTCACAATCTTCACGGGGCATCCAAACCTGCTAAAAATGTTCTCCTCCAAAAACTTCATTACTACCAAATCATTAGCTTTCCTGGTGGGAATTGCCTCCACCCACTTTGTAAAATAATCCGTAGCAGTAAGAATCCATTTAAACTGCCCGCTGGATGGTGGATTAATCTCTCCAATGAAGTCCAATCCCCATTGTCTAAAGGGTTCTTCAACGAAGACAGGAAGAAGAGGTAAAGGAGCCAGCTTTTTCTTCTCTACAAATAATTGGCATTTTTGACAGCTTCTGACTGCCTTGTAAACATCTGAAAACACAGTCGGCCAATAAAAACCTGATTTGAAAATTTTGTGAGCCGTTACCTTCCAGCTGTAATGCCCTCCACACAGGCATTCATGATACTCTCTTATCACTTCTAGAATTTCTTCTTCTGTAAGACACACCAACAACATACCAGCTGGATCCTTCCAATATAATTTTGCTTCGATTATAACATAAGGCTGAGCCTTAAGTTTCAGGGCTCTGTATTTTGCTCTATTAATGGAAGGTGGACATGACAGAAAGCACAGATAATGTACAATATCCTTATACCATTCTGAACAGAGAAATTTGTACTTAACTGCTGTTTTTGACTGACTGTCACGCGTTTCTTCATTTGTTTCTTCTATGGGGGCCAGCAAATTGATTCCCAGCGCTTGGAAATTGGATTCTGTCAGTAATTTGGCCAATCCCAATCCTTTAACCAACTTGGTTGGCTTTATATATAAATCATACTCCTGTATCTTTGCGATCCATTTTCCTCTTTTACCTTCCACATCGCTTTGTACTAGCACATCTTTCACAGCCGAATTGGGGACATACGCCAAAATCTGAGAGTGAAGAACATAAGTTCTGAAAGCTTTCAATGCCTTTACCAGAGCGTACACCTGTTTCTCTAATATGTTATAATTCAATTCTGCATCACGGAGAACTTTACTGAAATATGCAACTGGTTGTTCCTGCTTCTCTTCATTTCTCTGCAATAAAACGGCTGCAATAGTTGAGGGAGAAGCAAATGAAAAAATTTGAAACGGCTTCAAATAGTCTGGACTGACTAAAACAGGGGCTTCTTTTAAAGCCTCTTTGATTCTCTGAAACGATTCCCTCGCCTCCTTGTCCCACCTTACCTCAGCATTCTTTTTTAACATGTCAGTAATCTTTTTAACAATTTCAGCATAATTTGGGACGAACCGCCTTAGGAAATTAATCTTTCCGAGGAAACGCTGGATATCCTTTTTACTTCGTGGCAGAGGGATCGTCTGAATGGCTTCAACTCTGGCAGGATCAATCTTCACTCCTTCTTTCGAAACAATGTGGCCTAATAATTTACCCTCCTCCAGGGCAAATAAAGACTTCTTCGGATTCAGTGATAATCCAAACTTTCTGCACTTCATGAAGGCCTTCTGTAAATGCTGTAAATGCTCCTCATCAGACTTCGAAAAAATTGTGACATCATCCAAGTAAACCACTACAAATGTGTCTCCCACAAATGCGATATCCATTGCCCTTTGGAATGTGGCCCCTGCGTTCATCAGGCCAAAAGGCATCCTGGCGTACATGAACGTTCCCCAAGGCGTAGTGAAAGCGGTTTTCTTCTGATCCTCCTTCTCCACTGCTACCTGATTATAACCTGAGAACCCATCCACCATAGACAGTCTATAAGCACCAGTCACTTTCTGTAAGACAAAGTCCATTTTCGGCAGAGGATAATTGTCCTTTAATGAAGCCCTGTTCAAATTTCTGAAATCCACGCATAACCTTATCTCTCCATTTTTCTTTCGAACAGGTACAAGGTTAGAAACCCAATCTGAATACCTGAGTGGGACAATTATCTTAGCTTGCAACAATTTCTTAATTTCCTTCTCGATTGGAGCCAACAACAATGGATTAATCTGCCTAAGCTTCTGTTTATGTGACTTAACTCCCTCCTTGAGTGGAATCTTGTGCTGTATAATGTCTTTATCATATGTTTTCAAATCATCATACGACCAAGCAAAAACATCTTTAAACTGTTTAAACAACTCTACATACCTTTCCTTATATTCCTTCGGAAGCCCCTTGAACAGTTTGACCATCTTAGGCTCTTGTGGAGTACCCAAATTGCAATCCTCCACTGGCTCGTCTTGGTTCCTCTGTTTTTGATCCACAGCAACATCATTAGCCCCAAACAATCTTTCAAGCGGTACTAAGCCTCTGGGTAAGACGTTATCTTTTAACTGAATAATTTCCCGACCACCGATTTCCTTTTTAAAAGTCTTACTAGCCAACTCGTCTTCATCACTTTCCAGATCAATTTGATGATCTTCGAAATCCCCAGTCATCAACAAAAACTGCTTAATCTGCTCATCATCTTCGAAGACCTGCCAATGTTTAATATTATCAGGAATCGACGGCCTATGTCTCATTTCTATCTCATACCTTAGTTTCACGCTGATAGGAGGCTTGAACATACTTGCTGCAACCGCCAGTGAATCTGCTAATCTGTTTTCTTCTCTCGGCACAAACTGCAAATTGAATGCTTCAAAATAGTTTTCAATCAGATCCCATACTTCATTTCGGTATGATCGTAATCTTGGATGCTTGGTTTGGCAGGAATTCTTGATCTGCCTTATAATTAACTCTAAATCTCCAAACACAGTCATAGCTTTAATCCCCATCTGCTTAGCTGTCTGCAAACTAATAATTAATGCCTCATATTCTGCAACATTATTAGTAGATTCGAACTCCAATTTGAAAGAAAAAGGCACCAAGTTACCTTCCGGAGAAAGAAAGATGAAACCTGCTCCAGTACCTTCTTTGGAAAATGCTCCATCAAAATAACACTTCCACGGCTTTTCTGACTGTAATTCCTTATGTACAATTTCTGAATCAAGCTTCCCCTGAGATTCCTCAGCAAATTCTGCAACCTCCTGCAACATGAAACATGACAAATCGTCCTTTTCTTGACCATAAATTGGTGAATTACTGGCATCTTTCTTGGTGGCAGTCTTTTGGAATCTGGTCTCTCTATACAATCTTCTTTCTTCACCATTGAAAACAGGAATAATAGCATACGTAAAGTCCAGTTTCAAAACTCCTCCCAGCTTTGCTCCCCATGACCTAGATAATAACATTCCAAACCTGGCTGGAATATCTGCCACTACAACGTCCATCATAATGCTTTTGGCTGGGATTTGGGCCAATGAGCCAACCATATCTTTAATGAGACCTACACACTTAACTCTTTTCGAGTCAAAAGAATAAAGATCTCTGTATGGCTTGGTAATTTGTAAATTTAACTCCTTCATCACACTCAGTGGCATCAGATTGTGTGATGCACCAGAATCCAGCATACAATTGTGCAAAACGAAATCATGCAAGAGAAGGGATATATAAAAAGGAGGAACAGACGAATCTACCTCTTCCACATGAGGTCCAAACGTCACCACTGGCTTTTCTTCTTGCAGATTCACTGTATCACTCACTTCGTCAGGATGGGACAGATTGATAAATTCAGCGATTTCTTTTTTGTAAACCGGGGTTTTCATGAGTTCAAGAAGAGGTACTTGTATCTTCACTTTTTCTAACTCTTTCGACAGACTGAAAGTTTGATTTGATCTTGTCAACTTTTCAGGGTCTTCTTGATCTTTTTTGGAATTTAAATTCTGATTAGAAACTGTGACCACCTTCTCCAAAATGTTAGAATCTTTCTCTTTCATCTGGGATGTTTAAGCTTGCTGCTTACCTTTCTGCAGTGGAGTCGCCTTTGGAGTAGGTGCTGTTTCCGGTTCTTTTTCTTCATTTTCTTGCGTCCTCAACCTCTTTTTTGACCTCAAGTCATATTTTTTATGCAACTCGGATTGCATAAAATCTGTGAATTGTTTACAATAATTGTCCATCTCTTCTTGATCAAATGAGGGTTCAGCTTCCTCCTCTTCCTTCTCCTCTTCTTCATCAATCTCTTCTTCTGTTTCATCATCTTCCATATATACAGCAGAAATTCGAGCATCATCTTCTCTGTCATCATCTTCGTCTGCTGAGCGCGACGGGGCTGCTTCTATGTACAAAGGTGCTTGCACCTGATCTTGATCCTTCCTTTCTCTTTGTAGGATTTGCAAAGGTTGTTTTTTGAATTGGGGATTAAAAACCCCTCTATTCTGTCTGGCAGACTTGCTATCTATTTCCAACTTTACCAACTTATTTGAAAGATTTTTAATAACCTTAGTCATGTCTTCAATTCTCTGATCCTGAACTGAGGCTTCCTCCTTAGCTTTTCCTTTATCTGAAACTTTACCAGCAGCAGACATATTTGCTTCAATCTCCAGAGCATTAGTTTGAATCTGTTCCAGCGTAGGAGACCTTCTTTCCCTTAGCGTGAAACTGAAATCTGGTTCAAAAGCACCAGCAAAAACAACCCTTGCTCCAATCGGAGGGGGTTTCATTTCAACAGGAAAACTATTATACAATTTGTTAAATCTTTTAACAAAATCGTTCATATTTTCATCGGACTTTTTCTTAATTGCATTAAATTCTGTCAAAGAATAACCATGGTCCCTTTTTTCGCCCCATCTCTCAATGAAACGTCTTTCCAGAGCCTCCCAATCATTAATGGAACCATTCTGTAATCCTTTGAACCACTTCCTTGCCTCTCCACTCAGAGACTGAACGAAAAGTCTCATGACAACATCCAAATGTTCAACGTTTAAATTCTCTGCAAAAGTGCAAAACAGGGGCAGGTGCTGTTCTGCGGTTATTTCATCTTCACCAGTAAATCTTGGGAGTAACTTGAGGTACTCCTGCGGAAAATCATGTAATGGTTGTGGTAGATTTAAAGGTGCATATCTGTTCATCAAGAAAGCAGGGGCTGCAGGAACTGCCATGTTTGCGCCCGGGTTAACTGCTCCTTGAGCGGGGGTAAAATGAATACCAGTTGTGGGAAAAGATGAATGAGGTGAAACAACTGATATGGGAATGGGACTTTGAACAATCGCAGAAGAGCTGGCAACTGTATGTGACTGAGTTTCTGTAAAGAGGAAAGACACAAACTCCAAGGATTGCTCTTCTAATGTGGGTTCTTGAATGGGTGACGGTGATGATTCTTCTTCCAAGAAAATGAGTTTCTTGGAAGCTTTCTTGGATGAAAAAACGTGTGAACTGCTGCCAGGTGCGAGCAGTGTGGGTTCAGGTGTAACAACTATTTTTGGTTTCTGGCCCTTCTTGGAAACAAGTTTCTCAGGATTTGACAAAACGGGAGCTCTTTGCTGAGAGGTGTCTGACCTCGTGTGAGGTTTCTTGGGAGCCAGAGCTATTTTCAAAAATCACAGCGTACTATTTCCTCCTCTCTGAACAACCAGAGGAAATGTAGATCAAAACCCAGGGAAGAACTTCGAATCTTCGTTCCCCGGCAACGGCGCCAATTAATGTTGTTCCTTGAGAAACAATTCTTGGCTGTGTACAAGAATCCGTGCTTAAGACATTAAAGATTATGTCACAAAAATGTATATATGTGTCTCTGTTTCTTAACCCTTTAAATTTTAGTAATATATTTCCCAAATATCAAATCTTTAGTAGCCATGCAATGCCATATTCCCTTTATACTGAAGTGAACAGATGGAAGACAGAGAAAGAAAAGGATTTTAACTTGTCATGCTGCTTTACACAGAAACTGTCATTATAAAATCCAGAGGAAGTGAAAAATAGGTAAGTTAAAGAAGAGGAGCGCCCATTAAGGATATTTAACTCTTAGACATATAAATATCAAGAGACCTGCAGCTCTAATCACTCTACTTTATTCACAAATATGTAAATGAAATGGAAACCAAGAAAACTCTTCAACATAGATGGAATATTGGAAACTTGCAAAACTTCTTTATTCATTCGATATTGCTCAGTACAAAATTAGCCTTCTAAGGTTCAAAACTCGGAACCTTCTTCCTTCCTTAAGATGTCTTTAAATACAATCTGAACCAAAATGGTTTCAGTTATAAAACTGATTCTAACAAACTGTAACTACTTAACTACTTTCTGTGACGGAGGCACATGCCTCGGAAACATGTCATTACATTGCATCACTTGACTTGAAGCGAAATAAAAGATGACAACTCCTAATCTAAAGGAACTGATGTTCCTGGAACTGACTCAATGATTTCTTGCGGCTGCATGGTTACTGGTGGCTGCTTGGTTACTGGTGGCTGCTTGGCGGGAAATCCCTTTTCTGTGTCAATAGTGAATTTCTTACATTCCTTCCAGAGCTTGTCTTGAGTTATTGGAGCATTCTTATAACGATGATATTCTACTGTGAAGCCAACAATATGACCGTGAGTGAGGTTACTTGTGAACAACGTTTTCACCATCCACAACAGAAGGAAATGTCTTTGTAAGAAATTGAATACTGTTTCTCCCTTTAGTATCTGCGTCTTCTCATGTCGGCCATCTGCTCTGCTTTTTGCAAATACCAGTTGATCTTCATACAACTTCCAGGACATAAATTCACCTCCCTCCTTCCAGCATGAGGGCAAACCAGTTCTTATCAATTTATCAAATGAAATGTCAAATTTCTTAATCACCTCTTTGATTACCTGTAGCCGCTTCTCTGATGCTTTCAGAAGATCATTTTTAATGATCATCTTGCTTATTTCCTCAGCATAAAAATACCTGTCTTGTATCCCCATGTCTTGCAACTCCTCATCTGTTTTGGAATTAATAAAATTCATGAATCTTTTGGCCCAATTTGATCTTTTGATTGCAACTGGCTTGTCTGATGACAATTCCTTTTCGTGATCAGCAACAATGCCTTTCTCTCTGGCAATTACTTGTATGGAATTCCATTTTTCTTGTATTTCAGAAATGATCTCATTCCAAATGAGATCCTTAGCTTTAATGAGGGAAATATTTCCCTTCAGTTTCTCCTTGAGTTCCTTAATTTCTTCTTCAGCTTTATGTAGCTTCTGCTCATTTTCGCCTGCCTTTTCTTCCCATCCTTGCATTAGTCTCAGAGCTGCATTCTTTTCAGATTGGGCCTGTTTGCAATCTCTCTCCGCCATTTTTAACTCTGTATTCAATTGAGCAACTTGGACCTGTGGATCGGTCGCACCTGCAGAAAAATCAAAAGTGCAAGTGTGATTCTGAATTTGATTTTGTAAAGTTATGGCTGTTTGTTTTACCTTATCAAGCTCCTCATATTTCTTTATCAATTGTTGTTGTAGCTCTTCTTTTTCCTTTTCTACCTCTGCTACTTCAGCTGCCAGCGAATGCTCTGAAGCAGGCAATTTCAGCTTCTTCCTTAAGGAAGAGATTTCTGCTTCTGCTCCCTTGATCAATTTTTGCATTGCACTCCTATCATCTGGATCAACGCCAATCTTCTTTATGATTTTCTTTAGTTCTTCATTTTGAATAGTCAATGCTCTGGCATTGGCTTTTTCCATCTTGCACTGTTTGACAACTTTAGCAAGCATATTCTCTGTCTTGACTGATGTAGCATGAGTCTTACCTAAATCATTAACAATTAACTGACCTGTTTGCATATGTAGATTCATCTTATCCCACAAGGGGATCTTCTTTACATCCATAACAATATTCAATTCCTTAAAACTGCCTGAGGGTCCCAGAGACATCCCTGTCGGATGCGATAGCGCCATTTTGAACTGGTCTTTCTCCAAATCCATTACAGTCAAAAGTCTCGTTTGATCAGCAGATACATGATGTTCTGCTTGTATCTCTATATTAGCCTTTATTCTTTGATTCTTTTCTTCAATTAGGGAGAACACCTGCTTCATGGAAGGAGCCTTCTCTAACTGGAGTTCTGATCTCCTAGGAGATGAAGCACCCTGTTCTTCACTGACCTGGAGAGTGAAACTAGGTGAATTGGAGGAGTGATCTTCTGCTAATTTAGTCCTTTTCTCCTCCCGGGGCTCTTCCTCATCAATCTCAATAACATCATCTCTCACTCTCTTACTCATCTTCTCCAATATTACAGGAGTTTGAATATTAATCCGCGATGAACTTGGCCCTCCTGGATTAGCCAGCTTTTCTAAATCTGGTTTACTCACATGAGTAAAAGCAGCATAACCGTTCTCGACCCTTCTCTGTGAAATAATCGCATGTGGGTCATAGGCCCATTTCTCTCCCAATAATAACTGTGTTCCTTCCAACATCCTTGATACCTCCTCATAAGCTTGCCTTGTGTTAACGACAAAAGGACCTACACGCATGGGCAACTTGTACATTAACCCCTTCTTCATTGGAAGAAAATGAACTTGATCCACATTGAGACTTTGCCTTATAAATTCCAAAGCAAACAGTCTCATGGGAACAAATGTTGGAAGCCTATAAGGCTCAATACTGACTCCATATAGCCTTATTTCAGAATAATCATCAAAAACAAACCAGTCTCCATATTTACAATTAGGTCCTAATTGCAAGAACTCCTGGGCCTTTGGCAAGAAGCAGGGAGGCAGAGTTCCATTGAGAATTTTATAAGCGGTGGTCATGAAGTGTTCCACAAATTCAAATAAACCGGCTTCGTTCTCTTCCCTTCTGACCATATCAGTCCAGAGCAGAACTGACTGTTTATTTTTGTTGTTATCCATTATGTTCAAACCAATATCCATGAATTCTTCCACATTCTGATATAAAAACAAGTAAACTATCAATGAGGGAAATATGAAATAACCTGTTAATGGAAAAGAAATCAACTGAGAATTCACTACTTCTTGCCAAAAGGATGGGATATCCAACACCACTCCTGGTTTCATCATGAGAGTGAACATTCCCAGGGCGGCCTTGTCAACTTCGCGATCATCTTCTCTTCCTAGAATCTCCATAATACAGCTGAGAACTGACCTGTATTGAACATTAAATGCATCCAAACTAAACTTTCCCGATTCTAATTGGGTCTTCTCCGGACTCGATACCAAAAATGACATGCAGCGGTTAAACTCCTCATTTGAGAGCTCCTCGAAATATTGAACCAGCGAATCTTCTGAGAATTGCAAAGGGGAATCATTTTCCGGAAAGCATAATGCCTGACGCATTAATTGGGCTGAAACCTGCAAAATACTTTCTCCCTGGGAGTTCATGACAAAACATTTGCCGGGATACATGGACGAAACCAACCAAGAGATGAATTCAGGAAAAACATGGGTTTTAGGAATACAGGCTGACAACACTCTCGAACTCTGCATGGCGGAAAACACAGGTGACTTGTCGGTGTTCAAGGTCACTTGATAATGCAAATGAGGATGATTTACGGACGACGCAGTATCATGGACATCTTTCTCACTATCTAGGAGAGGGCTCAGAGTGGATAAACCAGACAAGGATGCTCGTTTGGCCATGGCTGACAAGAATTTCAAACACAACTCAGTGCGAAGGTGGCGGGACGGAGTTTAGAACAGGGCAAATTGTCACAATTAAACCACACTAGAACGGAAAATCCCACTTATAGACAACGGAAACCGTAATTAATGCAAGGGTGACGTGGAAGGACACGCATAGTGGATGACAACTGCTTGCCACTTCGGCGGATGACGTAATGCGGGGGGTCTGTGAGTACGGTGGAGACCTCCAACCCATACCCCCCACAATCAATCAGAGCCGTCGATCGACATTCTTCAGAGATCTGACCAGTCAACTGCGGGGGGTCGGGTTTTGATAACCGACGGGCTAGTTGACCCCCCGCAGTTGCTTATCCAAAGGCTTCTGCGCATGATTGCGACTTCCGCTCCGGAAGTTGCTCGAACTTTACCATTAATTTAAATATAACAATCTAAAGTCAGTCCGCTCCGCAAATTAAAATGGAAATGGAAATACGTTGCATTCTTTTTTCATATTTTTTTTAAAATACTAAAGTATAAAACCTTATACTATAGCACATTTCGGATCCTCATGTATATTTTTTCAAAAACACTTTCTTTTTCCAAAATTTCAAAACTTGACATAATAAAAAGGATATGCATATATAATGATCCACAACAGATTCCATGTCATTAGTCATTATAAAATGATGTGCAAATGCCCGAGCTGCCTATTGTAATCTGGAACAAAACACTGATCAGTTAACAACAATATAAAACATAAAAGATTATGGACATAAGTAAAATATAAAGCATGAAAGATGTAATATATATACACGTGAATAACTATGGCACAATGAAATTAAAGAAATGAATCATGAAACTATACAGTAATACACAAAACCTCAGCATATGCAGGGGCCCTCTGCACAAACCTTGGGAAGCAGCTTTCAAATACGAATTACGCTTATGAACAGAGTCTTCTCATATATTAAAATGCGGTCATAACAGAGCAATAATGTCACAGCACAATGGCGACGCAATTACATTACAGAGCTAACTATTATGCGTATGAGAACACATTATTTATAACAGAGGGTGATATAACTAATTCCCTAAAGTCTACGCTGATAGAAGACACGTGAACCATCACGTCCAGAGATCTAGCATTATGGCCGCCTGTGAGGATTAAATCTATGGAGAGTGGCTGTTGGATTTGGCTTATGGAGCCGTTTACAGGTGTTGATATGTCTCCCGTGATTTAGAAACGGCCACGCAAATCTTCACATGATGAGAAACAGAGTTCTGTCACCGTGGGACTCTTCGATTGACCACCACTTGGCCACCTTTGACCACAGCCTTCTTAGGTGAATTCGACTGAGCCAATAGGACACGATCCATGTCCATGTCATTTCTAACTTGCCCATGTGGCTCGATTTGCCTGAAGACACCTACAATATAGACTTTAACAAAATGGCTGCGGAAAGTTGCAGCAGTTGCGGAAAGTGACAAGATTCTGCAACTTAATGAGCAAAAATCTAATTCAAACAGCAGACACAAAACATAGTTAAAAACCATTTTAAATGCTCTTTTACAATTAATATGCAATGATATTGATGACTTAGAAGGTCCAGGTGAATGAAAAAGTTCTAGAAAGGTGTATAGGAAAGATGCAGATTTGAGACTCAACATACCCCCACTGTGAAGGTGTTGCATGTCCTCATGCAACCAAAATTTTGATAATCCTTCTTCAATTCATATGCCTTGACACTTCAGCCAGTACATCCAGTCCTCTCCTCCTCTTCCTTGGTGCTTCTAACATCCTGGGCTTTTTCATCAAGCATCTGAATTTGATATTAATCAGTGCTCTACTTAACTTCTGGCATTTCTTCTTCAATTTCCTGTTCTTTTTCTGCCACAGTCCCAGATGTAGCATGGTATTGTCATGAATGATCTTGTCCAATTTTCTTTGTTCCTTTAATGCCTCATTTTGATTTTTAATGTGTCTATTTAAAACCTCCAACTCAAAGACTTCTTGTTTCAATGATTGGACTAGATCTTCTTTTGCTGTGTGAGGCTGAGTGGATGAAGTGATGGGACTCGTGGCTGCTCTTTCTAAAGAGTCTATATAATCATATACTTCTTGCTGCTTTGGGTCTATCTCGGGTGTCATTTTCATTGGGTTGTCCCCAAAATTCCGTGGAGGAGAATTAACTTCAAAATCTGGTTGAGAATGAGATGGACTATGTTCAATGTCTGACTGAGAATGAGATGAACTATGGCCAGCTGGGGTTTGTTCAGGTGTTTCTTCTCCCAAATCAATAAAATGGGGTCCTTTTGTTTGTGTTTTCCTCAACTTCCCTTTAAGCCTGTTGCTTCTTCTTACATACTATGGACTACTGTCTTTTCCTTTTTGTTTTTCTTTTCCCCTCTTTTTGGCCATAGATGACTGTTCCTGAAGGTGAACTAGTCTCTCAGATAACAATTGATGATCTTCTTCTGAAGAAGGGGTTTGATGCATAGCCTCAATGCTTTTTCTCTCTTTTGATTTTATTGGCTTTTTACCCTTGGTTTCTTCCTTCCTCCTTTTTGACAGTCTCTCTTCTCTACTAGTTCTTTCAACTGTAGTAGTAGGAGTGCTTTGAGTTTCATCATTTGTTCTCTTTTACCTACTCCTTCTTGATGTACTACCTTCAGGAATTTCTTGGGGTTCTTCAAAGAAATTTCTAATCAAAAATTGTTCCCATGTGTCCTTTTTCTCTTTTAACTGTTTTTCAATCAAAATTTTCACAAGACCATGGTGATACAAATGTGGTTCTACGTCCCCTAGATGCTTCTGGACGGTCACAAACATCTTCTTCAAACTATTTAATAAAAAGTATGGCAGATTGAGGGCCTGGTTGTCTAGGAAATTCATCAACAGTCGGGTATGATACATGTACATTGACCCAAAACGGCCCTCACAGGTGATAATTTTTTTAATAACTAACAGTAAACTGGCCCACTCTTCTTTCAAAGCATGAACAGGAATTCCCCTTTTAAAAATAGTTACATCCATACCTGGGTTACGTAGGATCATTCTCCAGGCTTCAACACTAATGCTTTTGTTCTTGAACCAGCGTTCACCTTCTTGAGGGAGTTCTGTAGCAGATGCTATGGATGCCTCATTCACCGTAAATTTGAGGGCCCCAATTTCTACCTCCAGACCATTGAAAGACCTTGCAAATGATTTTGTCACCTCTTTATGGTAGCCTCTAAACTTTTGGATAAACCGAAGCCACTTTGCCTTTTTCAATATATCTCTGACTTGCGGGTATCCTTCCATGAATTTAGGTCTTTCTGGTTCTGTTCTTAACAACTGACCCATCCTTCTTTCCGCTCTTTAAAACTTGTCTGCGTGAGGAGGGTTTAACGGAGGTAAGACAACTAAATGAGCGGAAATGAGCATGATTTATGGAGGAGACCAGTGAATGTAGGCGGATATCAGAGAATAGGTATATGAAATGTAGCGTAACAGAGAACAAAATGGGGTGAAGCGGAACAGAGAAGGGTTACGTGAGCACGGTGGAAATGTAGCTGTGAGTTCAATAGAACAGTAGGAGGAGTCTAACGCATCCGGAAGTATTTAAAATTGGGTGGCTACAGAGTAAATGTAAGCACGCTTATGAAATGGCTACAGATTTTATGCCGCTGAAAGAAGCCGTAGTCAAATCAACCACGTTTCATCATCACAGGAGGAGTATCGGAGTATGAGTGAAGATCGGAGGCTTGATTATGGGACCGTTTGAAAATGAATGCAAGGATTGTGGGAGGATCATATAGAGATCGTGGAATGGTTACGGATTTTGTCAACACAATCATTGCATATAATGGAGCTATGGTTTATAACTATGTAAAAATGTGCTTAAATGCCATTTGAAATAAATTTTTACTCATACCTTGGAATTCTTTCCATTTTTCATTGGTCTTCAATTAGTTGCTCCTCATTGATGTCTTGAATGCCCCATATCTTCATAATATGTCTTCATACCTGCATTTGATTTCATGATTGTGGAAATACATCTGACTGTACATTCTTTTGAAAACAGAGTGGTAGCTGCAGAATCTGCTTCTGGCTGCGGAAACTGGTGTCAGCTGCGAAAATAGGTGTCAGCTGCGGAAACTGACACAGCTATTATTTGGGTGAATGGAAATAGACGGATGATAACTGACTGAATAAAAATGGTCATGAAAGAAAATTTTATTGGTGAAATGAAATGAAATAGATGAAATGAAGTGAAATGGAATGAAGTGAAGTGAAATGAAGTGGAATGGAATGGAGTGGGTGGTCACAAAACTTGTGAAATGAAAGAGAGATTTTTTTTTTTTTTGAAAAATATAAGGTGTCAGGTGTTCCTGATTTTCACCCTACATTTTCTGTATAAGACTGCCAATCAATGATTGCTTTTCAGGCTTATACAATTTTTTTTTTTTTTTTTTTTTTTAACTGAAAAGAACAAAAGCTAGGCTGGTGGAGAAGAAGAATTCTTCTGTACCAGCCTGATTGCAAAATTTTCTTGAAACATTTTGACAAAATCCTCTTTTGAGAGTGGCTTATGATAAACTTTCAATCTATGGCCATTCACAATAAGAGGAGTTTGAAACTCATCAATGGTCTTGATTCTTACATCTCCATTGCTAAAGATCTTGTCAATCTCATATGGCCCAAGCCAATGAGTCTGAAATTTCCCTTGAAAATCTTTAAACTTGGAATCAAATAACAATGCCCAATCTCCTTCTTGAAACTTCTTCTCTTTGATATATTTGTCATGCCATTTAGTTCTTTGATATTGAAGTAGATCAGTTCTTAGAATTGCTTCTTGTCTGATCTCATCTAGCTCATTCAACTGCTCCATTCTATGCTTTTGGGCTTCTGATAAGTCCATCCCCAACTGAACTGCTATCTTGAAGGTATTGACTTGGAACTCAATGGGGAGCAAGACTTCTTTCCCATAAAAAAGTTCATAGGGAGAATGTCCTGTTGTATTTCTCCATGTAGTTCTGTAGGCCCACAAGGCTTCAGAAAGCCTTTCTGCCCAATCTCTTCTATGTAGATGAGCAGTTTTGGTGATGATACTTTCGAGAAATTTGTTTGTAGACTCCACTTGACCATTTTCTTGCGGATGGTAAGGAGTAGATCTTCTGTGCTTGATTTTGTATTCTTCCATCAACTTCTCCACCAGGTTGGATGTGAATTGGCTTCCTTGATCTGTCACAATTTCTCTTGGAACACCAAAACGAGTAAAAATATCCTTATCAAGAAAATTAACAACTGAATTTTCAGTAGCAGACACTAATGCTTTGGCTTCTACCCATTTAGTAACATAATCAGTACAAACCAGTATATACTTCTTTTGCTTAGATGGTGGATTAATAGGTCCAATGAAATCTAAAGCCCATTTTTCAAAGGGTTCGATGAGTACCTATGTTTGCAATGGAATTTCATTTGAAAGGGTAGGTTTCCCTACTCTTTGGCAGCTGTCACACCTTTTGACATATTGTTTTGCATCTTTGAAGAGGGAAGGCCAACAATATCCTAAAGAGAGGATTTTATAGGCTATCCTTTTGTCAGCAAAGTGTCCGCCGCATGGTTCATCATGACATGCCTTGAGGATATCAGGCATTTCATCTTCCCTGACACATCTTCTGATCACAAGATCTGGCCCTGTTTTAAACAATTTGTTAGAAATCCATGAATATTTTGAACTCTCCTGAATAATTTTTCTTTTTTCACTTGGAAATAAATGTGGAGGCAGTTTCCCTGTAACCAAATAGTTAGCAATATCTGCATACCAAGGGGTCTTAATAGTTATTGCAAACAAGTATTCATCAGGAAACTTATCCTCTACAGGAGAATCTTCTTTAAAATTATAAATCCTAGACAAGAAATCAGCTACTGTATTTTTTTCCCTGGTCTATCCAACACAGTAATATTGAATTCCTGCAAAAGTAGGAGCCATCTTGTCACTCTGCCATTAGTAACAGGTTTTTTCATTAGATATCTAATCGCAGAATGATCGGTATGAATAAAAGTTTCATAGCCTGTTATATAATGTCTAAACTTATTGATTGCATGAACAACAGCTAAAAACTCTTTTTCAGTTACAGTATAGTTCAACTCTGTGGGAGTCAAATTTTTACTGGTATAGTAAATGGCATAAGGGACTAAATATTTTTGACCCAACACAGCTCTTAGAGCTGTATCTGAAGCATCTGTAGAAATATGGAAAGGGAGTTTCCAATTTGGTCCTCTCAAGATAGGTGCTTCAGATATTCTTGTTTTCAAAGTTTCAAAGGCTGATTGACAATCGGGATCCCATTTAAATTCACAGTCTTTTGTAAGCAATTTGAAGAGTGGAGATGCTATTTTAGTGAAGTTTTCTATAAATCTTCTATAGTAACCAGTAAATCCTAGAAAACTTCTAACATCTCTTTGACAAATTGGAATAGGCAACTTGGAGATGACTTCAAATTTTGATCTATCAACCTTAATCCCATCTCCTGAAATATGATGCCCCAAAACAATACCTTCAGTAAACATTATAAAGCATTTTTCATGGCTTAATGAAAGGTTTGTTTCTTTACATATTATAAGGACTTTTTCCAAATTTTATAATGCCTCTTCAAATGAATTACCATAAACTGTAAAATCATCCATATAAACCTCTACACAATCATGGATTAGATCAGAAAAAATTCCTAGTACTGCTCTTTGGAATGTTGCGGGTGCATTACATAACCCAAAAGGAAGTACTCGATAGGAAAAAGTTCCCCATGGACAAGTAAATGTGGTCTTATCTTGATCTTCAGGTGCTACCTGAATTTGATTATAGCCACTAAAACCATCCAAAAATGAAAAGTACTTTTTACCTGCTAATGTGTCTAATACCTGATCGATAAAAGGCAAAGGAAAGTGATCCTTCAAATTTGCTTTGTTCAATTCCATGTAATCAATGCATACCCTCCATTTACCATTCTTTTTAGGTACTATAACCAAAGGAGAAACCCATCGGCTATCTGAAATTGGATAAATGAAGTTTACATTGAGTAATTTTTGGAGCTCTTCTTTCACTATCTCCCTAAGATTTGGATTCATCCTTCTTTGAGGTTGTCGGATTGGTCTACTGTTTTCCTCAATATATATATGATGAATGCAGGTCTTAGGATCAATACCTTTCATGTCAGTATACTCCCATGCAAATGCAGTAGAATGTTTTTGCAAGATTTTGGTTAGTTCTTCTTGTTGTGACTTTTCCAAATTTTTGTTGATACTCAATGTTTTTCCTGGAAAAATCTCAATGGTAGAACTTGTTAGCGCTCGAATCTGCCTCAGGCTGAAGGAAGGCGAGGTTCGAGGCAACATCAAACCAAGCTCAGCCTCGTAGCTAGCCCTACGAGGACAGGAGAGGGCTCTCTCCGGGTCGATCTCGAATAATGAGCAATAGGGTGCGAGATGAATTTAAAAGGGAACTGATTTTAGGCTAGTAAATAGATATGGATGAGGTTTTTAATAAATGATTGGGTTTTTCTGGGCAGCATGGGATCAAGAACAGCATGAGAAAATATCTAATCAAAGGCACAGATTATTCCATAAGGCGAGATAGGAGTGAAACTTAACAATTCAAAGTTGAAATTAAATGGAGTGGCAAGACTGCTAAGAAGTTGACAAGGGCATATGTGATGAATCCTTATCAAACAGAAGAAATTGCACAGAACATGAAAGCTCCTCTAGGGCAGAGCAGCAAACTGAATTCTGCCCTTCTACTTAAAAGCATTCATTAAGAAATGATTATGGGTGAACTGTAAACATAACAAAACACATATGAAAACAAAGAAGAAACATTTGCTAAATTCGTACCACAAGAATCTTATGAAACAGAGATGTACCATTCAATTAGTTTCTCTGTCAAAACTGTACAATGTAGCTCTGTCTTTTTCCTCCACACAGCTTTCAGAACTCTTCCCCCTTTACAAATCATTTGCAATACAATAAATAAAATCTCATGTTTGAAAACAGATCGATCCAAAATGAGGAGCTGTTTCAACTGAATTTACAAAAATAAAGATAGAGTCATCCCTTTGTTCTAAAAACAGAATATCATTCCCCTTAAAATCCTCTGATGGCCAATTTAAAGACACAAACTGGAGCGCAGATCCATTTAGATCATTAACTGAAGTCATTAATAGAATATTGGTTCCTATTTTTCTGTTGTGGTCGATGTCTTCATTCTAATTTTGGCTTTCTCAACCATCTCCATTAACTGCGAAAATAATCTGAGGTGTATGTGGGACCTTCTCCTTTGATACCGAGTGTATCTTTTAAAATACTTTCAACAAATTCATTACTCTCTTTAGTAGAATTCGTGCCATCAAAACGTATGATTTGAGCGCCTTTACACCTATGAACAACGTATTGGTTTAAAAGAGCAGCCTTTGTGTGCCCAAATATGGAGAAAACCACGTGGCTTAGGAGAGAAACATGTACACACGTTTAAATTCAGAAAAAAATTGGTGTTTTCCAACCAGAAGTATCAATTTCTCCCCTAGTTGACCATTATCCAAAGCAAAAGAATCCTCTGTTTGATTGCAACAAAGGAAGCCGTCCTAATGTTGTAACCAAAGCCCTTCACAAAAATAGTAACCACAATGATCTTTGCAATATTCACCAGAATCTTTATTGATGATGCGAATCTTCAGAGATTCAACAATACACCTGACCAAAGTACCGAAATATGCTTCTGTCTTCGTTAACCATGCAGGCAGTTTAATACGCAATAGGCATCCATTTCTTACAATCTGTGTATCCGGGATTTGTGCGATGAAAATTGAAGAATGGGAATAAATTCCCTGTCATACTATTCTAAGCACAGAATAAATCCCGCCCGCGGATCCACTACAAGATCGATACTCAAGAAAGCCAAGCTATGTCCATCTACTTCATGTGCAACATGATCTTTAACCAGTCGAGAGCATGTAACATACACATCACCATCGTGCTATCACAACACTTTATTTCACGAGTTAAAATGTGTATATATCTCTGTGGTTTTCCTCTTATAAGCAACCGCATATCCATTCACTGATATTAGACACCGCGGAGTAGGCGAAGGAGCTGGAATTTGATACGAAACTGGGCGCAAGACAAATTTTTCTCTGTATGGGTAGCGCCCTATAGCAGATGTAGCCCCTATGTGGGTAGCGCTCGACGGAAGTGGTAGTGCGCACTGCGTAGGTAGCGCACTACGTATTAGCCAGCCGCACCTCCAAAACTGTCAACAACTCTGCAAACACGACTTCAGCCCTCCAAATCTGCAATTCGACCTCTGCCTTGCGGATTTCTTGCAAATGATTTTGTTTGCCATGTTTATATATGAAGAAAATATCTGATCAAATCCAATTCGATTTCAAATTTGTTTGATAACCCACTTTCATAATGTTTGGCATTTTGACATTTGGTCATTTAATACAATGCTTTTTCTTTTGGCTTTTCTGAGTGCTTTTCTGAGTTTTGGACTGATAATACTTTGTTGAATTTTGCAGGGATTGGAGCTGATGAGTCCTGGCAAGGTGACCAGGGCCTGCATTTGACATTTTTCATGAGGGCAGAATTTTAAAATATACTTATTGCAAATAACTAATTTGACAATTTCTTCTCCAAAACAGGGTTTTGGAGAAGAATTATCCTTTTGATCATTGAAACCCCTGAAATAATAACTTACTGAACCTTCTTCTGGCTCACACATGTTATTGAAATACTCCTGAAGACAAAACCCTGGACTCAAGAATTAATATGACTCTTTTCTGGACCACAGTAACACCAATGACTACAAATGACGATAAATGAACTCTGGAGAATTTGCCTCGCACAGTAGATTGACAAGACAGAGTCTAACATTGGCTCCAATGGGGATGGCAGCTGCCGCTTCTTGGAGGTGCCAAGAACTACAGAGCTTTGGGAGAGTAGAAAGTGCCTCCATCCATTGGGATATGGAATCATTATTCTGACAAACAGACTAAAGACTGATAACTCCACTTATTAACTGGAAAATCGACTCAAACTGACTCGATGCAAACTGAAATGACTAAATTAAAAAAAAAACTTTTGAAAAGGGTAGCAGTCCATCAAGCTATTAAAATCATGATGGCAACCACCTGCATACTGATGTGATATATACAATCATGTGTAATGTGCCTTCCAATGTAACCAATCCAGCAGATGGCTACACCCCAAATTTCTGCTCTTACTCTCCTTGAGCTGGCGGAATGATGAACCTGTAGGAAACTCAAAATAACCACTGAAACCAAAGCTTATGATAATGAACCAGGAAATATTTATCCTTTCTAATGCTTGCAGAAGAATGCTGAAGGGGTCTTGAAAATCTTGAAGCACTGGCTTATCTGGAGATCCAGCTGCAAAAATACAAGTATTTACTCCATTATGATCTGAAAGGACAATTGATTTCTGAGGGATAGAAATGCACAGAGAGGTATCTGCCATCTGAGTGTTAGCTATAGTTTCCTTGACCATGAAAAATTCTAGCATATACTCCTCAACTTCATGATCTAGGTCATTCTTAAACAAACAACAATCTTCAAGATTATCAAATATGACAGCCTTATCATCTTTGTGAAGGAAAAAATTATCTGTTTGTCGATCTACAAAACTGATTACAAGACAATCATCTTTTTCAAAAGAGGAAGAATTTTCACCAACACTTTCCTGACTATGTGTGCACTGCAAATCTGCTGTAGCTTGGGCTGTAACAAGACCTTTCAAAAGCTGATCTATCTCATCTTCAGACAAAGGAGACAATGCCTTTTTTTTTCTTCTGCTTAAACAGTAATTATCTTCATATGACAGGGCATTCAAACTATCATTTATTACTGAGCTATTGAAAGGAGATTTATCACTTGCACAAAGATCTCATTCTGTTTTTCATGAACTGACTGGATTGCTTCTTCATGAAGGATGTGTTCTAATGATGGACTGACAGTATGACTGAGAACATTTGGATCCATTACTGTGTCTTCTGCATTCCAGATGATTTCAACAGCAGAGTTCTCTTTAATGGGCTTCAGCACAAGATATGCTTGGTCATCATGATCTGAATCTGAATCTGAAGTAGTTGTCCTGACATTATCACATTCTGAAATTAGCACTGGACTTACTTGCATGCTGCTGTCTTCTGTGGGCAGATCTGAAACTACACTTTCTCTTTCATCATTTTCAGCCATATGGCACTCTTCAACCTGTTGATCTTGATTCTGCTGCAAAATTTCCTGAGCATTTTGATGGGTATCCTCTAGGTTCTCTTCATTTTGCTGAAATGGATTCTCGTACAGAGCCTCCATGATTTCTCTGTCCATGAAATCATTATCACCATAAAAATTCTCTAGATCTTCAATGAAATTATGTACATGGCTACAACAGTTCTGAACTAAAATCAAGGATGGATATGATTCTTTATACTTTTCAAAGAACACGGTATGAAAATCCCTTAAACAGTAAATAGAAGCAGCTGGAAAAATTTCATGCCATGATCGGGCTTCGGCTTCCAGAGTAGCCATAAACATTTTCATCAAACAGTCTTCAGGAAAATTGATCTTAAATTTATGCACATGAATGTGAAATTTCACCAGATGAAGAGCAGCGTCATTACCTTCCTCATTTCTGAACATAGGCAAATCCTGAAGCCAATCCACCTTGGGCATCTTATTTGGAAAACCTGGGATGTGATCTCGGCTCATGGGAGCGTATCTTCTTGCAATCCGGTCCATCAGCAGTGAGGTCGCCATGAAGCATTGATTTCTGGATTTGTTCAGTGAGTGAAGTTGCCAGTGAATGATTTCAGCCTTGTGGTGTCTGACTGCTGTTCACCATTAACAATCAGATCTGAACTTTGTTATCCCAGTATGGTCACCACTATGTTAGCGCTCAAATCTACCTTAGGCTGAAATAAGGTAAAACTCAAGGCTACATCAAACCAAGCTCAGCCTCGTAGCTAGCCCTACGAGGAAAGGAGAGGGCTCTCTTCGGGTCTATCTCGGCAAAGGATTTTCAAAGGGGCTGAGATGAATTATAATGAAAAATGAATACTGATTTTAGGCTAGTAAAGAGATAGGAAAGTTTGATTTTTATTTTTTGGGTTTTTGTTGGAGAAATGGGAAAAACAATTTTTGGGTCCGGGGATAAGGCCAGATCTTTGCAGAATTCGAGTTGGGGCGAGGTAGGCAGTAGTCTTGATGCTTTTGATTGAGTATATGGATGGATCAGAAAGACAAGGAGCTGAAAAGGGAAAGGATGAACATGAATCCTTTTCAAACAGGCGAAAACATGTAAAACTAAACGAATTCAAAGGCAGAGCACTGTAAACAATGGATTCAACCTCATCTACTCATTCATTTTAGTTTCAGAAGCATAAGAAGGGATGGCATACATTAAACATGTAATAACTTACAATAAACTGAGAGAAGACACCATCAAGAACTGAAAGCCACAAGAATCCCAATAGGTGCTGCAAAACCTCTGATCTTTCCTTAGCCAAAATACGAAAAATATGTACAATAGCGTGCCAAAAGTTTCCCAAGAGTCCAACCTCTCCAACCTCTGAAAAGGATTGAGAAATTACATCATATAGAGTATCCTAACCCCTTCCCATGCCTCTAGGGGTCGAATTCCTCCTTCAGGGGTCAGTTTCAACCAAATTCTAATCAAGGAGCTAAAATCTAGGCAGCTAACAACTTGCCTCTAAAAGAGTGGAAACTGATTCATTTACATGATTTTCACTTTTTTGAGAGTGAATCTTCTAGAATAGGTAAAAGTAAGCCAAATTTACATGCCAACCATCAATTTACATCATGAAAACCCAAAAATTTCATCCACAAGCAAAACTGGTCCCAACTGGCCGAAATTCTGAGCTAGAAGTTGAAAATTTGACCAAAAATCTATATGAGTAGCGCGCCTGAGCTATATGGGTAGCGCGCCTTTCAGCCTGATTTTGAGGCACTTCCTGGCATTCAAATTGAGCTCATGATAGCTCGTTGGAAAGCCCTGGATGTTGGCTATCCAACCCAAGTGGAATTTCCCAATTTGGATCTCATTTTCCCCTCCAAAACTTCATTCTCCCAAAAGTACTTCCTGCTGGTGCAAAAGGTGGCAGCAAGGTGGTTTTCATGGTGTTTTTGGGGCTTTTGACCATCCAGAACCTGATGAAATGCTTCGGAAATGTCTGAGCATGCATAAATTACCATGAAAAACCCAAAAATGCAAATATTTCCTTCAGCAAGTGTCCCGAAAAAAAGTGAGCACATCGACGCGCTACCTGTATAGCGGAAAAATCTGTTTTTGGACCAAAATATTTCAAAATGACAAAAATTTCTCCGAATTTTCTCAAATTCGGAGCGAAGACCCTCCATCATGTATCATGCCCAGCCAACGAAGCCTCGGCTAAAATCCAGAGTGGATCAGGCCTTTTCCGCCGTTTTAGTGCTTCGCTCAACCTCCTCTTCAGAATCTTCATTCTCGCTTTGCAGACATGCATGCAAGCCCAATAATGACCTTTCATGTGATGAAGCATGTCTTTGTCTCTGTTGGCCTTCTCCAAAAACTTTTCCAGATGAATGATAACATGCGTGAGTACAGAATCTCGATCAATTGGTGTCATGTCGCCGGGTCTCTTCCGGGCCAATTGTCGATCCTCACGGATTCGCCGCAGCTCATAAAGTGTGTGCTCATCCTCTAGCTGTTTGTTGCGTTGCTCCAGGTAGTTTATCACCCACTGAGCCATCTGCAATTTCCCTTTCAGCATGTCATTCTCGGCCCTCTGCTCCTGGGTGATCTCTTTAAGTTTCGAGCTAGGAGAGCTCGCATCAACGTCAATGATCGTGAAATCCGTGTCCCGGCCTCCTGATGGGCCCTCATCATGCATGGGCTTCTTGCCCCTGTCCTGGATCTGTACCTGTGCTGAAGAAGAAGGCGAGACCCATTCCACATCATGTGGAGATAATACTCGCTCTGCTGATGGAGTCGGCGAGACCCCTTCCACCCCGGGTGGAGATAATACTCGTCGTGTAGCTGCAAATAAGGCCCCGTGGCCTCGCTGGTATGTCACATACAATGGAGCACTGATATGCTCAATCTCAGGAATGTTAGGCTGGTGTGAAGGCTCTCCCACATCATGAACTACCTCGGGAGGCGGCTATGGTGCTGTGAAGAAGCCACGGGAGATGAAATCGTCCCAAGTAATGCCCTGCTGTGGAATCACTGTCATACTCCTGCTCATAAACTGAATCTGTCTCTGACATGGCTCTGAAAACAAGATGTCTGCAATATGTATGTTGACATAGGTGTAGTGAAGTCAAAGTTTCAATGTATACTCAAAACCCAAATATATTGCACATGTACCAAAACATCATAAGCAAACAAGTGACAGTGGTGATAGCTCTGTTTTAGTGGCATAAAAACAGTCTCTGTTTTTGGATCACAAGTGATTTTGACAAATAAGTACCAAATGAAAATGTATGGTACAACTTTATAATGATGTCCAAAATTCGTCAAAGGAGCAAACAAATATGGGACTGTGTTTTATCAAATGGAGAATAGGAACAACATGACAATGCCCATAGTGAAACAAATGGCCATGACAGTGGTAATAGAATGATGATGACAGCAACGGTGATATTATAGTGATGGAGGATATAGACTAGTCAACACAAGACTATGTAAAAACATGAAAAGACATGACAGCAGTGGTAAGATGATAAACTAAGAGCGTGGTTGATGTACACAATGTGCTAGGGCATGAGAATATCTACCATTCACAAAAGTTTTCAAACCCTTCACAAGACTGTCCATATATATTCAAAACCCTTAAGGAATAAATCTGCATATAAATGTAGGGTTCATACATTTCTCTTCAACCAAGGCTTGTTTCCCAACATCAATAACACCACCATCATGCTAAAAATCTACTGAGCAACCTTTAGAAACCTACTTGCAAGTCGATGGAGCCGATTTGATACGAAACTGGGTGCAAGACAAATTTTTTTTAGCTCTGTCTCTGTATGGGTAGCACCCCTGCCCAACGGGTAGCGCCCGGAAAGTGGGTAGCGCCCGTGTTAATTAACACTAGCTGTGGAACTTATGTGGGTAGCGCACCTCCTGTATGGGTAGCGCGCCTCTTGTGAGTAGTGTGCTACATAGTGCATTTTGCAGGAAGCTTTTGGAGGCCTTCCCGGTGTCCAAATTGAGCGTGTGATATCTCGTTGGAAAGCTCTTGGAGTATAATTTCCAACCCAAGTGGAATTTTTCACTTTGGACTTCATATTCCTTGTCAGAAATAAAATCTCCCAAAACTTGTCAAAATGAGCAGAATGAGGCTGCCTCAAGGAAGAGCGCTGTTGCAGTCAACTTTTGAAGGTCTTCCTCAACTCCAAATTGAGCTCATGATAGCTCATTGGAAATATAGTTGTGTCTAGTTATCCTTTGACTCATCAAGCAAGTCATTTAGCCAACCATGCTAGGAGAAATCTTGACTTTCCCAAGGTCACTTCAGAGGTGCATTCAATTCTCCTGAGGCAACGGTATTTTTGATATTTCTCTAAAACCATGATACCTGTGTAAAAATTGAAAGAGGTTTTTCTTCCTTGGGATGTTTTGGACAAAACCGCTCTCATTTTTCCAAAATTCATATTTGATTGCTCTGAAACATCTTTTGAGTGAAACTTATCCCGATGTGTGAAACAAGGGATTTTGTCGAAATGAAGCGAAATGAAGGGGATAAGGGGCTTCTAAATTCTTGGAGAAATTTTGGGAAGTAGGGGGGGATGTTAGGAAGCAGGGGAAATGGGAATCTCAGAGATTGAGTGAGGGGAAGGGGTCCAAAAGGGCAAAACACAGGCCTAGCCTAGAAAATTGCCAAGTTGTGGCAAGAAACTAGGGTTTGTGCAAAAATGAGGAATTTTGGGGATCTCAGTGATGGGAAGTGTTTAATAAGGTAAATTAATGATAGGGGAAGGTGTATGAACATCAGGATACAAGTTTTTTCGATGATTTGACCATCCAAGAGAAATTACCTCCAAAACCCTAGGAGAGGGAAATGGACCTTACCTAGGCACAACTGAAGCATGAACAAGCTGTAAAATGACCCAATGGAACTTGAAATGATGATGACAACCCTATGAATGATGGTACACTCATCTGAATGGTGACATGAACTGACATTTGGAAAACTTTGAAAAGAGTGAAAACAAACCCTAGACCTAATGCCTAGTGACCAAATTTTGCTTGAAGACTCTTTGAAATGACAAAATTTGACCTTGACACCTTAAAATAATTTTTTAAGAGCATGTTTGATCACTGGAGGAAGGCTGCAAAGACTGACACTAACATTGGCTCCAATGGGTATGGTAGCTCCTTGGAGGTGCCAAGAACGGTAGATCTTTGGGAGAGCAGATCAGTGCCTTATCCATTGGGCAATGGAATCAAAAACTCAAACTGAAATGCATGACTGAAAACTGATGACTTGATGACACAAATTGACTCTCACTCAACTAAAAACTGACTCGATACTTAAACACAACTGACAAGCTGGAAAAGATGCTCAAAGTAGAGCTTATTCATCAAACCTACTCTAATTGTACTTTTCACCACCCGATCAAGTGAAATGGAACAGCCAATGCAACCATGTAAGCATCCTGGCTGCTATTTTATTTCTTCCCAAATGCTTTCTGATGCGCAGGAAAAGGAAAGAATCGAAAGGCAACTCCCATGGAAATTTGAACTCAAGCTGACTGCTGATAAACTTGCAAAGCATGAATTGACTAGAGGACTTCAAGAATACTGCAAAAGGATCTTCATAAACATAGCTCTGGTCCAGATAATCTCCATACCTTGATCTTAAACTTTTCCTCACATCTGCGGTGCTTTTCTTTGGTGATTGCAGCAAGCTGTCAAAAGGATCCTGAAATTCATGAATAACCAAACTCTGTTGCTGATTCCAAACTGAACAAAAGCATCCTTTATCAATCTCCTCATATGACTGCAAACCTTGATGAGAGCTTTGTAATGAAAAATCTGTTAGACAAGACAATGAAGGCAACTTTTGAATAAGATTATCACCAACATTCTTTTCTGGCACATGGTTAGCTAATGAAGGAAAAATTTTACAGCAAACATCATCCAACACACGAGCAATAGGATCATCAAAAACTTGAGAAGACTGCTGCACTGTATCCCTTGAAACTGTATGACATCCTACTAGCTGTTCCTCTTTTCCTTGAGATATATTACGAATATTCTGCCTTATAAACTGAAATGCCTCGAAACAAAAGGGTATAGAATTTTCCTGCATCATCAAATCATGTATTTCGTCTTCCACAACTTCATCTGTAATCTGACCTTCAATTGCATTGGATGGCTGCAAATCTGATGCTACAAGCTGCTCATCTGAAGATTTACTATGCAATTTATCTTTCAAAAGCTGAAATGATTCAAAACAGAAAGGTACGGAGTCACCTTGAATCATTAAATCATGTGTGCCCACTTCCAAGTCTTCAGCTGCAACTTGACAATCAATGACTTTTGGGGGCTGCAAGTCTAAATATGAGAAATCTTGAAAAAGGTTTTCATTGCGCTCAAGATGGTTCAGATCAAGACTTGTTGACATTTGATTTCTGATTGCATGGTAGTTATCTCTGATGAACTGAAACGAATCAAAACAAAAAGGCAAAGATCCTTCACTTACTTCAAAATTTGCTACACTTTCCTCATCATTGTCATAGCTGATATGCATCGGTTGATCACTGTACTTGAGCTGCTGAAAGTGAACTTCCTCCTCGCACAAACTAGCTACTGATTCGTCTGCAAGATTAGCTTCTATTTGGAGAACATAATCATCATCATACTGATCAAATTGAGGCAATTCATCGGTATAAAACACATCATCAAACATACACATCATATCAACAGCTCTCTCTTCTTCACAATGATCTATAAAACAATCACTATGACAACTGGGATCAGAAACAAAATGTTTTGGATCAACAACTTGTTCTTGAATGTCATTTTCATTTTTTGCAGTTATTTTCCGCACCATCTCTTCTACTGCATTTACGAAAAGATCAAGCTTTTCCTCTGAAAGTGTCAGCTGCTCTGAAACATTCTTCTTTTCTTCTTCCTTCAACCTTGCCCTCCGGATCAGCAAATGAGCCTCTACATTCACTACCTTGTTCTGAATCTCGTGAAGTGTTACAATATTCTTTTCTCTCAGCTGAAACTCCATTTCCAGATCAAAAGCACTCGGGTAGTGCAAGAGAGCAGATCTAGGAGAAGGTCTTATATCAGCTGGCATCGAAAAATATACTTGGTTAAATCTAGCAGAAAATTGTTGTACTGTCTCCCCTGGCAATCTTTTCAGCTGGTTATACTCTTCTATAATCAACAAAAAATTCTGTGTGATCATCCACCTGTCAAAGAAAACTTTAAAAAACTTCTGGAAATCTGAAATGCTCGCATCAGGCAGGGCTTTGAACCAACTCTTCACTTGGCCTTGCAAAGAAAGAGCAAAAAGTCTGATACTAACATCCTCGTCATCAACTTCAAAAAGATCTAGAAAAGTCTCAACATTCTGCACATGTTTCTCAGCGTTGACATTGTTACGTTCACCATCAAATCTTGGTAGATATAGGTCATAATTTGCAGGAAAATCATGAAGAACAGAAGGTAAAACAAGAGGTTTGTACCGATTTGGAATTTTACAAGGTGTAGGGGTATGTACAAGAGCTGCGGGATCAGTTTTGTTTTCTTTAGGCTCATCACTCTGAAGAGAGTCATCATAATATGTGGGAAAAGTAAGGAGACCAGGATCAAAGGGAAACTCAGCATTTACACTTTTTGAATGGGTCGAGTGAAGATTTTGATCACCTTTCTCATACAACAAATTCTGAAAAACTTTCAGGACAGCTTCAAGACCAGCGAAGAAGTAATTTACAAGAAAGCAGACTAGATCCTGAATACCATTCCACTTTAGATACCTAAACTTTGTGTAAGATCCTTCCATTTTCTTAGAGAAAAAGTCAATCCTCCAGTGGAGTCTCTACAGGAGTCACCAGGTGAATGATTTCAGCCTTCTTATGTCTGATCGTTGTCCACCATCAACCATCAGATCTGAACTCGATACATGTAATGGGGGAATTCGCAAATCAAGGGACACATTCACAAGCTAAACTGGAGATCGACAGAAGCAGCTTTTATCTACTATGCACTCGCAGAGAAATGTGCAGTTCGAAGGCTACCTGGCGTGACTTCAGACTCCGTCTATAGCAAATGACAGTAACAAGCAAACCATTTTCTTCCCCAGTATGGTCGCCACTATGTTAGTGCTCGAATCTGCCTCAGGCTGAAGGAAGGCGAGGTTCGAGGCAACATCAAACCAAGCTTAGCCTCGTAGCTAGCCCTACGAGGACAGGAGAGGGCTCTCTCTGGGTCGATCTCGAATAATGAGCAATAGGGTGCGAGATGACTTTAAAAGGGAACTGATTTTAGGCTAGTAAATAGATATGGATGAGGTTTTTAATAAATGATTGGGTTTTTCTGGGCAGCGTGGGATCAAGAACAAGATGAGCAAAAGATCTAATCAAAGGCACAGATTATTCCATAAGGAGAGATAGGAGTGAAACTTAACAATTCAAAGTTGAAATTAAATGGAGTGGCAAGACTGCTAAGAAGTTGACAAGGGCATATGTGATGAATCCTTATCAAACAGAAGAAATTGTACAGAACATGAAAGCTCCTCCAGGGCAGAGCAACAAACTGAATTCTGCCCTTCTACTTAAAAGCATTCATTAAGAAATGATTATGGGTGAACTGTAAACATAACAAAACACATATGAAAACAAAGAAGAAACATTTGCTAAATTCGTACCACAAGAATCTTATGAAACAGAGCTGTACCATTCAATTAGTTTCTCTGTCAAAACTGTACAATGTAGCTCTGTCTTTTTCCTCCACACAGCTTTCAGAACTCTTCCCCCTTTACAAATCATTTGCAATACAATAAATAAAATCTCATGTTTGAAAACAGATCGATCCAAAATGAGGAGCTGTTTCAACTAAATTTACAAAAATAAAGATAGAGTCATCCCTTTGTTCTAAAAATAGAAGATCGTTCCCCTTAAAATCCTCTGATGGCCAATTTAAAGACACAAACTGGAGCACAGATCCATTTGGATCATTAATTGAAGTCATTAATAGAAGATCGGTTCCTATTTTTCTATTGTGGTCGATGTCTTCATTCTAATTTTGGCTTTCTCAACCATCTCCATTAACTACGAAAATAATCTGAGGTGTATGTGGGCCCTTCTCCTTTGATACCGAGTGTATCTTTTAAAATACTTTCAACAAATTCATTACTCTCTTTAGTAGAATTCATGCCATCAAAACATATGATTTGAGCGCCTTTACACCTCTGAACAACGTATTGGTTTAAAAGAGCAGCCTTTGCATGCCCAAATATGGAGACAACCACGTGGCTTAGGAGAGAAACATGTACACACGTTTAAATTCAGAAAAACATTGGTGTTTTCCAACCAGAAGTATCAATTTCTCCCCTAGTTGACCATTATCCAAAGCAAAAGAATCCTCTGTTTGATTGCAACAAAGGAAGCCGTCCTAATGCTGTAACCAAAGCCCTTCACAACAATAGTAACCGCAATGATCTTTGCAATATTCACCAGAATCTTTATTGATGATCCGAATCTTCAGAGATTCAACAATACACCTGACCAAAGTACCGAAATATGCTTCTGTCTTCGTTAACCATGCAGGCAGTTTAATACGCAATAGGCATCCATTTCTTACAATTTGTGTATCCGGGATTTGTGCGATGACAATTGAAGAATGGGAATAAAGTCCCTGTCATACTATTCTAAGCACAGAATCAATCCCGCCCGCGGATCCACTACAAGATCGATACTCAAGCAAGCCAAGCTATGTCCATCTACTTCATGTGCAACATGATCTTTAACCAGTCGAGAGCATGTAACATACACATCACCATCGTGCTATCACAGCGCTTTCTTTCACGAGTTAAAATGTGTATATATCTCTGTGGTTTTCCTCTTATAAGCAAGCGCATATCCATTCACTGATATTAGACACCGCGGAGTAGGCAAAGGAGCTGGAATTTGATACGAAACTGGGCGCAAGAAATTTTTTTCTCTGTATGGGTAGCGCCCCTACCCAACGGGTAGCGCGCCCTATGTGGGTAGCGCCCGTGTTAATTGCAAAGGGCTGGGAAGTTTAAGTGGGTAGCGCCTGGCAAGTGGGTAGTGCGCACTCTGTGTGGGTAGCGCGCACTCTGTGTGGGTAGCGCGCACCTCCAAAACTGTCAAAAACTCTGCAAACATGACTTCAGCCCTCCAAATCTGCAATTCGACCTCTGCCTTGTGGATTTCTTGCAAATGATTTTGTTTGCCATGTTTATATATGAAGAAAATATCTGATCAAATCCAATTCGATTTCAAATTTGTTTGATAACCCACTTTCATAATGTTTGGCATTTTGACATTTGGTCATTTAATACAATGCTTTTTCTTTTGGCTTTTCTGAGTTTTGGACTGATAATACTTTGTTGACTTTTGCAGGGATTGGAGCTGATGAGTCCTGGCAAGGTGACTAGGGCCTGCATTTGACATTTTTCATGAGGGCAGACTTTTAAAATATACTTATTGCAAATAACTAATTTGACAATTTCTTCTCCAAAACAGGGTTTTGGAGAAGAATTATCCTTTTGATCATTGAAACCCCTAAAATAATAACTTACTGAACCTTCTTCTGGCTCGCACATGTTATTGAAATACTCCTGAAGACAAAACCCTGGACTCAAGAATTAATATGACTCTTTTCTGGACCACAGTAACACCAATGACTGCAAATGACGATAAATGAACTCTGGAGAATTTTCCTCGGACAGCAGATTGACAAGACGGAGTCTAACAGAACTACCAAACTCTTCCATAGAGTAAAGATACATTTGTCTTGATGATAAATATTCTATGTAAGATTCCAACTGAAATTGTGTGGGGTCATATTCTGAAGATGTCTCAAAATTTTCTAATGTGTTCAGAATTTGACTATCCTCACTGATTTCTGAAATGGTAAAGACAGGATGTATAGTGTCCTCATCATCAACCCATTCATTGTCTCCTACTTCTGTGATTGCTTTTGCTGGAGGATACAAATTGAATTTCTTTGTCGAATTACCATTAGAAATGTACATGTCCCCAGATCTACAACTAATAAAAGCATCAGCTGTGGCTAGCCAAGGTCTTCCTAAAATAAGTGGGTGCCCTCCTAGATTACTCTTGGGAGTCAAAATCATAAAATCTACTGGATATTCCCAAGAATCTAAGGAGACTGAAATATCTTCTAATACACCATCCGGTTTAATAATGGATCGATCTGCAAGTTGCAGTAAAGTAGGTGTAAAAAGAAGGTTAGGAAGTTTTAGCTGGTCCATAGTCTGTCTACTCATAATGTTGATAGCAGCCCCTAAGTCAATCAATGTGTTTGGAATTTCTATCTCATTTATATGTGTCTTGACAATTGGACTTCCTGGATCTACATACTTCTGCATGGTAATTTTTCCCATCATGATATCTGCAATTTTTCCTACCAGGTGGATTCTTCTTGTATCTTTTAGTTTCCTTCCTGGTCTTTTGAGACTCAACTCCTTTATTGTTTTTGCTAGAATAGGAATCTCTCGAATGGATTGTAGCAAGGGAATCTTGATACAAACATTCTTTAATTCATCTAGAAAATCATAGTTAGGCAACAAGATTTGTTTTTCCACCCCTTTATCAATTTGTAATCTTTCAGGAAAAGGAGGTGTAGATGAAGATGCAGGTTGCTCAACTATAGGAGTTGTGGGGTTAACTTTTCTTTCTCTTTTTGAATGTTTGAGTTTTGAAGAGATGCTTCCTCAGAACCCTTATTGGCTTTAAGAGAGTCCTCCTCAGAGGTATCTTGCTCTTGGACATCTATAGAAGGTTTTTCTAAAACTCTACCAGACCTGAGTTGTACATCATTGAGAGGAACAATCATATAGGTAGGAAAGTGTTGTCCTTCTATCATGTAAGTATTCTAAGGATTTTTATTGTTAGGATTTGGCAATGGCTGAGCTGGAAGTTGATTTGTCTTTTGTTGGTATGGGAGCATGAGTTGAGGATTTGGATTTTTTTGAGAAGGTTGTTGTTGTGGAAATGGCAATGAAAGTTGTGGATTTGGGTTTGGAAGTTGTGGAGCTTGTGGATTTTGAAAAGATGGAGGATATTGATAAAATTGAGCAAATCTCCCATAAGGATTTTGCATCCCTTGTACCCATGGCTGATATGGATTTTGATGTTGGGGCCAAGGTTGCTGCCAAGGATTCCAATTTGGTGGGGTTTGAAGATTCATAGGGTTGTTAAACCCTTGAGTTTGTTGTCCCTGCCAAGGTCTTCTTGCAACAAAACAGAGAGATTCTACTGAATTTGGGTCTTCTTGAAAGACAGCTTTGAGTCCAGGAATTGAAGGACAATCCTTGGTCTCATGGTTCTCTGAGAAAATCATACATGTTTCTACAACTTTTGCATCCAAGGGACATTCCCTTAAAGCATGTTTCTTTCTACATTTCGGACAAAAGATGGCTAGAGCATCTGTTTCTGCTTTCTGCTTGTTTTTGATCTTAAGGGTGTCTAGTTGTTCACTAAGGCTCCCTAAGATATAAGTTCTAAATTCATCAAGAATATTTCCAATCTCTACCCTACAAACTGATCCAGTTGCAGATTTGTTAGCCCTGATAAGAGAAGGATCCCTAGGCCCTTTTCCTGTTTTAGATTTTCCTCTTGAGAGATGGACACATAGTTCTGTTATGTCACGAAGTGGAAGTTGAGAAATGTCTCCTTTCCCCATCATGTTAAAAATATCTATCCATTCATCTCTAATGGCTTTTAATATGAGGGCTTTCAAAGTTTCTTCATCTAAGTTGCTCATCTTTGCTCTTTTTAAGTTGTATTGAAATCTTTCAAGTAAATCTTCCAAATTTTCATCTTCTTTTTGCACCATTTTGAATACCTCATCCTTGTGATTGGTGGGCATGCAATAGTCCAAGTATCTATCCAGTAATGTTTGTTTCATGTCATTCCAAGTCCTAATAGATTGGGTGGCTAATCCCATGAACCATTTCAAAGCGGCTCCCTTCAATGTTGAAGGAAACAGTTTGAGTTTTTGAGAGTCTTCCATATAGTCATAGGTTCGGCACATGACTTCAAACTCAAACAAAAATGTTTCAGGATCCTCACTTCGCAATCCATAAAAGTTGGGGAGGACAGATGGTGAGATATTTTTCATTGTTGTATGAGTTTCCTCATCAACTATAGGGAATCCAAACAAGTTGTCTCCTTCCCTATTTATTCCATTATTACCTTCACCATTGTTGTCTCCATTGTTTCCTCCTCCTCTACCTCTACCTCTACCTCCGAATCCATCTATTATTTCCTCTGCCATGATAGTTTCTTTAGAGTCCTCAAAGTCCTCTGGTTCTTCTATCAAGGGAGGATGAGAAGGAGTCTCTTCCTTTTCTTCTTCAGGTGATTCTACTTCTTTAATTATAATATATTCTCCTGTAGAAGTAAAGAAAGGGTCCTTTTCTAAATGAGATTTGGTAGATGGTGTAGGAGAATCCTCTAATTCAGCTGCTCCTTGAATTCCAAGAATCTTAAGGCTAGGGGTAGATGGTGGTGAATCTTGTCTATGCCTTGAAGAAGATGGAGTTGTGAAAATCGAACTCTTGGCTCTAGCTATAAACCTCCCCCTAGAATCTCTTGCTCTATGCATGTCATTTTTATTATTATTTTTTTTAAGTTGGGCTAATAATTCTCTTTCTGATCTTCCAGGTCACACTAGGTGCAAGAAGAGAGCATACTTAAGAAATTATCGAACCAATAACTCTCTTTTCTGATCCTCCAGATCACACTAGGTGCAAGAGGAGAGCATACTTCAAGAAGTTATCAAGTTTTCCCTTCTTTTTATTGTTTTTTTTTTTAAGAAATTGGCTACCTAGTTACACTTCCCCGGCAACGGCGCCAAAATGTTTGGTCAATTTAGTGTGTCCTAAATTGCTACATTAATTTGTCAATCTGGGATTCGTAAGCTGACGAAGTGTGGCGCACTATATGTGCAAGATAACCTATCTCTTACTTTTTGTCGTTTTTGGTTTTTTTTTATTTTTATCTTGGTTGGTTTCCTAATGTGAGATGGAAATTCTGAAAGAAAAGTATGGTTATGATTGTTCAAGGCAATGATGTCCTTTATAATGATTTACCAAACTTCAAATTTCAAAAGGATTTTGAAACATACAATGAGAAAATTAGTTCCTAAAAGGAAATGAAAATGTGCCACTATTCTAGTTAAACAAACAGTGAACTATTGATCATGAAAACCATTACCCTTGCTGCTGTCTAAACAAAAAAGAAACTGTACTCAAAGAAAATATTGCAAGTAAAATAAAACTAAAATCAAATTACATCAACTCATATTCTGACCCCTCACCATTAGTCTCGCTATGGCTTTTGGAGGTAATCATAAACAACTTGAGCAATCTGATATCTAATTTGCAGAAAAATAAACTAATATCAAATTACACACTCATACTTCAATCCCTCACCATTAGTCTCGCTATGGCTTTCGGAGGTAACTGATAATGACATGAGAAATTTAATATCTAATTTGCAGAAAAGTAAACTAATATCAAACTATACACTCATACTTCAATCCCTCACCATTAGTCTCGCTATGGCTTTCGGAGGTAACTGAAAATGACATGAACAATTTAATATCTAACTTGCAGAAAAGTAAACTAATATCAAACTACACACTCATACTTCAATCCCTCACCAGTAGTCTCGCTATGGCTTTCGGAGGTAACTGAAAATGACATGGGAAATTTAATATCTATCTTGCAGAAAAGTAAACTAATATCAAACTACACACTCATACTTCAATCCCTCACCATTAGTCTCGCTATGGCTTTCGGAGGTAACTGAAAATGACATGAGCAATTTAATATCTAATCTAACTACTAAAGAAAATGTGCAAGACTGAAATAAACAAAACAGTGCTGGAATTAAACAAAAACTAAAAAAAAGAAATCAGCAGAAGGACAATATTGATTCCATGTCATTAGTCATTATAAAATGATGTGCAAATGCCCGGGCTGCCTATTGTAATCTGGAACAAAAAAATGACCAGTTAACAACAATATAAAACATAAAAGATTATGGACAGAAGTAAAATGTAAATCATGAAAGATGTAATATATATACATGTGAATGACTATGGCACAATGAACTTAAAGAAATGAAGCATGAAACTATACAGTAATACACAAAACCTCAGCGTGTGCAGGGGCCCTCTGCACAAACCTCGGGAAGCAGCTTTCAAATACGAATTACGCTTATGAACAGAGTCTTCTCATATATTAAAATGCGGTCATAACAGAGAAATAATGTCACAGCACAATGGCGACGCAATTACATTACATAGCTAACTATTATGCGTATGAGAACGCATTATTTATAACAGAGGGTGATATAACTAATTCCCTAAAGTCTGCGCTGATGGAAGACACGTGAACCACCATGTCTAGAGATATAGCATTATGGCCGCCGTGAGGATTAAATCTAAGGAGAGTGGCTGTTGGATTCGGCTTATGGAGCTGTTTACAGGTGTTGATGTGTCTCTTGTGATCTAGAAACGGCCACGCAAATATCCACGTGATGAGAAACAGAGTTCTGTCACCGTGGGACTCTTCGGTTGACCATCACTTGGCCACCTTTGACCACAGCCTTCTTAGGTGAATTCGACTGAGCCAATAGGACACGATCCATGTCCATGTCATTTCTAACTTGCCCATGTGGCCCGATTTGCCTGAAGACACCTGCAATATAGACTTTAACAAAATGGCCGCGGAAAGTTGCAGCAGCTGCGGAAAGTGACAAGATTCCGCAGCTAAATGAGCAAAAATATAATTCAAACAGAAGACACAAAACATAGTTAAAAACCATTTTAAATGCTCTTTTACAATTAATATGCAATGATATTGATGACTTAGAAAGTCCAGGTGAATGAAAAAGGTCTAGAAAGGTGTATAGGAAAGATGCAGATTTGAGACTCAACAATAGGGAATACATTGGATAGTCACAGATTGATTGAATTAGCTGGTCGTCAAGGATTGGATAAGCAGAATGAATTTGTGGATAGCCTTATGATTCAATGCTCGACATAGGAGAAGTACATTGGTGATAGAGAGGTGCTTCTGGCTGCTGCGAAGAGTGCAGGCATTGATGGTGCTGAAAAATGGATTGATAACCCAAATTCTGGTTTGCTAGAGATACAAATTGAAATGAAAAAATGCTCAGAACATATCCGGGTTGATAAAAAGAGACGAGCCACACAGTTTTTCGACATTTTTTTTTGCTATCAAAGCGCTATAATCCATTCTTCAGTCCTGAAACGGAACTCATCTTGTTAAACCCATATCCTCTCCCCTTTCCCATTTGCAATACATTTTTCCCTTTATTAAAGGCGAAATTTTAGTGGAAAGTTATTTTTATTAAGAAAATGGTTATTATTCAACGAAAAAAGGGAAAGTGGCAGTCAAAGATCGGAAAGCCTAAATTTAAAACAAAGACATCCACCAGGGCAGAGAAATAGGATCGATTTCCTATTTATGACTTCAGTTGCATTTCAAAAGCTCTACGCTCCAGATTTGGTCTTTTAGTTGGTCATCAGAGAAATTCAAGGGGAACGTTGTTCTGTCTTCAGAACAGATGACTGGCTCTTCAGTTGTTGTTTGTTAATAATGATTAAATCATTCCTTATTTGGGTCGATCTGTTTTCAACATCTGAGTCTATTTATTGTATTGAAAATCAATTGTAATGGGAGGAGTTCCGGAAAATTGTGGGAGAAAAAATCAGAGCTTTCACTGTACAATTTTGACAGAGGATTAATGAAAGGATACAGCTCTGATTCATGAGATTCTTGTGGTATGAGTTTAGCAAATTTCTGTTCTTTCTGTTTCATATGTATCTCGTTATGTTTTACTAGTCATTCATAATCATTTCTAGATGAATGCTTTTGAGTAAGAAAGGTAGAATCCAGTTTACTGCTCTGCCTTGGGAAAGTGTTCATGTTCTATGTTTTATTCTGTTGAAAAGGATTCATGTATTTATGCCCTTTTCACCCTCTTAACAATCTTTTCACTACATATTATTTCAAATCTAATTGCTAGACTTTCTGCCTGTCTTGCCTCACGAAATAATCTGTGTCTTTGATTTAACTTCTCCGCTCATGTTGTTTCTTGGTCCCATACAGCCCAGAAAACCTAGTCATTCATCAAAATACCTCTTTCATATTTGTTTACTAGCCTAAAATCAACATTCATTATAGGTAATCTCAAGCCCTATTGGACATCTTTTGCCGAGATAGACCCGGAGAGAGCCCTCTCCTGTCCTCGTAGGGCTAGCTACGAGGCTGAGCTTGGTTTGATTTTATCTTGAGTCTTGCTTTCCTTCAGCCTAAGGCAGATTTGGGAACTAACACGCTGTACATGTGGACATAGGTCTCCATGTTGACTGCGCTGTCTCTCCATGATCTCCATCATGTGTGAATGTAATGATCACCCTCTCCATCATGTGTGCATTAAATGAACCACTCCTCCATCATCTCATCATGAATTCTTAATGATCTTACATTTGATTCTCTCCATGATCTTAGTTGATTGTATCAACCTCCACGATCTATCTCATTAATGAAAAATGATCTCCACTCCTTTCACATTAAGTGGTTGCTCTACCACTCCATTTTTTAGATCTAGATCTAAAATATCCATATACACACATCAAAGTGGATTTTATTCATATTTGAGGATTATGGGTCCCTCCACCCTTTTATTTACTTAATTAAGTAAGGTTATTAAGAACTCTAATATTCCAAATATCGTGTGAAAATTTGGGAATATTATAGTCCTCCCCAGAAAAATGTTGCTTGACCTCAAGCAATTGCAAAAGTGGATGCTACAACAAATATCCCCCCTCCAAATGGCATCCTCATGTGGAAGGCCTTCCGATCTGTCACAATGTGTCATGCATGTCCAGCTCCAAAGCTGCCTCCCTAGAATGTCTAGAATGGCTTCCAACTGAAAATTTAGATACCCTTCCTCATCATTGAATATCCAAGTGGCAACCATATGATGACCAAAGATTTTCTCTATACATGAGTTACATAAGATGAAGTGGTTCATTCCCAAAGAGGAAAGTCCCAACTCATGAATTATCTCTCCAACCCATGATACATAGAGTAGACTACATTTATCAATGCCCTCATCATTAGCCCTATTGGCCATGTAGGAATCAAACATCACATCATCATAGTGAAAAAAAATAAGTAGATACATATGGGAAAACATAAACAATGTCAAACCATATTCTCCTAGTAAACCCAACGCAACAAAGCCTTCTGCTACCATGCTAAATAATCATGAAAACAAGTAAGAGAGCCATAATCTCTCAAAATAAGCCACCGCAACAATGCTTCTTGTTGCCATGAAAAATCAACATCAATGAGAATATGAGATCCATACTCTCTCAAAAGAAGCCAACACAACAATGCCTCTTGCTACCATACCACATAATCATTGTACCAAATGTAGTGGTCATATTCTCTCAAGAGAAGCTACCTTAACAAGGCATCTTGATGCCCCATCACATCATCATTATACCAAGTATAATGACCATAGTCCCCCAATAGAAGCCAATGCTGTAGGGCCTCCTGTTGCCATCCTCCAACAATGTCATGACATGTAAGGGAAGAATTCAACCCATACTCTCCCAATAGTAATCATAGCAACAAGGATTCTTGTTGCCTCCTTGCATTATCATGATGTAAGTCATGGAGAAATAATATAGTAGTGGACATGTGAAATGTCTCATCAACATAGTACAAACAAGCTCCCTTATGCCACATCATGTGAGAGTTATAATTTCTCCCAAACCCAAGTACATACATGAACATGATATACATCCCAAACATAAATACATGTAAAGACATGATACATACCCCAAACAAGAGTAAATACAAGGACATAAGATAAATCATGTGATATCCAAACTCTCTCGTCAAAAACCAAAGTAACCATGCCTTTTTGTTCTACATTTTTCTAGTGACGTGTAAGGCATGAATCAGAAAAAAATGACTCCTTGAGTGGTAACCATACTCACCCAAGAGAAACCAGTGCAACCATGCTGCTTGCTTCCCTGTATCATAGATCTGCAAGTGTTTTGGTAACCCCTTGCTCCATATCATCAACCATTCATCCCAATGTGGATGATGGATCTCATTCTGAAAATACTTGGTACCCTCCCATTGTAGGACACCCACTTCCTCAAACTGATGAAGTACTTTGCACTCCACGATATGTTGAAGTGCACCTCCAATGACAGCTCTCCATGAGATTCTCTTCTCATCAATGGCCCTCCAAAACCCATAAGTTTTTGGATCTACTGCATGTAGAAATTTCTCTTTGAGTTGTGAGATGCTCATTGAGAAAGTGTCATCTAGAAAGGAGAAAATATTTCTCATCTCAATATGTTTACCATCTATCATCTTTTCCTCCATTTCTTCATGAATGAAGTTGCCATACGATTTCTCCCATAAGGAATGGGTCCTCTTATTTTCACTACTGCTCATGGACAACGCTGTAGATTTGCAAGGTGATACATGTGCTGTCTCAAAGCAAGGTACAGTGCTGAACTCATAGCCAGCCATTGTACATAGGATCATACTCATCCCATCTTCAGAAATTCTGCACTTCAACTGAAAGGGTTGAATTTAGTCCATCAATGATAAACTAGGATGGTTCTTCATCTCTTCCTTGATTAGATCAAGGGCCCTCTATGCAGTGATATAATGCTGCTCCAATTCAGCATGCTGTTCTAACCCTTGGTCATGCAATAGCCCTGCTGGCTTCTCCCCATAAGTTTCAATAAGAGGTAGTGAAACAGTATGTGATGAAAATTGATGCATACCTTGGATCAACTGAGATTCAGAAACATCTTGCAAGAGCACAAGATTTTCCTCTTCCGGTGCAAAGGTCTCTCCATCTGCTGGTAAGAGTGATGGCTGCACTTCTACAAGTGTACAAGCGCTGGTATCTGTCTCCTCATCCTCATGCATCTCATCAATCATGCATGGGGCTCCAAATTTCAAGAACTCAAGACCATTTTTCAAAGATTCAAGTGATCCTCCTCTTGATGTAAGCACATCTACAACTGGTGGTGGTAGACGCTCCTCCTCTTGAGTGATAATGAGAACATATTATCTTGAATATTCATGCACTATATCCTTGATGATGGGAGATGTCACTATGTGATATGTCTCTGGTTTCTTCATACCATATGTCTTCTTCAGTATTTGCATAAAATCTGCATAAGCAGACACTTCCATGTGTGATACATGACTAAACCACCAATTTCTTGCTTCACCATCAAGGTGTAACACTACAAACTCCACAACCTCTCTTTCTGATATAGGATATTTTAGAAATAATGTAAATAATTTTTCTCTCCAAGCCCTCAAGGTGCCTGTGGAAGATCCATCAAATGTACATAAGAAGAATCTATGCCTCTTTCTTCTATTACTGCTTCTGGATCTCTTCTCTTCTTTGATTTGCAGAAACTATTGGAGAGAGAGATTCTCCTTCAATGCTCTAGGCCGTGGTTGTTATTTAGAAAGATATTCACTTAGAGTCTCATGCCCCAAGCCTTCATCATATTCATACCAGCCCTACTTCTCAAAGAAAGTGGATCTAGTGGAATAATGTGAAGCCTTTTTCTTCTCCGGTCTTCTTTGTTGCTGAAAAGAAGTGCTGGGACCTTCTTCATCTTGAAACCTTCTTGAGGTTTCTCTTTGCCTTTCTCTTCTTGCTTCATTGATCTCCTTAGAGATATCCTTCATAGATCTAAAGGAAGATGAGGCAAAGCTTAATCCCTCCATAGTATATCTCTACTATCTGCTTTTCTTATGTTGTCAAAGTGTCCACAAGTTGAGCCAAAGATCATGCTCTGATACCACTGTAATATCCCAAAAGGGAAAATGCAGTAATACTGAAAGACAATATAAGAACTGCAACTAAGTAAACAATAGATCCAAAGAAAAACATCAGAATATACAAAGAAGTTGAGCCTTTTTATTATATAGGAGAAGATTCAGTTACACAATGTACAAAAGATGAGTGTATCTAGCCAAAGAGATGGCCTAGAATCACCTTGCAAACATGCTACAACTAGCACAGCATAACTAGAGAGTTGCTGGAAGAAAATACTGTGCTTTCCCTTCAACAGATAATGAATCTATGACTACAGGCTGAAAGGGAAAATGTAGATCTACATAAATCTGGAGCTCTGATGATGCCAAGATCCTAGATCTAGCCTCTATGATGGATACCCAAGATGACCCAGAAAGGATTTTCGAGATCTAAAACTTTGGAAAATCACCCTCCTAAGGTTTGATCCTTTGACTGCTAGGTTATGCAGATCTGAAGCTAGATCTGACAATTAGATGGCTAAAATATGTCACAAGATCATATCTAAGCTTGAAGGGCCGATCCATTCACTAGATCCTTAAGCTAGAAGCTCAAGATCTAGCTCCTCAATCCTCCAAAGAATGTTGCAGCTGCTGCTACACAACTGATCATGAAAATTGTGCTGTAAAGGAAGGAGGCTCTCCAGCCTAATGCTATGATATGAAATATAGCTCAGAAATGATAGAAATAATGTATACAATGGGAAAGAATGGTCCTCCACTAGATTACTAGTTGAAATGCTAGCAACTTCCCTTCTACCTTGGATCTACAAGACTGGACTACACAAATATTGAAGGGATTGCTGCTGTTGGGAGATGAATAATAGATGGCCTGATGCCTGATATATATCTGAAGCACTGGAAGGATGATCTTGAAGCTCAAGGTGATAGGATGAATCCTTCACCGATCCCTCAACTGAAATATTCAAGGACAAACTCCTCCTCTCAAACTGATCTTAAAAAATGTAGAATTTTAGAATATGGATGTTCTGTAGAAAGTAGGAATAATATGGCACCAATGCCTGATAATGAATGAAGTACAATCCTCTCCCAAGAGATCACTCAAGGAAAGAGGTGGGATTCCAAACCAGGAACACATAGTCCTAAACATCACTTGCAATCTTAGCTAAACATCCAAAGAAAACATGGAATGTCACATGACAATTCAAGATATGAATAGATCATACATCAAAAATAATATTCAACATGCCTTCTATTGTGCCTCCATCTTCTTTATATAGATTATGAGGCTTCTCATGCGTTGGCCCTCTTCATAACTAAACTGTACATGTGGACATAGGTCTCCATGTTGACTGCGCTATCTCTCCATGATCTCCATCATGTGTGAATGTAATGATCACCCTCTCCATCATGTGTGCATTAAATGCACCACTCCTCCATCATCTCATCATGAATGCTTAATGATCTTACATTTGATTATTTCCATGGTCTTAGTTGACTGTATCAACCTGTAGGATCTATCTCATTAATGAGACATGATCTCCACTCCTTTCACATTATGTGGTTTCTCTACTACTCCATTATGTAGATCTAGATCTGAAATATCCACATACACACATCAAAAGTGGATTTTATTCATCTTTGAGGATTATGCGTCCCTCCACCCTTTTATTTACTTAGTTAAGTAAGGTTGTTAAGAACTCTAATATTCCAAATATCATGTCAAAATTTGGAAATTTTACAGATTGAAAGGAGAGGGAACAGAGAGGGGGAATAGTTGTAGATCAAACTGGGGAAGGGAGAAAATAGAGGGGAACTATGATTCAATCTGGTAGAGCAATGTGGGTGGTCTGTTGATGAACTACAACTTTATTCACTGATTTTTTTTCTCTTAATCTTCTGCGAATCGATCACCTATAATAACTCAATAGAATAAGCATGGTAAAATTTTCCTCTGGTACTGAATTTGGATTTTAATAGGTGATTGGGTGATCGTTTGTTTGGCACGGGCCCATTGGACAATGACCCAAACAATTGAATGTGCAACGAGTATTTGGCGGGAGTGGATTTCATAGGATGGAGGAGACAGATAGGATGAGATGTGGTGTAATGACACATGGAAATGGTCATTTCAACTGTCAAAGGAATCGATGGTTTAGAATATAGTGGAAACCACACCCCAGAGGTCTGGGCGATGAGGTACAGCCAAGAGGAAGCGTGATCATGGTGATTTTCAGATGATGAGGTGGTGTGTGAAGATGAGGGAAATATGGGGGTTGGTTAGTGAGATGGGGTGTATGATGTGATAGTGGGTTTGGGCCGATTTAATGTATGGAGGGATAGTTTGGAACTTAGGATAGGGAATGGAATATTTTAGGGGGTTAAGATAAGGGGGGAAAATAATTTTTCGGGACTTAGGATAAAATGAAATATGTCATAAAATATGCCATATAGCCTTTAAATACAACTCAATTCCTGTACTTTAGAGCATATCCCTTATCCTTTGATTTTTATCCTTCGACCATAGAAACATGAGACCATTAAACTACACTTTATAAGAAAAATAACATATTTCCTCCATTATTTCTTTTCTTCACCTCTACCTACCCAAACTAATAATCTAACATTATGTGTTCTTTTGTAGGGTGCATTTGGACTTGTAGACCCTAAAACATTTGTTCTTTTAAACTTCAAACCTAACATCTATCCTTATTTCTTCCATTGACTCAGATTAAAATGTTTAGTCAATTCATTTCTACCTATCTACTGATATGCCAAGATTAAACAGTTTGGAAAAGCTTTATTTTCTAACCGATCAACTAAAATTGAAAATTGTTCAATCATGATTAAACTGTATGATTGAACAAACCTATCTAATGAATAGTGGAATTTTAATTTGCAGCACTTTCAGTATTATTTCTTTTTCGGGGTTTTCTTTATTTTTCCATTTTTTATTTTTTATTTTTATTTTTATTTTATTTTTCTCTTTTTTCTACCCTCTTTTTCATATTTTTTTTATTGGAAATCATTTGAATATCCACACACCTGGTCTTTATCCTTCCTTGCTTACAACCTCATCAAAATACATGCTCCATAAAGGATAATTTTCTTCGTCTAGTTTCACAATGTCTGTTTTAATTTCTTCAATCTCGCACAAATCATTTTCTGGTTTTGGGATTTTTTCTTCTATATCTCCATCATTATGTAAGATAAAAGAGTCTAGATCTTAGTGGACTGAGTACAAGGGAAAATTGTTTGGTCTGTCTTTACTGATAACCATGTATTTCATCAGTGTTTCTCTATAAAACCTTCTTGGTTGACCAAATACAGGAATGGTGGCATAACTCATATCAAGTTGTAAGGTGCCCTGTAATTCCCCCCCCCCTTCCAGGATCTAGAAAGTATCATTCCATAATTTGGAGGTATGTCTACTACCACCACATCCATGACTAAGCTTTTGGCTAGGATTTTGGCTAAAGTGACATATAGGTTTTTGATAAGACCGAGAAATATTACCTTACTCGAATCAAATGAATATAATTCTTTGTAAGGCCTAGTAATATCCAGTCCTATCTTTTCCATAATGGCTCCGGGCACCAGGTTATGTGAGGCACCATAATCAAGCATAACATTGTGAAGAATTTTATCATGAAAATTAAAACTAAAATATAATGGAGGAACAACCCCATCTTGTGATTTACCTTCAACTTCAGGCCCAAATAAAAATTCAGTCTGGCCATCATTTTTTTTTTATCAAATTAGTAAGGGGAAAATAAATTTTAACTTTAGCCAATTCATTTTCAATGATGAAAGGATTTTTAGGTTTCTCTGTTTCCTTGATTGTTAGATATTGTTTTTTGAGATTTTCTTTGTGAGAGTATTATCTAGGATGACTAGTAGAGGGAATATCATATTGACATTTCCTAGTAACAACATCAAATACCTTATTCTAAGGTGTATCAACAATATTTTTGGGAAGGGTATCAAGGTTTTTCTTTGGTGAATTATCAATATTTTTCCTACTGCTCAAATTGTATTATTTATGTACCTCCTTAATAACGTTTTGAAATCCATGTTTATAGTCTTCAGATTTTGATGGAATGATCTCAGACTGTGAAAGTGTGAAGGTATCTTCTTCTTCTTGAGTTAATAAAATAGGGTCATCATCATTTATTCCCATAAAATTTATTTGAATTCCTTTATTGTATTAAGCTAATTCCCCTTATTCTTCTGCATAGTTTTCTTAAAATGGAGGCTTAATTGCTTGTTTTTTTATCATTTGGGCCTCTTTGCTCCCTTTTTTTAATCTGAGGTGGATTTTTCATAAAGTTAGGATTCCTGATTTGAGGACCAGGTTGGTTCTCTCTAGGAGGAGCTCAATCAACTATGTTTATTATTTCCATCATCCTTTCCATTGTTCTCACTAATGTATCTAATTTGGCATCGAAAGAAGAAGTGGATGGTTACTCTTTTATGGTAACTCTTTTCTTAGATCTAAGTATAGCGCTTTTAGATAATAGATTTGATTCTACACTTACAACATCCCTATGCATTTATTCCAAGGTAGTGGAGTTCCTTTCTCTAAGTTGATATGACATATCAACATCAAAGCCATCTGGAAACTTAATCAAGGATAATCCTTGAGGAGGTTTAATTGTTGCTAGGATTGCATTATAAATGTTATTAAACCTAGTGCAATAATATTGCACACTTTCCCCAGGGGCTCTTGTAATGATTTCATATTCTACTAGAATTTGGAGAGGGTTTTTCTTGAATTCCTATCTATTAAGAAAAGTTTGATGAAACAGAGTAAGGTCATTTATAGTAGTTGTTGGTAATGATTTAAACCATTTCCTTACCTCTACATTAAGGCTTTGGGAAAAAAGCCTCATCTTCACATATTCTTCATCTACTTCATGAAGGTGAAAACAATCATTTATTTTTTCTACATGTTGTTGTGCAGTGACAGACCCAGTGCCATCAAATTAAGGAATTATAGTTTGATAGTCTTGAGGGATGTTATGTAATGGGGTAGGTAAAACTAGGGGGGAATATTGAGATGCCATGACTGGTATATGAGGATGAAAAACAGATGAAATTGTAGGAGGTGCAGTTGTGGAAGGGATTAAAAAAGTTTGAATTATGGGTTGTGATGTTGATGGGGAGGTAGTGGAAACTGTCAAAGAGATGGAACTAGTGGAAACAATATGTAAAGATTATGCGATGGGAGAAGAAAGAGAGAACGATAGGGATGAAAGTTCAAATGACTACCGGATGTAAGCTTTATGGACATCCTGGTCTAGGTATGAGACTAGGTCTTCTAATTTTTCCAACTACTGGAGAGCTTGTTTGTCAAAATCTTGATCTACTGATTAATTTTAATATTTGTATGGTTCTAATACATAATCATCAAATATTGTATCAGCTACAAAAGTTTTAGATTTAGTTCTAAACAAAATGTGTTCAAAAGGTATATAAAATTGAATGTTTTCAATGGTAACAAAGCTCTTTGGAAGAGAATTTTCTCTTGGTGGAGGACTACTACTCCCTTGACACTTAGTCAAAATTTTCTTCCTTATTAATTTCTCAGGGTTATCTAGGATCTTGGGAGGTTTAGGTTCTAGATGTGCTCTATTATAAATTCTTTTAGGAGCCATATTTATATAGTAATTAATATGGAATTTCATTATATACAAATATTACAACCTCTAAAAAATTATTTCTGAAACATACATCTTAAATTCACTGAAATAAATTTTAAACCAGGGAAACAATTTTTCAAACTAAGGTATGTTCGCTCCCTAGTATGGTCGCTAGGATTTTATCACTCTGTAATTTTTGAAGCTGTAGAGTAAATCACAGAGGTAACCTTAGAGCCACTTTGGAAACTGGGAATCTAGCCCTTCCAGTTTCAGAGAGGGATCTCTCTTTATAATTGATCTTTTTTTGACTGAAGGTATTAGTCTATATATTAAGTTTAGGTTTGGGTTTTTTGTGTTGTTGGGTTGAAATTGGGAAGATAAGCCATTGGGAAAATGGGGTCACAAGTTTGGATTGATCAAATGTAGCTTTTACAGGCTAAACTTATAGGGTAGGGTAGGACAATTCACTGGATCCTTTAAGATCTATGGTGTGGATGAGAGGAAAATATTTAAAAATCTAATTAAAAATAGAGCAGTTAAGAATTCTGATTTTAATCTTCAGTATAAAACATAAAAATAATTCTTAAGCTAGAGACAGAGTATATATTTAATTTTTTTTTGTTCATTATCTTCTTAGAATAATTTAGATTTTAGAAAAGCAAATGATAATAGAGAGAAAAAAAATTGACAAGGAGAGATGCACTTCACCAATAAAAATGACAGAAGAATCTTGTCATGATTGGAATTTATTACTAAAAATATGATCAATGGTGGCTCTATGAGCTACTTTACAATACAAGTCTTTCTTCAAATAAGTCCCAACACTAATAATTCGAATTCTAAAGTACTTATAAATTTTTTTACAAAATATCTTGATTGCAAGGATAAAGATAGAATTCTATAATATCTAAAAAATAATTACAAAAATAATACAAAAATTTAGGAATTTCTGAACTGCTAGCATGGATGGCCCTATTGTCGAGGATGATTGTTGATGATTAGGACTCCATATTTGTTGTGCTGTTTGCATTGCTGCCTAGGGATGAAAAATTTCACTCAAGTAATTCAGAAACTTTGTCCCATATGTCTTCTGTTGGGATAGAAAATTTGATTAATTTTATATAGGTCTCATCAACCTCTGTGCATTTATGAAAAGTAGGCATGATGATGAATAGATGTCTCAGCTCATGACAAATGAACAATTCAAATTCAATTGCCTCTAGGAATGATTTTCTTGTGAGATGTTCTTTGATACCTGCAAGTATTTATGTGGCTTGGGAAATCTTGCATAGATTTTCCTAGTAGTCTTTCAAATTTATCAGATTTTCTCCTTCATCAACCAATCTTGGCAGTCCTTTCTTGTGCAACACTCGTATCTTCTTTTGAAATATCTGGATGCTAGTTTCCAGATTTTGGCATTTATTTTCCAGCTGAAGCATGAGGTTTCTTTTAGTGTGAATTATCTTCACCTCCAAAATGGTCTCTGTCTTATATTGAATTCCCAAATACTATAATTATTCTCTTTTTTTGGAATTCAAGAGTTTGATGATGGTTGCTGCTTCCCTAGGATTCTATCCTAAATTTTATTTGACTTTATTTAATAGCTCTCTGGATATTTGTACTAACTCTTGTAGCTCGAAGATAATATGAATTGAAGGCCAGATGTCTATGAGGGATTTATTTATCTCTGTCCATATGTTCTCCTTTGCTTGTGCTAGCGTTTGAGCCATTGCTGATTCACTTTGTAATTGTTCAATTTTGAGAGTGAGTTGCTCGTTTTTATCCAAGTCTGCAACATGAGAATAATCAAATTTTAATTTATGTGTAGAAATTATAAAAAAATTGTGTATACCAATGGATTAAATCCAATCATGCAATATGCTAAAGAAAAATATTGAATCCTTCTACAAATCAATTACGGAAAATAAACACGATTGTCAATCAAAACAAGTAAAGAAAGAATCGAATCAATCCACAACACATATATTTTCCCGGGGAAATCTTACTTCTCAAAAAACCTCTATCTTCTATTGTATTTTCACCAAGGAATCATGAAACAATTACAATGCACTCTTCTCACAAGAGTCTTCTGCACTCTCACAACAATCTCACACTAATCGAGACAAAATCGACCAACACACAACCAAGTTTCAGCATCTACTCAGCCTGCCTTGATTGCACAATTCATGTGGAATGAAATCCCTATTATTTAGGAATTTCAGCCTTCCAAAACTACACAATGCTCATGGGAATTCCTATGGGTGTTTTAGTGCATGTAGGTAGCTTACTAATAATACAACTGATAGTTAACATCCCTTTAACCTTTGTGTCAACTGGGTCTCCCTCAGAATTGACATGCATGCAACTATTAATAGTAAATCATCAGTTACATGACATATCACTGCATGTGAATGAAATTTGATTTAATTCACTTGGCCTCTCACTAGTGAAACAAACAGTTACAACTAGTTAAACTGATTTTAACTCAATTAATCGAGTTAACTGATTTCTCATGCATTAAATTAATGCACAAACTGCAACTTGGACTCAATAACTAATAGAATCACTCTGCATGCCTCACCAACCACCCTCAACTCGAATTCCATGAGCTAACTGAGTTTATCACACCCAGTTAACTATACAAGTGATTATGAGATAATATTACAATTTATTGTCCAATTTAATTAAGGGAAAATTAAATTAGACACACATTTCTTGTTGATTTTTCAACACTCCATCTCAACAAGAAAGGGATTATCAACTACCCTGATCCTGCCTCTATGGTATTCAAATTTTCTCTTGGAGAGCGCCTTCGTCAGAATATCTGCATCCTGATCCTTCGTGGGAATGTACTGAAGTAACATAATGCGTCTCTGAACACAATATCTAATATGGTGGTAGCAGATTTTTATATTCTTGGACCTATCATGTAATACCAGATTAACCGAGAGTTTATGCAACTCTGATTATCATAATGTATCACCGTCGGATACATTTGATGACCAAACAGACCAACAAGAATCTTCCTCATCTAGATGGCCTCACATGCAGCCTGACTGGCGACCATGTACTCTGCCTCAGCTGAACCGAGTGCCAAAGATATCTACTTCTTGTTGTAACATTGTCAATCCTATGCTGAAGATCCCTCCTGATGTGCTCTTTCTGTCTGATGGACTGCCTACCCAATCTGCATCGGTGAATCCTTGAAGCTTCACTCCCTCTGTCCATCTATACCATAATCAATACTCTGTATTGCCCCTGAGATATCTCAAGAAATTCTTCCCCGCCTTCCAAAAGAGCTTGGTTGGCTTAACCATAGCTTGAATCAGTTGGTTAAATACATATAAAATGTCTAGTATGGTGTTCATAAAGTGCATGAGTGAACCCACAAGATGCCTATAAGCAGTAGCATCCACCACCTCACCTGAAGTAGCATCCTCCTTCCTCCAGTTTCCTGCAAGAGGAGTCTCCATGGGTTTACAACTCTCCATGTGGAAATTTCTCAGAATATCGTTGGAATACTTTCCTTGAGAAACAAATAGCTCCCCATCACGCTGCCATATCTCCAAACCAAGGAAATAGTGAAGGAGTCCCATGTCATTCATCTCAAACTCTCTTGCAAGATCCTCTTTGCAAGAATTTATGAGCTGCTCATCACTTGTCAAAATAAGATCATCAATATAAAGTAAGATAATAAAAATATTACAATAAACCACAATCTGGTATAGGTTCACATCTACTTCACTCTTCGTGAAGCTCAACCCAGTGAAATAACTGTCAATCATGGTGTACCAAGAATGAGGTGCTTGCTTCAGCCCATACAATGCTCTCTCAAGTCTGCACACATGCGACTCACTGTCAAAGGTCTCAAACATTTTGGTTTCCCAATGTACACTTCTTCCTCAATAAATCCATTGAGAAATGTAGTATTCACATCCATCTGATGTATCTACCACCCCATCTGCGCTGAGAGTGCAAGGATAGATCTAATCGATGAGTACCTCACAACTGGTGCAAAATTATACTCATAGTCAATCCCCTCAACTTGTGAGAATCCTCGGGCTACAAATATATCCTTGTACTTCTCCACACTCCCATATGCTGCTTGCTTCACCTTATAGATCCATCTAGATCCAACCACTGATTTTCTAACTATTCTTGGGACAAATTCCCATGCACTGTTCTTGAAAATGGAGTCATGCTCCTCAACCATGGCGTCAACCCAAATTGGTTGCTCCACTGCTTCCTTAAAAGAGGATGGTTTTGTCACAATACACTTGCTCATAATATCCATGTATCTAGTAAACCTTTCTGGAGACTGTCTCTGTTTGCACAATGAAGTAAGTGCTCCTACATGTTCTGCCGCATCAAGTCTCAATATTTCAGCTTTGGTGATGCACCTTCTACCATGTCTGGTGGATGGCTCTGCATGAGTGGTTTCTGCCACTCCATGATCCTCCCCATGTGGCTGCTCCACATCTTGAGGTTCATCCTTTGGAACCAAGAGTTCCTCATCTGCATGCAAATCAAGCTCCCTCTCAAGGGACAATCGCATGGATTTCTCCTCATGAAATTTTATATCCATTCTCACAATAGTTATATTGATATTTGGAAAATACACCCAATAGTTGTGGGGAGTATCAGTGTACCCCACAAATATCCAAATCTCAGTTGTTGGTTCTAGCTTCTTACTGGAATCTTTGGTCACATGGAAATAGATAGATGAGCCAAAAATTTTAAAATATGAAACATCAGGTTTCTTACCAGAAAAATCCTCCTGGGGTGTATTCATGCCAAGTATCCGATGAGGACTACGGTTTTGCACAAATACCGTTGTGTTTCATGCCTCTTCCCACATATGAAATGGTAGGCCCTGATCATGCAACATCGCTCGTGCCACACCCAAAATTGTTATGTTCTTTCTTTCTACAACCCTATTTTGTTGTGGGTTATGAGGCACAATCAACTCTCTCCAAATTCCTTATTTGCTACAAAAGTTCTTGAATTCATTGGAGATGTACTCACCACCATTGTCACTCCTCAGAGCCTTCACATGCTTCCCTACATATTTCTCCACCAGTGCTTTGAAATCACAAAATTTTGAGAACGTCTAATATTTATTTTGCATGAAGTAGATCCAACACTTTCTAGAAAAATCATCAACAAAGATCACATAATACATTTTCTTTTCTTTCGAAGCTATAGATAATGGTCCACACATGTCTGAGTGAACTCTCTCAAGGATTCCTATTGCTTCGTTCTCCTTCTCGTGAAAGGTGGCCTTTACATACTTCCCCATGGTACATCCCTTGCATATATCTATCTGTGGAAGAGTACCCTTTGGAAGCCCTGTAGAAATCTGCTGCATGACCTTCAAAGATCCATGGTGTAGATGGCCCAATATCCTGTGCCATAAATCACCCTCATCTCGACTCACCACTTTGTCTAATTTACCCATCAATACTGTACAACCATCTACATCAAGTTTATAGATATTATTCACACGAATCCAAAGCTTCTTGACTTGTCCTATGGCTTTGTAACGAAGGAATGCTTTCCCTTCACTGAAAAACACATCATATCCTCTATCCTCCAACATAGCAACTGAAACTAAATTATTTTTCAAGCTTGGTACATGCATTACATATTTTAATAAGAAGGGTTTACCTGAATATCTCTGGAAAGTAACTATACCAATCTTGGTAGCGCTATACCTCCCGTTATCACCCCTTTCGATATGCATCTGGAGCTCCTTCTCCAAGCTACTAAAAATTTATTTATCTCCTGTTATGTGAAAGGATGCACCAGTATCCAATTACCACACTAATCCCATCACACTAGACACCATGCATGTGATGAGCGAGAAGTCCAACTCAAATTGTGAGCTAAAGCCTCACCAAATGCAGATCCTGAAGGCTTCTCGTTATTCTTTTTCTGTGGACAATTAGCGGCATAATGTCCATGCCTGTGATAGTGAAAATATTTCACTCTGGACATTTCACGCTTCTTGCCTTCTTTTCCAGTCTCAGATTTGGAATAGGATTTCTTTCCCTTCCCCTTATTTTCCTTACCATCCAAGGAGAAATTTTCCTCATCATCTGTCTTGAACGAGGATCCATCCCTAGTATTCCGCCTGAATTCTTCTTGTACCAAATCCAACCAAAGTCGCTCCCAATCTGGTAGCTTCTCCCTCCTATTGACAGAGTCCTAATAACCATTCCAACTCTTGGGAAGGCCTAGAAGAGCTAGGCTCACTAATTCATCATCTTCTATAGTAATTCTGACACTCCAAAGCTCATCTCGATAGTGGACAAACTTGGTTAAATATTTCGGAATAGTGTCGCCTTTCTCCATTTTGATTTTCCTGAGTTTTTCCTTCAGTGCCAATTTTATATGGTCACTGCTACTCTGAAATAGATCTATTAGCATTCAAAATTGCATATGGATTCACTTTGACATGGAGACTTGAAACAATTTGGTCTCGTACTCCCTCTAATAAGATCCTCCTCGCCTTTGCTACCTTATTTTGCTAAGCATCAAAGAGCGAAATCTGTTGCTAAGGGTTTGGGAATGTCATTATCAATGAATTATTTAAACCCATTGCTATAGGTCAATTTGGGCATCATCCCCAATGAACTGGTTAGCTGGGCATCATCTCTAGGACCAATGACTAAGGGTCTGTCATTCCCTATCATTTCAAGTTGCTACATGCCCTAAGGCAAGAACAAAACAAATCAAGCATGAATTTCATCAAACAAAGGTTTCCAAGGTTTGAAGTTTATTATATAGCATATGAAAGCTCACCAACACTGCCTCTAAGGGGACTAAGTGCATTGCATATGCAGGTAGCCCCATGCAAGGCTCCTCTGCAAAGCACTTCTTGACATCTATGGGTGCGTTGGTCACATTGGGAGCGAAATTCTCATTGTTCCATAATTTCCACTTGGCCAGTGCCTTCTAGAAGAGTTCACATGTGTCAAGCTTTGAATCCAAATTTCCATTTGACATCTACAATATTTGAAACATGTCTTGCCTATTATTGGAAAGTCATTGATTTCAAAACAACCTTCAATCTCTCTATAAATTGAACACATATATAAGTGTTTGATAAGGAAGAATTTGAGTAGAGAAATGCTGGTGGATTTTCAATTGAGAGTTAGATTTGTGTAACAGCTGTTGGAGAGATTTATACTGTGATGGGGCTGAGGATTGTTACTGGAAGGGTCACTTCAAATCAGTCATTGGGTTGTAACCTCTCCTTCTATCATCAATAAAGTATACAACTTACTTTTCCCTATATGCATCTATATTGGCTTTGATTTTAAATATTAAAAGATCTTAGTTGATGTATATTGTTTATGCTTTATTGATTTAGCTAACTAACTTGAATATAAATCTGTATTATTGCTATCTTCTATTATTTTAGTGTTCTTTCTTGCAGGATGCATTTTGCCTAAAAACCACTTAAATTTGAAGCTACAACAGAAGTGACAGAAGGAGCCATTTAGAAGCGCTTGGATTATAAGTAAGCTTCTAATCCTTTCTGTGTGTCTGTTCTGAGTTAGGAAAGGTAGTCGTATAGTCTTTAATCTGTTGTTTTAGAATGTCATTTGTCTGGGGAAGCGTGTTTTATCTGTAATTCACAATTCTGTCTAACAAATTGGCGACTCCACTAGGGAAAATTTCTCTTAGATATAGGTGACTTAGCCTCTGATTTTCTTTGTTTATCCACCCAATAGTTGTTATTCACAAAGATCAAATTTTTTCAAATATTAATGTGCAAAAGAAGTGTGTTAAACAGTATTTTTTTTCCTTATACACTGCACCCAATGCACTCTTGGACAGGACACAATGCTTTGCATAACAATGTCTCCTTTTCAGGCCTGAGTTGCAGAGCACTGTCTCCCTTTCAAGCCTGCGTTGCAGAACACTGTCTCCCCTTAGAGACTGCGTTGACTCCTGAAGCCAGCCGGATTCCATTGAATTTATCTTTGCAAGTTGATTCAGTTTTTTTTTTCTGCTGTGTTTTGAAAAGTTTGAACCTCATATTGACTAGTGAATCTATATATTTCTTCCTCCTTTGAAAGAATTTTTTTTCAATGTTTGTTTAAAGAATTTTTATTTATCATTGGAAAGTTTATTTCAAATTATTTTTACTGCCACATTAGATCCATTTGATTTTGAAAAAGGAAATTGTCATAATATCTTCGTTTCCTGATAGGAGAAATTGTTGTTGCATTCCTCATTTTTCCTTCAAAATAGAAATTGTTGTTTATATTCCTCATTTATCAAAAGTAAAAGGCATTTGATTTTTTTATTTAGTGCAGTTAGTTTCTTTTCTGCATTCATAACATTAAAGGAACTAAAAAAGAAAAAATTGCATTTGAATGTAGGATTTTTATGTGTTTTGCAAAAAGGAACAATTATAAAACCTACATTTAGTTTGTGTTTTCTGATTTATTTACTCACAAATTACTTGCTCTTTCCCTCTAGTAGCTAGGTCTTCATTGAAAAAATGAAAGTGAAAGATTTCTTATCATTTTTAGTTTCATTTTAGGAATTTTCCAATACATCACCGCGGCGAACCTTTGAAAGGAAAATTGTAAGCAAGACAACATAAAATTAATCTCAATTTACCTAAGAAACCATTGGAACCATAATGATAACATTTAGAAGGTCTAGGCTAGAGACGTGTTCTGGCGTCGTAAAACATAGCACCTGTAGTTAACTTTTCTGCAATACATTCCGAGTGTGATAACTCACTCCACGTACGTAAGTATATTGTAGCTCGTCCACCTACTTTTGGGTATATCGGGCGGTGTTACAGTACGATAAGTATAAAGGGGTGCTCTCACTATGTAGTTTCACATCAGACAACGCTAATACATACTTTGGCCTCCACGTACCTTCGATATATTTGGGAGGAAAAATTTTAGGTGCTATCCATCCATAGTGAACCGAGTCAGCCACCTTGTAAATTGTGATACACCGAACACAACATTCAGGGAGATTGCCTGCCCGTACTTCTTGGTTCGCCAGGAGGTATTTTTCAGTTCACAGTTTCTTGGTAAACTCTTTTGCCTAGCATTACCCTTTTAATTTGTATATTTTTTTTTGGTTAAAATAAATCAGTAATCGTGGAAGAAAAAAATCCTTTCCCCTGTCGTTCACATACACTACCGTTAAAACCACCTTTACCACCAGAATTTACTTCTGGTAGGAAAATGCGATCACGACCTGCTAAATCAAGTACAATTTGTACCTCTGGTGAAACATCATTTTCCCATAAACCAGAGTTAGCTCAATTTGTTTCTACACATCCCGGTTTAACAATATATAGAGTCTGTCGGCTCTTCTCATTTCTCATCTTCTCATCTCAACCCTTCACTATTTATATCTTTTGCAACCTTCTTTCAGTCTTCATTCAATTCTCGTCCTGAAGATGGATCCCCATTGGGATTCGAAACGTCGACAATCTTTTTATGATACTGTGGATAATCCGGATTGTGCAATCATCTACTTTTGTCGAAACAGAGTCTTCACAGCTACCCGTGGTCACGATCCATCCAATCAGTGAGACCATACCTCCTAGACCCGACGTTGTTCAACCACAAATTGATCCAGATCCTGTCTCTTCTTTTCCAGGACATTTAAATCCTAAATTCGAATGAACGGAAGTTGTTCCTACCTTGGTCATCCCACAAAGTTCAGTAGCCATTGAAACTCCTATATCACACAGTCAACCGTCTGAAATATACTTTGGGCCTGATGGTGAAATACTTCCACCTGGTTTAATTGTAATTGAAGAAATACCACAAGACAATATGCCTTTAACTCCAACCCATTTTGGGAAGGACCTTTACCTGTACGAGTATTTTTATCAATCGACAACCTCTGCTTTTGTTGATCTTCCTCCTTTTCAAATTCCCTTCGATTTAAAATGGTATACATTTGGTCAAGTGATCATGTCTGAACCAACATCTTCGGTTGGGTCAGCTATTCCAATTACGTTAGCTCCTGCCCTTGCTACCCCATCGATGTTTACAAATTCACCAGAGTCATATTTTCATGGTGGCCCTATAGTACCATCAGGTTACAAATCATTAACTGGAATTTTCTCTGGTGCATCTTCAAATCCATGGACTTTACCAATGTCATAATCCAATATTTTAACTGGTAATCCTATCGTAACTTCTGAACGATTTGATTCATTATACACATCATCAGGGCAATATCAAGCCGGTCCTTCTGGGTCTATTCCTCCAAGTACCATATCAACTGGACTCCCAGCATTTGGAGAGAAATATTTTTCATCTTATTATCCTCCTCATGCTGGGGGGCAACCTTTGGTCACCCAATATGAAAATACTCCATCACTTTTTGGTCAATCTAATGTTGAAATGAATGTTTGTCAATGGCAGCCCACTCTACCTATCCAACCACAAACGGTTGTACAATCGTATCTACCGGTTCAACCTGTTACACCCACTTCATTACCACTTGTTAATACATCTATACCCGTGTTACATAATCAAAATGTTGTACATCAACATTATCAAGCAGGTCCTTCAACTCAATACCATCAAATGTTGGGTCCACAGACTCCAAATCCTTCGATTAATTTACAACAACCTGTACCAAGAATTATTTATTCATAAGATGGAAGTAAGAAAAAGGGGAATCAAAGAAAAAGAAAACTTCTAACCCGTAAGAAAGATCATCTGATCAACTGTCTGGACCTCAAAAACATCATTATCCATGCATAATCTGTAATGAGGAACACTTTTTTAGGGATTTTCCTCACCATGATGAAGTCTCAAAAATCATCAAGACTTCCCATGCGTCAGCTGTGTTGACAGAACCATTTCCAAATCCGAACACAAATATGGTTGCTACGGATCCAGCTCCTAGTTCCCAAGTGTTAATGTTATTTGTCACAAAACCTTCAACAAATATTTTGGTGTCAACGTGAAATAAATATTATGGTAGTTAGGCCACTAATCAACCTACTACCTCGACAATGAATCCATCTATAGAATCAGTACCGCCTACTTCTATTCCTAAATTGATAATAAAGCCACCAAATGGATTAATTCAAAAATCGACATATAATCCTCGAGCAAGAGTTGCACAAAATTATAATATAGTTGAAGATTTGGCTCAATCCCTTTCAGCTATGTCTGTTCTTGAGGTATTACAAAATTGTCCCTCCCAAAAACAGGCTTTGTTGTCGGCTATTGGTGGAATTGATTCGACTGATTCTAAGCTTGTCGTCTTTAATCATATGGGGTATGTACCGAAAGTACCAGCAGAATTGGCATTCTCCATACAGGTAAATGTTCTCAATCACCTTGTTCATCGCACTATTATTGATGAGGGAGCATCTACATGCATTATGTCTCTAAACTGTTGGAATTCACTTGGCTCGCCACACTTATCACAATCATCAACGACGTTAAAGGAATTTGATGTTGAGATTCAACAAAATGACAAGCTTAGTGAAAAGAGTCGCCTTCACTAAGTGGGCCTGCAGGCTATTTTTGGCACAAAGTCTATTTTTAGACATGTCGATCATATTATATGAGTTGCAGGATGATATTTGTGGATGGTTGGTCAAGTTGGAAAAATAGATGGACTTATATTTTTAGACATATTGGGCAAAATCTATTTTTATATTGCCAGTCTAAAAATAGATATGTTGAATATTATTAGCTCTTAATATCTTGGATAAACATTATCTTATTCTCTTGGGTACTGGATCAGTGCATAGATGTAGCTATGTAGTGTGAAGGTGCTGATATTACGAGGTTCTGGAGGTAATGCATAGGAATTGATTGATCGTGACAGTTGGTGTTATGTAAGTAGTTGGTGGAGTTATATTTAGTTTAACTCAGTTAGACTCAGTTGAGCTACTTGTATCTAGTCTATCTGATTGATACACTAGTGAGAGTGGAGTGAATTAATTAGTTAATTAATTCACAAATAATAACTCATTAATCAACTGAACAATACATCAGTTAACTACAATGCATGGCAGTTTCAGTGGAGACCAGTGGAGAGATAGGTGAAAGGGCAAGATAGACTATCTGTTGTGAATATAGTGATGCATTGATTGCATCACACACCGATTGAAATGCAATGATTTGTCACGATTACAAGCGGTGGATTTAGGGATTCCATTGAAGTGTTCTGTGAGGATTAACGCTGATGAAACAATAGCGGTGTAAAGATGGGTTTTATGGATTTGCTAGATCGGGCCTTATTAGTGTGTAGCGATTGTATTGTACTGAGAGCTTGATATGATTAGATTTGTATGAGGATTGTTACATGATATCTATGAAATATATTATATACAGATAGTTGGGGTTTTCAGCTTCAGGCTTTCTCGTTAAAAAAATTGTGTTAATGTGTGTAAATTTTTATGGTTTCATGTGTGCATTGCAATTGATTTAATTTCCGCATGTGATGAGCAATGGTGGAATAGATGATGTATTGTGCATGAAGTTAAATAGTGTGTGATTAGGAGAATATTGGATATATAACATATAAGTTATATAATTTCTACATGGTATCAGAGTGATATTGATAAGATCATATTGCAATTATTGAAGCGGTTGAGTTTTGTGCTGGTGGAATTTGAATTTGCTGTAGTGTTTTCTTGGTGTCGAAGTTGAGCATTAATTGAAATGTCTTTCAACAGATTGCGATTGGAGTATGCCCTTGAGGGAAGCTTGAATTATATTTCATGGAAGGATAGGCTAGAAGCGGTGCTGGATGATAATGGGTTGAAGGAGTTCATAGATGCAGAAATTCCAAAACCTACTTCTAGCGATGCAGCTGCACTTGAATCATGGCAAAAGAAGGCAACAAAGTGTTGAAGGATTCTGTTGGAAGGTGTGAAGGATCACATAGTGTCCAACCTTCACGGTAAATATTCTCCATTCTTGATGTGGAAAGCTTTGACAGACTTGTTCCAAAGTAGAAGCGACCAGAGGAAGTTGGCGCTTAAAGACAAGCTCAAGAAAATAAAAATGGAGAAAGGCGACAATATACCCAAGTACCTACGAAGTTTTTCCAGTGCAGGGATGAGCTGGGAAGTGTGGGGGTTACTGTAGATGAAGAGGAATTGGTGAGCTTGGATATCCTTGGGTTTCCGAAGAGTTGGCATAGCTACGAGGACTCTGTCAATAGTCGGGAGAAACTTCCAGGATGGGAGCGAATTTGGTCAGATCTTGTGCAGGAGGAGATAAGGTGGGGTAATAGGGATGGATCTTCATCGAAGAAAGAAGATGAAGAAAATTGTGCTTTGGCTGCCAAATCAAGGAAAGGGAAGGGAAATAAAAATCCTTCTCAATCTGGTGCGAAAGGTAAGAAGCAGGACTTGTCCAAGGTGAAGTACTTTCACTTTTACCAGCATGGAAATTACGCCACAAATTGTCCACAGAAGAAGAAAAATAAGAAAGCTGCTAGATTTGCAGCTGGAGAGGCCTTAGCCTCGCAGTTTGAGCTGGATTTTTTGCTGATTGCATGCTTGGTTTCAAGTGTGATGGGATCAGTGTGGTTTCTTGATAGTGGTGCGTCTTTCCATATGACCAGAGACAAAGATTTGTTTACTGATATGGATGAGAAGGATCTTGGAGTGCACATCGAGATGGGCGATGATGGTAGATACAGTGCGACTGGTATCGAGACCATTTCCTTTGAGAGGGAGTCTGGTAAACCTTTCATATTGAAGGATGTCATGCATGTTCCAGGATTGAAGAAGAATCTGATCTCTGTGGCGATGTTGGAAGATAAGGGATATGATGTTTTTTTTAGTGAGGGAAAGGCTTTCCTGTGCAATAAAGCAACTGGTGAAACCTAGAGGATAGGGTTTCGAGTTAAGAACCTTTATCAATTTTAGGTAGATGGTTGCGCATAAATGGCAGGCAAAGCAGAAGGAGTGGTGAGCCGAGATGAGGGCGAATTGTGGCACAGGATATTGGGCCATTTTCACCATGGCGCTTTGAAAATGTTGCAAGAGATTTCCCACTGCCCAGTATGGTACAATTAGGCCAATGATCGCTGCAAGGGATGTACTTTGGGAAAATTTGTGAAGACCACTTTTCATGAGAAGGATAGTCATGCCACGATGATCCTTGAGGGAATTCACACATAAGTGTGTGGAATTTTCTCAGTAGCTTCGACAGAAAAGCACAAGTATTATGTGATATTTGTTGATGACTTTTCTCGTAAGTGCTGGATCTTCTTCATGTAGAAGAAGAGAGATACATACTCAAAGTTCTGTGAGTTCAAGGAACTGGTTGAGAAAGAGTCGGGGAAGCAGGTGAAATCTCTTAGGAGTGATAATGGCGGTGAATTCATCTTTGGTGAATTCAAAGACTTTTGTAGTGCAGAAGGAATTCGAAGAGAGCTCATAGCGCCTCATAACCCACAGCAGAATGGGGTCGCGGAGAGAAAGAACATAACGATCGTGGGTGCTGCATGGGTGATGTTGTATGATCAGGGCCTTCCCTTACACTTGTGGGCTGAAGCATGCAACACTATGGTTTATGTGCAAAAACGTTGTCCTCATAGAGTACTTGGCATGAGTACACCCGAAGAGGTTTTTTCTGGTAAGAAGCCTGATATTTCTCATTTGAAGATTTTTGGCTCACTTGTTTACATTCATGTGATGAAGGATGCCAGGAAGAATCTAGAGCCGACCGCAAAGGTTGGGATATTTGTGGGGTACACAGAAACACCCCACAATTATCATGTGTATTTTCCAGACAGTCGGAAGACTGTTGTTCGATGGGATATCAAATTTCATGAGGAGAAAGCCATGAAGTTGTCACTTGAGAGGGAGCTACACTTGCATGCAGATGAGGAGCTACTAGTTCCTAAAGATGAGCCTCAGGATGTGGATCAGCCACAAGAGGAGGTTCATGGAGTGGAAGAAACCATTCATGCAGCGCCAAACATCAAAGGGCAGAAGCGCACTACAGAAGCTGAGCGACTGAATCTTGATGCAACGCAGAATGTAGGAACCCCCACATCATAACGCAGATAGAGACAGTCACCTGACCGATTTAATGGATACATGGCTCTGATGAGAAAGTGTATCATGATGGAGCCATCCTCTTTCAAGGAAGTTGTGGAGGATCCCGCATGGGTAGATTCCATGGTGGAAGAGTATGATTCGATTATCAGAAATAGTGCATGGGAGATTGTCCCAAGGCCAGAAGGGAAATCAGTGGTAGGTTCGAGATGGATCTACAAAGTCAAGAAAATGACAGGAGCGTCGAGAAGTACAAGGCAAGATTTGTTGCTCGAGGCTTCTCACAGATCGAGGGGATCAACTATGAAGAAACCTTTGCACCCGTCGCAAGGTATTCTTCCATACGGACCATCCTCCCTCTCTCAGCGTAGATGGGTTGGTACATTCATCAGATGGATGTGAAGACTGCATTCCTCAATAGAGTCATTGAGGAGGAGGTGTACATTGAGCAGCCTGAAGGATTTGAAATCTTCAGCAGCGAGTCACATGTGTGCAGGCTCAAGAGAGCACTGTATGGGCTGAAACAAGCACCTCGTGCTTGGTACACACGGATAGACAGTTATTTCACCTGACTTGGTTTCGCCAAGAGTGAGGCAGATCTGAACCTATACCAGATTGTGGTGGAGGGTAAGTTGCTGATCATTGTACTTTATGTAGATGATTTGATACTGAGAGGTGATGAACTGTTGATACACATGCAAGGAAGATCTTGCAAATGAGTTTGAGATGAAGGACTTGGGCCTCCTTCATTATTTCCTGGGATTGGAAATTTGGCAGCGGAAGGGTGAAATATTTGTGTCTCAAGGAACGTATGCCTAGGAGATACTGGAGAATTTTCACATGCAAGGTTGCAAGCCTATCGACACTCCTCTTCTTGGAGGTTGGAGGAAAGAGGATGCTACATTGGCAGAGGTAGTGGATACCACTGTTTATCGACAGTTGGTTGGTTCGCTCATGTATTTGGTCAATACATGACCGAACATATGCTATACTGTTAACCATATTTCACAAGTTATGGTTAAGCCTACCAAGCTCTTTTGTAAGGCAGGCATGCATGTCTTGAGGTATCTCAGGGGCACATCTGAATATGGATTGTGGTACAGACAGTCGGATGAGTTGAAGCTGCATGGCTTCATGAATGCAGATTGGGCAGGGAGCCCAACGGACAGAAAAAGCACATCTGGAGGGATATTCAATATCGGGTCTATAGAATTTTCTTGGTACAACAGGAAACAGAGATCCATGGCACTCAGTTCAGCGGAGGCCGAGTACATGGCAACAAGTTTTGCCTCATGCAAGGCTATATGGATGAGGAAGATCCTGGTCAGGTTGTTTGGTTCACACTTAGATCCTACTGTGATATATTGTGATAATCAAAGTTTCATTAAACTCTTGGTTAATCTAGTATTTCATGATAGATATAAACATATTGACATCTGGTATCATCATATCAGAGATTGTGTGCAGTGGAAGATCATGTTGCTTTCTTACATTCCCATGGAGGATAAGGATGCAGATATTCTGACGAAGGCGCTCACCAGGAGAAAATTCGAATACCATAGAGATAGAATTGGGGTGGAAGATAATCCCTATCTTGTTGAGAGGGAGTGTTGAGATTCAACAAGATGATGAGCTTAGTGAAAAGAGTCGCCTTCACTAAGTGGGCCCGCAACCTGTTTTTGGCACGAAGTCTATTTTTAGACTATGTCTATTTTTAGACATGTCGATCATATTCTATGAGTTGCAGGATGCTATTTGTGGATGGTTGGTCAAGTTTGAAAAATAGATGGAATTCTATTTTTAGAAATATTGGGCATAATCTATTTTTAGATTGCTAGTCTAAAAATAGATATGTCAAATATTATTAGCTCTTAATAATATTTGGACTCTAAACATTATCTTATTCTCTTGGAGCACTTCAGTTAAGTGCACAGATGTGGCACAATAGCTGACAGAAGGAATTACGCTATTCCTGAGGGTTTACTGGAGGTAATTCATGAGGACTTCAGTTAGAAATCACGTGACAGAGTTTGGTGGAGTTGTAGAAGTAGTTGGTGGAGTTGTGTTCATTTTAACTCAGTTAGACACAGTTGAGCTAGTTGTATCTAGTCTAACTAATTGATACACTAGTGAGAGTGGTGTGAATTAATTAATAATTAATTCAATAAATATTAACTCATTAATCAACTGAATAATACATCAGCTAACTACAGTGCATGGACAGTTTCAGTGGAGACCAGTGGAGAGGTAGGTGAAAGAGAAAGTTGACTATCAGTTGTGACTATAGTGATGCATTGATTGCATCCAACACTCAGTGGAGATGCCAATGAGGATTGCGTAGTGCAAGCCAGGTGGATTGGAGTTCATTCAGAGCCATTCTTCTGCAGGGATTGCGTAGTAGAGGCAGGCTAACAGGTGGAAAAGATTGGTGCATGGATTTGCTAGATCGGGCTTGATTAGTGTGTAGCGATTGTATTGTAGTGAGAGCTTGATATGATCATCTTTGTATGAGGATTTTTACATAATATCTATGAAATATATATTATATATATAGTTGGGGTTTTCAGCTTCAGGCTTTCCCGTTAAAAAAACTGTGTTAATGTGTGTGAATTTTTATGGTTTCATGTGTGCATTGCACTTGATTTAATTTCCGCATGTGATGATCAATGGTGGAATAGATTTTGTATTGTGCATGAACTTAAATAGTGTGTGATCAGGAGAATATTGGATATATAACATATAATTTATATAATTTCTACATTTGATGGACGTACATATAAAACTTGTGGTATTTTTAATAACCTGCATGTTGAACTAGGGGGAAAAACAATAAATATTGATGTTGAGGTTGTTGACAGACCCCTTGATTATAATATTTCACTTGGAAGGCCATGGGTATATGTGATGACTGCTATTGTTTCTAAATATTTTAGAATGATTTCCTTTCCACATAAAGGTACAATTACAATCATTAATCAACTATCCTTCTTTGCCTTTGCTTTGCAAGTAACTGGAAGCATTTCGTTCATTCACATACCCCAACTAGAACTCCTGAACATTGGTGTAGGACTCTTAAAGGATTCCACTCTTATGGGAACCTTTGCATTACCACTGCTAGCGATGTCAGCAGAAATTTCAAGTATAGAGACCTGCTACATGATCTCTTCCACTCTATCTAGCTTAAGGAAGAGTACGAGTGATTCTGATATTTCTACGTTGGATGAGTTTCTGTCCCCCAGCCCTATTGAGCTGGCATAGCAATCAATATATCTGGCTTGGCTAGAAAATCTGAAATCAACCTCACCGAGTGTTTGGGTTGATTGTTCCTTAGATTTTGGTACTCCATCTGATCCATTTTCCTCAATTTTCTTGACAGATGAGAATATTTTGGAAGCCATGATGTAAAAAGTAGAACCATAGGATGATTATCATCATCATTCCCATCTTCCTGATTATGAAGAAAATAGTCTTAGTGAACTATATCACCCATCCATAAAAAAAATATTTTCGAATTATTTTCCCATTAATGCAATCGATTCTGAGCAAAATCTATGAAATATTGAAGAAACCATTTCTATCGATATTTTGACCAAACCTAGCATTGTAGAGAATATTCATGTCGGTGTATCTTGTTCTCCATCAGAACTCGAATCATATCGCTCTCTTTTTCATGAATTTCGTGACATATTTTCTTGGTCTTACGAGGAAATGCTAGGAATAGATACTAGTATAGTTGAACACACTATTAATATGTATCCTGATGTCAAACTGATGCGTCAACGGCTTCGTCCTATTCATTTGAAGAAAGCCGCTACCATGAAACCATAAGTTGAAAAACTTTTGCGTGCTGGATTCATTTACCTTGTTCTGTTAACTAAGTGGGTTTCCAATATCGTTCCTATCATGAAAAAGAAAGGAACAATTAGAGTGTGCGTCGATTATCGGGATGTTAATAATTCTTGTCCAAAAGACAACTATGCTACTCCCTTTATCGACCAGATTATTGATGATTGTGTTAGATGCGAAATGTTTTCATTCATGGATGGTTTTTCCGGTTACAATCAAATCAATATCCGCCCAGATGATCAACATAAGACAACATTCATCTATCCATGGGGCACATTATCCTATTGGAAACTTCCATTTGGTTTAAAGAATGTTGGGGAAATTTTTTAGAGAGAAATGGATTATGCTTTCAATGACATCAAGCACATTGTTCAACCATATTTAAATGGCTTACCAGCGCATTCACGAAATCAGACTGATCACCTGATGCATTTGAGAGCCATTTTCTTACGCTTCTGACACTAAAAAATATGCCTCTATCCACATAAATGTGTGTTTTATGTTGGTTCTAGTGGTTTTCTTGGATTCGTAGTCTCAAAAGAAGGGATTCGAATTGACCCTTTGAATGTTCAGGCCATTTTTTATTTGCCCGCGCCATCAAACTTACTTCAGATACATAAACTTCAAGGAAAGGCTAACTTCCCAAGGAGATTCATTCCAAATTACACCAAAATGGCTAAAGGATTAACTTGACTCTTGAAAAAGGGGGTTCCCTTCCATTGGGACCAAGTTGCGTAAGCTTCTTTTGATGCTGTCAAAGACACTCTTGTATGATCTTCATTAATGTATCCTCCTAATTATCAAAATGATTATTTCTTATATATCACTGCGACTGAAACGACCATTGCTGTGGTATTGGTCCAAGTAGAAGACGGAATTGAATATCCGATCTATTATTTGAGTCATAATCTCAATGATACGGAAGTCAAGTACTCATATGTAGAAAATCTTGCCTTGGCAGCAGTTCAAGCTGTCCAAATATTTCACCATTATATATTGCTTCGAAAAACAAAAATAGTTTCCAATTGCAACCCCATGAATTACATATTATAACGTCAATTGCTGGGGAAAATATTCAAAATGGATTTTCATTTTGTAGAAATTTTATTCGGAATTTATCAAATCCAAGTCAAAGAAGTCTTTAGTTTTGGCTGAGCTTATCTGTGACCTTCCCTCTGATAGTAATGAAACTATGTCGGAACCATCAATTCCAAACGAGTCTCTGTTTATGATCGGATCATATGATCCTTGGTATGGGGATTTCATCATTTATATCCAAACCAAAAAATTTTGACCTAATACCTCTCTCTCTGAACAATGACGTATTCAATACCAAGCCAAAGATTATCTGATCGTCGGTGATACACTTTATCTTCGTGGTGTTGATACCATTTTAAGGAGGTGCCTCACTCATGAGGAGGCTGAAAAAGTATTAAATTATTTTCATGATGGGGCTTGTGGTGGAAATTTATCTGGATATGCTACCGCGTAAAAGATACTCTGTGCTGATTACTTTTGGCCTACTATTTTTCGAGACTGCATCCTCGTGGAAGTTGTCATGCCTGCATGATTTTTGATCGTAAGATCTGCAAACCGCCAGTGCCAATGCATCCTGTTGTCTTTGCTGGACCATTTACGAAATGGGGTTTTGACTTCATGACCTGTAACCCTCCTTCATCTAGGGGGCATGGTTATATTATTGTTGCAGTCGAATATTTTACCAAATGGTCCAAAGCAATGTTTGCATTCAACAATACAGGACAAGTAGTTGCATTTTTTTCCTTCAACGACGTTATTTCATGGTTTGGGGTCCCACAGCCTATTGTTACAGATCATAGGAAGCATTTTTCCAACCACATGATGTCTGAATTGAATGCCAAGTTAGGATTGTCACATGATAATTCTACTCCTTATTATCCACAATCAAATGGACAAGTTGAGGCTATTAACAAAATTCTTCAAGGAATGCCTCAATGAATGATAGGAGTTCGTAAAATAAACTGGAATTTGATCCTGTACTCTGCCTTTTGGGCATATCGAACCTCAGTGAGAAACGCGACTGGATTTACTCGTTTTCAATTGGTGTATGGTATGGAAGCTATCTTACCAATCCAATGCCAAATATCATCGTTAAAACTCGCAATAGACTTGTTACCTAACACCTCAGAAGAAGAAGAGCATCTCCTTAACCTCATCGATCTTGATGAAACGCGTCGTGAAGCCCAATTGGCCAACGAAGTGTATAAGAGACGTATAAAGGTGTAATACGACAAAAATGTCCAGCCTCGCATTTCTCAGAGGGCGACTTGGTCCTTATCTACGATCAAGAACTTGATGTAATAGGTAAAGGGAAGTTTGAGCCATTATGGCATGGCCCCTATATTGTCAAAATATTTCTTGCTAAGGGTGCCTATGAGTTAGTTGATTACGATGGAATTCTGTTGGCACAACCTAGAAATGGGTTGTATTTGAAACGTTACTATGCTTAATCATGAGCGTACTAATTTTTGTATTATATTGTAAATATATGCTATTGATTTGCATTCACTATCTTAATTTTTTTTTTAGAGTTTTCTTGACATTAGTAATCCGCTTTACATTTCATCGCAGATGTATGAATATTTGGAACCATTTGTTGGATATGCTGATAGTGCTAGTTGTAGTATGCATCATCTATCATTTGCAGTGTGGGCCATTTTTTCTCTGAACGACGAGTTAGTGAGTTTTCAAGGGATTTGTATTGGTAGATCAACAAACAATATTGCTGAGTATAACGTGTTGATCGAACTTCTCTTTGATGCCATTTCATTTGGTATTAACTGCATAATCATAAGGTTAGAATCACAACTTGTGGTATTACAATTTACTAGTGTTTATACTGTTAGAAATCCAACACTTCTGAGATTGTTCCTAAGGATTCGAATTTTGGAAAGACATTTTGATTTTATTCAATATCAACACATTTCCAGAAATTTGAACACGTTGACTGATTCATTAGCTAATCAAGTTTTAGACAGACATTTGCAACATATGTAAATAAAATATTCACACCATTGAATAGGATTGCACAATAAACATAGGAAAAAATTTGAAATAATATATATAGATAGTTATAGGTTTTTACAAAATTTGTTCCCGACACATTGGTCATCTGACCTCAAAATGTATGCAAAATGTCATAATTAAACTAGTGGTGTTCATGATAAAATGCTATAGATATAGCTATCCTACGAAGTATCCACATCCAACAGTTAGGAACCCCAATAGTGTGTCGCTGCAATCGCATAGGAAGCTCTTCGATCCAACAATTTGGAATCCTGAAGGTCAAGCCTTCTATGTGCTGCTGAAGCTCAGTCAGAGCCTTAACCAAATCAAGATCCTGAAGGACTGCTCTCCCGACAGCCCTCTCTGTTAGAACATCTTCTTCACGCTCTGGTTCCACTACTAGTTGAACACGACCAACATCTGCATTACATCAAACATTTAGTTTAGTCTTGGAAAGGAATCAAAACACAAAAACATTGTATAAACCTTAGGAAAATCAAAAAACATGGTCAAAACATTCTTACCTATTGCACCGCACTGACCACCTTCTGGTAATGATAAATCTGGATCTCCTCGAAAATCAACACCCACTTATGAATACTCATCGATGGAAACGATCTGTCGTTAGAACCAAGAGAAAAATGCAGTAGAGAGCACAACAGTCGATTGGTCTACATTCCGACCCATGAGTTTACCCATCTCTGCATTCGAGGATCTCTAGGACTAGCTATATCCAGTGTCACATGTTGTGGCTGCATCAGTGGAATCCGTTCCAAGGTGAAGGATATAAGAATGGAACCATAACTGAAATTCTTCTTCCTTCCTCCCTTTTCTTTATTCAGTTATTCCTTTATCTAAGATAGAACAACTTTAGACCAGTTGAAGATTGTTGGCTCCATACACTCTAGCGCATACTGCATATACGATTTGTTTGCTACATGTAATGTAATGATGCTGGCAAGTTTAGTGATTGTGAAAAGGATAGTTCTCAAAGAAAAATCTCTGACATCCCAGATGTTTATTTTTCCATATTTTCTAGGTTCTCCCCCTTGATAGAAATACTGCAGAATATAATCCCTCACTGTCCCTCTTCCAATGGTAGACCCTGAGAGTGAAATGGGAAAACCTCTCCTCAACAAACCTGTGAGAAAATACACATCCTCAACTATTATGGGAACCACTTGGTTTTTAATATGAAATGCCTCTATCACCGGATCCCATGCTCGAACTAAGAATTCCAAGAGTTATATTTTTTGCCTCATCCTAGACAATTTGAAATACTTAAGTAGTCCAAAATCTCTTAGGGCTCTTACAGTACCTGGATCATTCAAGTAAAACATATCTTGTTCTTCATGTTCTCTTTCCCTCCACGTAATCGTCATTATAATCCGATGGAAACTTGAAATACAACCATAAGATCCATTAGATTCCATTCATTGCAAAAAACTAGGTCAATTTTGGGCATAATGAGAAAATCAAAAACTTAAATTGTGCCCAATGCACTCCCTAACAAGAGACAGTGCGTTGCACATGCAAGTACACCTCATTTTACCTGCTATGCAATGCAGGTTTCGACATTCAAGGGTGCATTGTCCTCATTTTTGGCATAATTTACCCTAGGGTCCTTACAAACCTAAAAATTTGCAGAAATTGGAGATGAAATGAATACCAAAGGAAAGAGGAGATTCATGGCACTAACCTGGATCAAACGGTGAAAAAATTTGTCCATATAAACGATCGCAATCAGCAGATGAAGTTCGGGGGAAAAATCAGGTTCAGAGCTCCAAAATAAAAATGGTAACTACGGAATGGTAAAAATGAATAGTGAAGCTAATTTTAAATAGTCATTTAATTATTTTCAAGTTAAATTTATTGTTATGACTATAGTTTTATTATGTTTTTATCATGAAACAGGTATTTTTAATCCATTTGATATTGATGTAAACAGGAAATACAACTGATGAACAGATTAGTCATGCAGATTTATTTCAAAGAATGACTTGACCACAAAGCATACTTTTTCTCCTTATTTTTCGAGCTTTGTTAAAAATGAAAAAGGATTTGAAGCACACTTTTATCTCTTTTTCGAGCTTTGATAACAATGAAAAAGGAACCCCTGGAGTCTTCTTCCAGCTCTTTTCAAACTTCGATAATGTGAAAAGATTGTCGAGCACTTGTCTTTCGATCTCGTAAAAGTAAATGAATTGATATCTACTCAGTATAAGTTTAACCCTTTTCCGAACTGAGATAGACTATTTACGAAAAAGGAATACCTTGGTTCAACATGACCAAAGAGGTTATCTCAGATATTATTTTACACTTTTTCAGATCTGAGTGACAAATTTACAAAAAAGTACTTATGGAGTTTTCTTTTGTCCATTTTTTCAAACTCTCTAAATATGAAAAAGGACTGGGCTATCACTGTCGTTAAGCTGATTAAAACATAAAATAGCAATGGGCTTGTCTATCATGGCAAGAATCGAGGTTAATTCATCGCTAGACTTGTTAAATTATTAAATAGCAATGCTTTATTCACCCGAAGGGTTGAATTATAGATCAAGAAAATGTTATGCTCTTGAGGCTTGTTAAAAAATAAAGAGGTACTGGTCGACAAACGACCGGGGAAAATTTGGGAAAAGTAAGAAAATTTTCTTTATGGTAGCAAGTCGCTCTTGAACATGATACTTCCTTCACTCCACGTCCATGATTTTTTGGGTTGGGTAATCATCTTGACGGTTCATTCACACCTATGGTTCATCATACCTTCACTTCGGTTTTGGGTCAATGCTACTAAATCATCACAATGTCGCTGATATGTTCAAGAAAATTCATCCAGTGAATACACTCATCCTTCTACAATACTCGTAAACCTTTATTCTCATGGCTGTCATCCCTGAAAAATTGCTATATCTATTCATACCCTTGGCTCCAAAATAATTAACTCCCATTTCACAATAAGGTGACTTCCTGTCAACGAAAAATCAATACCCAGGAAATTCACTTAGAAACATTAGATTCCAGTACCATGAGGCTTGTTACAACATTGAGAAGATCCTTGCTTCCGGACCTATGACTGAAAGATTTTGTTTGGCGTTCGACATCAAATCATCTATTCACGCCTTAAGAAATGTATTGCAGTACCTTGAGGTCCACTGACATTAATGGTGGTTCTCTCGTGTTTGTTAATAGCTCACATCATTGGCTGGTAATCAAACAATGTCTTTCCATGTTCGACGAGAAATCATATATTCACATGGCTAGAATTGTACCCGAATGATTGAGTGAATGAGATAAGAAGACCCCAGATCTAGTTTTATCCATCCGAGCTATGATTTCAGGATTGTTGTACACATCATTTTATGGTGACCTTACATACAGATTGTCATCCGAACATGGGCCTATATCTGTAGGCATGTTTGCATTGGGAAACATTCTAGTGTCGATGAATTTTTGAATTATGTACATGTTATTAGATTTTTTATGTGCTGAACATGGGAATTCCTACCCTCAGAAATGATGATCAAAGAGGATATATCATGATGTAATGTATTGTAATATTGATGCAGGTGACCACTCCGCTTCATCTCCAACGCATCACAGTGTAAAGCATCTCAATCAAATGTTTTTATTATTTTGACCTCATGCTTTAGGGGGAAATTGTTATAGGTCAATTTGGGCATCATACCTAATGAACTGGTTAACTGGGCATCATCTCCAGGACCAATGACTAAGGATCTATCATTCCCTATCATTTCAATTTGCGACATGCCGTAAGGCAAGAACAAGACAAATCAAGCATGACTTTCATCAAGAAAAGGTTTCCAAGGTTAGAAGTTTATTATATAGCATATGAGAGCTCACCAACGATGCCTCTAAGGGGACTAAGTGCATTTCATATGAATGTATCCCCATGCAAGGCTGATATACAAAGCACTTCCCGACATCTATGGGTGCATTGGTCACATTGGGAGTGAAATTCTCATTGTTTCGGAATCTCCACTTGGCCAGTGCCTTCTAGAAGAGTTCACATGTGTCAAGCTTCGAATCCAAGTGTCCATTTGACATCTACAATATTGGAAACATGTCTTGCCTATTATTGGAAATTCATTGATTTCAAAACAACCTTCAACCTCTGTATAAATTGAGCACAGATCTAAGTGTTTGATAAGGAAGAATTTGAGTAGAGAAATGCTGGTGGATTTTCAATTGAGAGTTAGATTTGTGTAACAGATGCTGGAGAGATTTATATTGTGATGGGGCTGAGGATTATTGCTGGAAGGGTCACTTCAAATCAGTCATTGGGTTGTAATCTCTCCTTCTATCACCAATAAATAATACAAATTACTTTTCCCTATATGCATCTGTATTGGCTTTGACTTTCCATATTGTAAGATCTTAGTTGATGTATATTGTTTAAGATTTACTTATCTAGCTAACTAACTTGAATAGACATCTGTATTATTGCTATCTTCTATTGTTTTAGTGTTCTTTCTTGCAGGAAGCATTTTTCCTACAAACCTCTTGAATTTGAAGCTACAATGGAAGCAATAGAAGGAGCCATTTAGAAGAACTTAGATTACAAGTAAGTTTCTAATCCTTTCTGTGTGTCTGTTCTGAATTAGGAAAGGTAGTCGTATAGTCTTTAATCTATTATTCTAGACTATCATCTGTCTAGGGAAGCATGTTTTATCTGTAATTCACAATTCTGTCCAACACCCATTGTCCTCCAAAACTGCCTCCATCCTGTCTTTCCACAAAATGTAATTAGAAATGCCCTCAAGTGCATATTCCAATCTCAATCCATGGAAATCCATCTTGATCTGCCTATCACACCAAAGAATATTTTTGCAAATTTGAATGCTATTCAACACAAACTTAATTTATTCTTTACTATAGTGATTTACTGCACTATGATACCATGTAGAAATGATAAAAACAATATGTATACCAAATTATTCAATCCGATCATGCGATATGATAAATAAAAATACTGAATCCTTCTACAAATCAATTACAGAAAATAAACACGATCGCCAAACACAACAAGTAAAGAGGGAATAAAATCAATCCACAACACATATATTTTCCTGGGGAAATCTTACTGCTCAAAACCCCTCTATTCTATTGTATATTCATCAAGGAATCATGAAACAATTACAATGCAATCTTCTCACAAGAGTCTCCTGCACTCTCACCACTATCTCACACTGATTCAGACAAAATCTACCAACACTTAGCCAATTTTCAGCCTATACTCATCCTGCCTTGCTTGCACAATTCATGTGGAATGAAATCCCTATTATTTAGAAATTTCAACCTTCCAAAATTTCAAAATGCTCATGGGAAATCCTATGGGTGTTTTACTGCATGCATGCAACTTACTAATAATACAACTGATAGTTAACATCCCTTTAATCTTTGTCTCAACTGGGTCTCCATCAGAATTGACATGCATGTAGTTGTTAATAATAAATCATCAGTTACATGATAGATCACTGCATGTGAATTAAATCTGATTTAATTCACTTGATATCTCACTAGTGCAACAAATAGTTACAACTAGTTAAACTTAGTTTAACTCAATTAATTGAGTTAACAGATTTCTCATGCATTAAAATAATGCACTAACTGAAACTTGGACTCAATAACTGATAGAATCACTCTGCATGCCTCAACAACCACCCTCAACTCGAATTCCATGAGCTAACTGAGTTTATCACACTATGTTAACTATTACAAGTGACTATGAGATAATTTTACAATTTATTGTCCAATTTAATTAAGGGAAAATTAAATTAGACACACATTTCTTGTTGACTTTTCAACATTACGCTCTGGTAGTGTTTTGAGTTGAGATTCTAATTTATCAATTTATTGCGGCCCCCTGAATGGTTATGTTATAAATGGATTTAACAAGGTCATTTCAAGATCTGATGTCTGGGTTGAAGTTGATGTAGATGCTCCTGGGGTTGTGGTGACTGCAATTGGGACAAGTGTGAGTGGAACTATGGTCAACTGTGATGAATCCTATTTCTCTTTGAGTAGTTTCTCAAGCTCCACCTCCATGTCATGGATCTCGCTGTTCTGTTCAATGATTATTTTGAACATGTCCTCTTTCTCCTTCTCCATTTCTCTGACTTCTTCAGCTCGTGGATCCTTTGTGGTAGGAAATTTTAGTTGCTTCCTTAATACTGCTATATCAACATTTTTTATTTTCACTATCTCTTCTACTACCTTCACATCACTAGGATTGTATCCCAGTTTGATCACCGAGTCTTAAAGTGAATTGATCTTGGTATCCTTGGCTAAGGATGAAATCCTTTCCAACTCGAGCTTTGTCTGTATGTTGTTGATTAATAACTGTAACCTGGAAGCTGACATGGCAACATTGGTTAGTGTAGAATACATAATCTCACTAGAATGTTTATGCATTTCCATTTGGTAATTTATAGATGGATTTGCTTTGCATCAAATGAAAATACATGTTCTTTGCAGTCTGCTGGTGTCCTTGGAGCTGCCACTTTTGCCTCAAGAGATGAAATCTGCATTTTTCCTTGTGTTGGCTTGAGGGGTCCTAACCCAGGTTTGGAGTTTATGGATAAACCAATAAACCCTCCAACACTAGTCCTTTTGGCAATGATCTTCTTGCGTAGACCAAAGTGTCACTCGAAGCAGTATGGGGGGGGTGCTGGAGCCAATTTTCCAAACCCTGAGAGAGAATTTAATGACATGGTCCTCAGAGAAACCCTAATTGACCTTCCACAGGTGTGCACAGTGAATTATAATAGAATTATAGATATTTGCATAATCATTCATAGAATAAACATAAGTACTTGTCTTATATAATAAATCATAACCATATCTTGACCTAATCACTATAATCATATGTGTGCAATGTCTTATAATAGAAGCACGAAGATAGTATCACAGAAATAGGGTTCGCTTTAGTGCAGACAATAGGTCAGAACTAGATCTCAATCTTACTTAACATAAGTCAATATTCATGCATAATGATATCAATTAGCTCTGTGAATTCATAAATAAGAAAAAATATAGTGTGATCTCATCAAAGCATAAACAGTAACCATAAACAAAAATTATGCACATAACATAAAGAATTAGCCAAAACTGTTTCTTCTATTAATATTTCAGATCTGTCAAGACATCAAATTTTCCTTCAAAAACCCTTACAAAACCCTTCCAATCCCTTCTGTGCACACAACTAGCAAATTCTGCACATAGCCAGGACTAGGTCTCCGCGCACAGAGCCAGCAGGAGCCTTTTACCTAACCCAAAAAACCTTACAGACGGAGATATTATCCGAATATCAATATCACATGAACTTAACTTAATAACTTAGCTTAGAAAAATGTTATGTATTTATAATGTGCCAAGTGCATATATACTATGGTCTCAAACCATGGTTTGAGACCCATAGTTTACATTTAAGCTTAAATATATCCAAAATTGGGGAAAAAAACCCTTCAACTACCCCTAATCAGCGCACACATAAAAATGTACAAAAAAGAGCATTAGAACTCGTGCTTAGGGGACCCCGCTCCAACAGGCCCCCAACACAAGCATGTGACACATCTCGAGTCACTGAGGCACTACTGGTGTCTCCTTGGTCTTGTCTTGGAGTGTCTTGACATAATTTTAGAGAGGGAACACTAACTCCAAGCTCTGCGCTGCTGCACCCTGTGCCTGCTGAACCATCTTATATGTCGTGGGCCCTTCAACGACCATCTCCACACTACGCTGGGTTTGATAAATGATCTTGAGTGTATTTTACAAGGTTTGTGGGAGTTGCAGTGATTCATTTGCCCATGGTTTCACTCATTCTGTGAGAACTTTTTATTTTCGGCGCAAACCTACAACTTTTTCCTAGAGCCTGCAACCTTCCTACAAACGATCATGTATCCATTGAACCACCAATGTGGGTGCTACGATGCAGATTTCCTCAAATTGTTGTTCCTTGGTGCTAAGTGTGTCATGCAGCAGCTGCATGACTGAAACATTCTTGACAGAGGCCCAAATTTCCATGGCTTTAGCTAGAGACTGGTCACACTGAGTGAATGTGGAAACGATACTTTCTTGTGCCTGGTTCACCTCTGCTGCTCTCTTAGAGCGGACCTTCGGTGGTGTCTTTTATTGTTTCTTGGTCTGAAATCCCATGTTTTTCTACTAATATTATGCTCGAATGGCGTGAGCTTCTACGTACGCAGCCTTGATTGCAACAACTAGTCTGTCCAACTTGTCTGTAGGTGTAGTGGTGGCCACGACCGCGACCATGGCAATATCCTGGTAGACTTGGTTGATCTTGGCTTCCAGTGCAGAGCACTGGGCCTCTGCTTCTTAGTATGCTGTTGTTGCTTGTTGCTGCTGCTCACACACTTGTGCAACTTTTTTCTATGCATCCTTTGTTTGCGTCTGTGTGGTTGCTTCTTGGTACTGCAACTCATCAGTAATGACTGAGTGTAGAAGATGAATATTTCCTGCATGAAACACGACAAGATTAATATGAACATCACTTGTAATAGTAAATTGAGTGTGTTGGCTTGCATCCATTTGGAATGCTGGCAGGGGGATATGAAAAAATCGCCCCTCCCAAGATGATGGTAATGCTACGTCAAAAGGTTGTGCACTGGTAACAGGCTCACTGGTCTGACCCGATTGAATCACGCTTGCCTAGATCTAGCTCGTTTGCATTTTTAACTCTTGTAGGCCAACCTAGACACCCTCCAATGAATATTTATAATGGGCCTCCATGTCCGTCCAATGATCCTCCTGTGCAATGGTCGTAGTGTTTTCGATCTCATTGAGATTTTCCTTGGTCAATGTCTGAACCTCCTCTCCTGTTTTCTTCGAACCCTTTTGCTTTTTCCTTGACCCATCCTTGGTTTGCGCACCGTGCTTTGTGCCTTTGGATGTGGCTACTTTAGATTCTTTAGGTGCAAAGAAATCATTTTCTGGCACAATGATGTCAGCTATTTCGCTTGTTGTCATTGGGGTAGGCTCCTTATCACGAGGCTTGTCTGTCACAGGGTGGTATTTTTTTAGCGGGCTTCTCAGTGGCCTTCTCCATTGATTTACCTATTGGGGTGTGTGTCAGTGTTGGTGGATTCAACCACACCGATGGTTAGTCTACTATGACTCTAATCAAATCATCTTCGGTCACCGAGTAAGGCAAATCGTACCAGACACCCTCCACAACGCCCTTCGTGAGGATGTGGATATTGTGAAAGGTAGCATTAAAGTAACCTACATTTTTTTACTGCTCATAAAGGGTGGGAGACTGTTGGAGCAGGGTATCCCACACTGATGAAATATGGTGCAATTTTGTATTATTTTGATTATATTTAGTCTAGCGCAGGGGTGATAGGGCGGATAAAATCCCCAATATGTTGTAAGCGGGTAAATAGGTAAAACCATGAGTCCGCAAACCATGGTAAGTCTAGGCTAAATTGGTATAAATAGTAAGTCTTTTTGAGTAGATAGGTAGAAGATGAATATAAGTGAATGCTAAGTGCGGATTGTTAGTTCTGGGTTTCGATTATTTAGGTCAGACTCCTGCTGGCTGTGTGCACGGAGATCCTTTGTCCTGTTGTGTGCAGACCCTGTTGGCTTTCTGTGCAGCTGGGATTTGGGGTTATGTAAGAATCTGCTGATAATATATGAGAAGTATTGCTGGTATTTGGTTTTGGATCTATCTGTTATATGAATCTGAGCTATGTGTTAAATCTGTGATAAGGTACGAATGATCTGTGTTATCTGTTGTGTTTATTTATAATATATGCTATCTTGTCTGCTACGCGTACCATAATTTAAATCTTTGCTGGTCAAACACACGTGGATGCGGACCTAAGATCTAGATCTATAATACTGTGTACACTGGTTATCTATTTAAGCCTACGAACTAGCTCTATTCCATAGATCTGTGCACTGTGTGTGGCTTGGATTACCTGCTCTCTTTCTGGGTGCGGAAACCTGGTTCTAGCACCCTCCCATATTGCTTGGGGTGAGACTTTGACTTGCGCAAGTAGGTCACTGCCGAAAGGGCCAGTAGTATAGGGGTTTGTTGGCAAACCTTAACGTACGAACTTGGGCCAAGACCCCTAAAGCCAGCAAATGGTGCCGTTGCCAGGACCAGGAGCATTTTGAAAGAGTAGTCAGGTAATGCCAGGATGCCAAAAAGAAGGTAGATATGGCTGCAAATTTAAAAATACCTACCTTCAAGGGTGCATGTGATGAGGATATGGATAGGTTTTAGTTTTTTGCTGAATCGGTATGGATGACACAAAACATTACAAGTGATTTGGTGAAGCAGGCCCAACTATCTTTGGCTTTCGAGGAAAGAGATCTGGATTGGTATATGGGATACATTGGAAAACATGCAAATGCAAATATTGATGAGATCAAAATGACACTAAAGCAACAGTTCAAAAAACCTAAGTCCTATTCGTAGATAGTCAATGAACTAAAAGACATCAAGCAGGGACCATATGAGTCTGTATGGAAAGCAGATCAGTGATTAAAAAAATAAATCCGAGAAGGAGGGTTCAAGTATGACGATAAGAAACATACGGAATGGTTTATTGCTATGCTCTTGCCATACTTACGGATACCAATGGGTTTCCAAACTGTTGACACATAGGAGAAGGCATTGGAAGTAGCCATGAAGCTGGAAGCTGCGCCAAGGGACAAGAATTAGCTGGGTGTACAACAAATACAAGTTCAACTAGAAGCTATGCAAGTTTAAATCCAAAGTCTACATAAGGAGCACGAAACAGGGTCTAGTCCGCTACAATCCCCAGACACAAGGAAGCTGAGGGAACCTTTGCTATGGTGCAATGAATGTCGGGTTGAAGGATCGCATGATACTCATCACTGTCCCTGCCTAGTAGCATACGTCCCAGAAGTAAAACATCGATGGTGTAGATTTTGCAGGTTCATAGGCCACAATGAACAAAACTGCCGAACATATGACTTAATGATGGATCAAGGAAGTATATACCGAATGAGATCGGAGTCCGCATCGCCTAGATCATCCATCAGTAGCATAATTTCCCCTACTATAAGCAGGAACAGGGGGAAAGGGGGAAGTGCAAGTGGAGAATGAGGACAGTTAGTTTATTATAACTACGAGGAGGTAGGTCATTTTGCAAGAGACTGTGCGCAGCTGTCTCGACCAACCTGCAGATATTGTAGGAGGTGGGATCATGTGGTCGAAGAATGTACGGTTCTGATAGCCAAAATAAAAGAGAAGCAACAAAAACCTACAAGCTGTATAAACAGGTGAAACACATTGGGTGGGAGATGTGACTGACAACACAAATCAACGACTATGAGATGAATCAGGTCATCCTCGACTTGGGGTCAGATGCAAATGTCCTCCCTAAACAAACATGGTTATGGATGGGGAAACCTTAGCTCGAATGTTCATATATCCATCTGCTTATGGCAAATTAACAGAAAATAGTCCCATTGGGGAGGCTATCACAGGTAGTCATGGATATCGCTGGGATTAAGGTACCAGTGAACTTTGAGGTTATTCAAATTGAGGAGGATGCAGACCCCTACTCGGCACTCCTAGGGCTAGGTTGGGCCATCGACATGGGCGGTGTCATTAACTAAAAAAATGCAGCATCATATTTGAAGTTGATGGGACACTGGTGGTCATCCCTTTAGACCCGACGGAGGGAGAACAATACACTGAACCTGTACAGACAAAAGACAAATTAGACCACATTTATAAGTTGACTGCTTAGGATCAGGAGTGGGTCAACCCTACAGACGAAAGTAAGCTTTGATGGGAAAAGGAGAGTGAATGCTTATCCAAAACTGAGGACAAAATGGACAAATGGAAAAATAGGTTACATGATGTATCTACACTGCGCTGCATATCCACGAAGTTAAGGGAACTACCCTTCTTTGATGGTTCAGGAGAAGTTGAGACATTTTTGCGAAAACTTGAGGAAGAGGTCCCGGAATGTAATGTTTCAAATGGGGAAGAATAAGCTCAGTAGGGAATATCTTAAGATATTCCACTATGGGTTCAAAAAAATATGGAAACACACCAGCACTTCTAAACTAGAAATAGACTGAAGGGGCTTTTATTGGATGTGTCACCTCTAAAGAGAGGGTGAGATCCATAGGCTACCTGGCCCATTTCAGACTCTGTCTAAAGAAAGTTGGTGAAACACAGAAAGTATGGGAATAGCATACTCCTCTTGGATTTTTCAGCCCTTGGGATCCTTAGATCTACAGATCTAAAGAGAGGATCCAAAAGAGGAGCAAAAACCAAACAAGCAAGGAGCGGAAAATCTCTACTTCAGGAAAAATATGCAATGGGCTCAAGAGAAACGCTGTATAAGAAAACCAGTGCAAAAATAACGCATAACAGGGCTGGGTTCCCCTAGCTTAGGCTGTGTGGGACCTCCATGCTAAATTTTAGCAAAAAAAAAGGTTTAGAGGCCTTAAACAGATCTCCCACAAAGATGACTAGCTAATTATCAGCTAAATAGAAAGGCTGGAAGTGCGGTTGGCTGAAATGACTGTAAAAAAAAATAGAAAGGCTAGAAACAAGGAAGAAAACCCACTGTAGAGACTGCGCAGTTTGCAAAATAATCAGAAGAGGTCAGCTTAAAATGTCCAAGTTTCAGCAATATACATAAGAACAGAAATATAAATGGTCCTTCCTTCAACCAACTGCAATTTACATGAATAAAAGACAACTCCGACATATGTAAGATTGCAGAAATGAATGAACAACGTTATTTTTAAGGAGGTACCACTGTTGTACTTTATATTCCAGATGTATGAGAAATATGTGGATGAAACATCAGATCTATTACAGATTTGGAAACTATATAACTTCCTTAACAAGATCCCTTTGGCATTTTAGCAAAAGCATGCATAATAAACTGTAGATCTGAATTACAAGTTACAGTACTGCAGAATACATAGGAATTTCTGAAGATGAAATTTATTAATGAAAAGATTAGATCTAAGGAGACATAGATTAGAAATATAATCCATGGATCACCATGGGAAAGGAAATACCAACACCAAGAGATCTTCCCTCAAATCTGATATCAAAGTAGAACATAAAACCCTCTTTCAAAATAACGCAGTATGGGACTAAAACTGCGCTGAGGGTTGAATACACTGAATAAATTGAAAGAAATTGCAGATCTGATACAAAATGTGAAGAAATACTCTCCTTGGTGGTTAAAGAACACACTTCAAGAGCATAGGCCCTTAATACAAGCTAGATATAAGCAGATCTAGAACACCACTTGCTGCAAATCACAGCAGCTGCAAAACCCTCAATGGGACAATGCTGCTCATGAAAATGAAGCTTGGTCTCCAACCAGATAGTGGCTCACTTCAGCAAAGAACTCCTCCAATGATCCTCAAGGGAAGAGATGAACCCCCTAAACAAGAATTCCAATCACAATCCTCCACTAAACAGCAGAGAATGGTATTTGTCTAAGCAGACAAATACTTCAGAAATATAATCTATCAACAACCCTCTTTTGCTACCCTCCTTCTCCTTTTATAAGATGAGAAAGCTCTTGCAAATCCTAAATCACTTTGATGAGTTAGCCCTTTTCACATTAGAGGCTCCCTTATAGAACTGTGCAGTCCCTTTTGGAGATGCAATGAACCTAGATAGCGCAATTGATTTGGTCAAGGTGGACCCAGTCTTTGGCTTAAACCTCTTTCACACATGCAAGTGATTATTTACATAGCCATGATTTGTCTTTGTTCACATGGGCATCGATTTATTCAGACTTTTTAGGAGTTTTACATGTCCTCCTTTATTCATTTATTCATAAAACATAAATTAAATCAAAATTGAATGTTTCCTCTTAGCTAAGGCTAAGTAGGAACATTACATTCCTCCCCTCCAAAATGTTGCTTGTCCTCAAGCAACTGACAGGGTAAGAGCTATAGTTGTCCTCCTTCTCCATTGATGGCACCATCAAGAATAAATCTTTCATCATGGATTAAGTGCTCACCAAGCCAATACATCAGAAATTTCTCCTCCAGGGCTAACATGATAGGGGCATAGTCTACCCCTTCAGGAGTGTAAAATTCAACAGAAATAAACATGGGTGAAGAAATGTCACATCTAAAACATGTATCATGAACTACAGGATAAAGTTCCATCCCATGTGGTACATATACACTGCCTAATTTTTGTCCATACAAATCCATAAACAATACCAATATGTCATATATGTATGGGAGCAAAATCACATACAGGAAAACTGAAATTTGCACTTGAGGAGGTGGGTCAAAATCCCACATAAGGTACCAACGCAGTGCACTCCTTATTTTGAGTAGATCTGAGTGTGATAGGTAGTACCCCCACCAAATATTTGCTGCATGGGTCACTTTGATATGGATGAAAGTGAAGCCCTCATTAGGTGCCTTTGGGAAGCACCCATCATGATAGATAATCTCCCTTTGCACCTCAAGGGAGTGGCCAACTTTGGAATTTTTATTGGCCTCATCAATGCCATGATATCTACATGTAATATCACTCCTTGTAGGAGCCATGGCCTGCATACATATGGTAAGAGAATGTGCCAAATCAGAAAAATAAACATGCTCCATAAGATCATATTTCTTACCATTCAAAACTTTCATACTAATGGGGTTGTGCATGGGTATTTCTCCTCCTTTAAGAGTAGGAAGAGGTGGCTGGAATGAACTTTGCATAGAGTCCCTTGGCTGCTCCAACTCCTCATAAGCGATGCACTCTTGCAAGTGCTGATGTAGCTTCTCCCAATCAAAGGAGTGGTGCATGGATATACTTTCTCCTTTCAAAGAAGAAAGAGTGAGCTGATTCAAATATTTCAAAGAGTCATATGGCTGCCCCATTTTTGCATGTTTCATGCATCTTTGGCAATGATGATGTAGCTCTTCTTCAAGGCCCCCACAACAATAGCTCCTCAAGTTGATCTTTTTGAGCCTCATAGAAAAGGGTTGGCTGAAATAGAAATCCTTCTTTTTGACTTCCTTTATACCAAAGGTGTCATGTGGAAAGTTTCCCTTCAACAATGTGCTAGCTGTGCATAAGTGCCATTTTACTATGTGGCAGTAAATAGAAATATATATCAGTTGTACATAATCAAAATAAGTAGAAATGGTGCCATACTTTCCTTCTAAAACATCATGATGAGTATGGAGAAATTTCAGCCCATGATCTCTCAACAATAGCCATAGCAACAAGGACCCTTGCTGCATCCTTGCATTATCAAAATATAGATCATGGAGCAATAAAATAATGATAGACATGTGAGATGCCTCATCAACATAGTGAAAATATTTTGGAGGAAAAATTGATATTTTTTGGGTTTTTTATGATAAATTATGCATTTTCAGAAATGGCTGAGAGATTTCATCAAGTTCTGGATGGTATTAAGGGTCAAAAACACTCCAAAAATGACCTTTCTGCCACTTTTTGCACCAGAAGGAACCAGCCTTTGGAGATTGAAGTTTTGGAGGAGGAAATGAACTCCAAATTAAAAAATTCCACTTGGGTTGGATAGTAGACAGACAGGGCTTTCCAACGAGCTATCATGAGCTCAATTTGGATTTCGGGAAGTGGCTCAAAAATATGCCCAACGTGGCGCGACACATTGAGTTTCTGGGCGTGGCGCATAGAGAAATTTGGCTTCATTTTGACTTTTTAGCTCAGAAATTCGCCCAGTTTTGACTAGTTTCAATTTTTTATGTAATTATTGATCTATCTTGATGTAACTTGATGAATATGATGTAATTTTGGCTCACATTTAATTTTTATAGAGGATTCATTCACTAAAAAGTGAAAATTAAATGAATGGATCAGTTTCCTAGCATATAGAGGCAAGTTGTTTGATTGCCTAGATTTCAGTTCCTAGTTTAGAATTGGTTGAAACAGCTCCTAGAAGGATGAGCTCGACCCCTATAGGTATGGGAAGGGGTTAGGATGGTCTATATCATGTATTTTCTGAGACATTTTCAGGGTTGGACTTTTGGGAATAGTTTGGCACCTCATTGTATATTCATTTCAGCTTTTTGGCAAAGGAAAGACCAGAGTTTTGCAGCACTTGTTGGGATCCTTGTGGCCCTGAGTTTTGATGATTTTTTTCTCCATGTATCTGTAAGTTTCATTAATTTTTATGTATTCCATTTCCCTTCTCTTTTCTTCCGAAATTAAACAAATGAGTAACTAAGGTAGAATTCATTAGTTTGCTGGTGCTCTGCCTTAATATTTTGTTTAGTTTAATATGTTTTCGTTAGTTTGAAGAGGATCCTTGCACCTTCTTTCCCTCTTCAGCTCCTCAGCAGTCTTTTCTATCTGTTCATTGAATCTCAGACATCAAATCCATTGCCTACCCTGCCCCAACTTGAAATCTGCAAGAATTTGGCCTCATCCCCCAAGCCCAAAATTGTCTTTCCCTTTTTCCAACAAAAACCCTTAAAAAATAATTCCAAACTCCTTGATTAATATACCTAGCCTAAAATTAGCACTCATTTCAGTCATCTCAAGCCCTATTGATACATTTTTCCTGAGATTGACCCAGAGAGAGCCCTCTCCTGTTCTGGTAGGGCTAGCTACCAGACTGAGCGTGCTTTGGTGTTACCCTGAATCCTGCCTTCTTTCAGCCTGAGGTGGATTTGGGCAATAACATAGTGGCGACCATACTGGGGAGAAAATGGTTTGCTTGTTGGTGTTACTTGTTTCATAAGTTACAGACGGAGCCTGAAGTTACACCAGGTAGCTTTCGAAATGCTTTTTCTTTGCATTAGCGGAAGTAGATAAACGTTGCTTCAGTCAATCTCCGGTTTAGCTTGTGAACGTGGCACTTGACTTGTGAATTACCCCAGTATATCAGATCATTCTGGACTTTTGGGTGATTGAGTCTAGAATTTTATAGGCTGAAATAGATCGGTTTTGTCCTTTGATTTTTGAATAAATCAACACACTGGCTTCCAGAAGACATACTAGAGCTAATCCTGATCCTGATCCGCCTCCAGTGTATGAGAATCCCAATCTGATTTCAAGAATAATCCGTCGAGAAAGTCCCATGATCCCTTTGTTTAAATCTCATTCATGCCCTACTATATTTGAATTCCTTGAAGATATTGAGTTTGATGATCAATTTGAGCTGTCGTTGTTTGAAACTAAGTCTGAAAGTGCTACTGGTTCTACTATCATAAATCCCGAGTTTATCAAGTATCTTGAGATTGAACAAGCTAATAGATCCATTGATAGTTACATACTGAACATTAAAAACTCTATTGTGGCAACGAATATTCCTGAGTTTATCGAATCCGCATCGGAAACTCTTGGTCCATCAGCAGTTACTTCTGATTCACAAGTTCACGCTAAGCCTTCTTTCATTCCTACCATTCCCGTGCAACCATCTATATCTGATCAGTAATCTGCAGTAGTTCCTCCTCCATCTCCACCACATACACCTCGTACATCTACTACTCCTACTCCACCCATTTCTCCTAGACAGATCATAAATCCACCAAGAGAAATGGCTGCTAGATTCACACCTCTTGTCTTGCTCCAGAACTTGGATCCCATGCCCGCTGATTATCAGAGTAAAATCCCATTGTTTGATGGTACTCCTCAAAGTGTTCCCGCTCAGCAACATATTGATAGAATGACATACTTCTTTGATCTCCATGAAATTGATGAAGAGAATGTCACCATGATATTGTTTGTGCAAACTTTTGGAGGTGAGGTACGCAAGTAGTTTAGAGCTTTGCAGCCCAGAAGTATTAATACATTAGACGAGCTTCAGAGATAGTTTCTAGATCGGTGGGAAATGAAGAAAGATCCACTTCAAATCACTTCTGAATATACCAAGATCAAACGTAATGCTGGTGAGTCCGTCCAAGACTATATTATTAGATTTAATGCGGTTTATAATGCAATTCCTGATGATTTGAGGCCATCTAAGAAGTTAGCTTTGTTAAAATTCCCAGATGGTTTTGATCCGAAGATGGCCTATTCATTAAGAGACAGAGATCCGCCCACCTTAGAGGACATGCAGAAAATTGCGGTGAGTGTTGAGGAAAATTTGAATGACAAGAGAGCTAGATTGAAAGCAGAGAAGAAAGTTGTAATAAAGGAAGAAACTTCTAAATCTACATCAGGTCAACTACTTCGCAAGGTGGAAAGAATGATTGAAAATCTCACACTTGATAAGCTCGAACTGCAGATTCGAAATCCCAACGTCCGTGGTCAGCAGCAGCCCCAATTCAGGATCAAACAACGAGAGCAGAGAGCACAAGAACCAGCAGTCCAGCAGCAAGTAAAGACACCTCTTCAGCAGAATTTTGTTGGTCAGGATTCAGATGATGAAGATGATGTAGTAGGGGAGGAAAATCACTTCTTTACTCCTGATGATTTGCCCATTTATATCACTGAATATGAGGAGTATGCAGAAAGTTCAGCGGTACAAAGAGATGAGGATTTTATCTTGGCCAATGATGCAGCTCTTGAAGAAGAGTCGGATGGGTATCAGAGAGGTTATATGAATGCCTTGTCAGCCCAGCAGAAGAAATATTCTCTTAGAAATAGAGATGTACCTGTCAACCCAATCCAAAAGAGAAAGGAAGTTTCAGCACCTAAAAACGATTCACCTGTTGCACAAAAGAAAGCAAAAGAGATAGTTGATCCCGCTGCCACCAAGTCATCATCAGCAGAAAAATCAAATCAGCCAATTACATTGAGGGAGAAGGCTGAAAAGAAATATGTTCCAGCCAAAGAGATTGAAAAGACTTCAGCCTTTAGTTTGGAGAATGAGATTTCTAAATTAAAGGTATCCATTCCCTTGACTGAACTAATGAAGAACAACAGTTATAGAGGTCAAGTTTCCAAAATTTTGAATTTCGATCCCATGTCTGATATGGTGAATATTGAAGATGATCAACCTGAACTGATATTTGGAACAACTTTGGATGGTGAGTCTCCAGATAGCGAAGTGCCTCCTTTTTATATCAGTCTTTGATTGCATGAGTTTGTATTGCATAATGCCATGTTCGATTCCGGTGCTTCCCATAATCTTATGCCGAAGGAAATCATGGAGAAGTTGGGTTTAGACATCACTAGGAATTACCATGATATTTATTCATTTGATTCTAGCAGAGTGAGATGTATTGGGCTCATTAAAGACTTGGTTGTTAGTTTGGATTAGATTCCCACAAAGAATGTTTTGATGGACGTAGTTGTGGCAGACATTCCTCCCAGGTTTGGTATGATGCTTTCCAGATCTTGGGGAGAAAAATTGAAAGGGACATTACAATTAGATTTCTCCTATGCAACGATTCCCGTGTTTGGTCAAATGAGAAAGTTGTACCGAGAACAAAAAATGAAGTATATGATTACAAGCAAAGAGAAACCGGTCAATCATCCGATTAATTATGTACATACAGATTTAGAGTCTTTCGTTTTGTTTGCCGATAGTTTCAATGATGTAGATAGTCAGTTAGTTCAAGCAGAATATATTCCAGAGATTACCGAGAATTTCAGAGAATTTTTGCAGAAAGAAAGGCAAAAACCGGAAAGCACAGTTGAGCAATCAGCTAAAGATAGTGGACAGCAAGCAGGAAAAACATAGCCAGCACAATTTTAGCACTTAGAAGATGATGAAGAGGGTCTATGGACCATGGATTTCGATGGTGCAGTGGGAAATGATGGTGTTGGAATTGGTATTTGGGTACGCAGTTCTTTTTCCGCTCCAAATAAGGTATCGAGCAATGTACGGGTATGTTCTTACAAATTAGCATTCGATTGTTCGAACATTGAGGCTGAGTACGAAGCTCTGATTGCTGGCCTAAAAATTCTTAGAAAGCTGAATGCTAAGAGAATTGCAGTCTATGGCAACTCCGAATTAGTGATTAAGCAAGTAAAGGGTGAATATCAAACGAAACATCCCTGGATGCGGGCTTACCGAAATGCTGTTCTGGATATTTTGAAGCAGTTTTCAGATTATACTTTGACTTGTATTCCTCGCATTCAAAATGGAATTTCAGATGCACTTGCTAAGGCAGCAAGTAATTTTAAGATCCCAATGAATTCAAGTAATAAGTTTGAAATCCATGTGAAGCACCGTCCTACCGTCCCGGATAATCAAAGATGTTGGCAAGTTTTCCAAGATGATGATGAGATTAATGATTTTCTGCAAAATAAAGGTAAGTTCAAAGATACCTCAATTGATGTAGAATATGATGATGGTGAAGCTGGCGTGCAAGTAAATCAAATGGAAGTGTTGCATCTGAAAGATAGCGCTATTCCTAAAGGTTTGATACCTTTAGAAGAGCTCTTCGATCAGGATGATGTGGCCAAGAAACCAGCCTTACGGCCGACTGAAAAAGGAGTTGAAGATGTAAATATTGGAACAGCTGAAGACCCCAAGATGCTGAAGTTATCCAAATCATTGCCACCGGAGGTAAAAGAAAAATATGTGAGTTTGTTGTCTTCGTTTGCTGATGCTTTCGCTTGGGATTATTCAGATTTAAAGACGTATGATACCAATATAATTCAGCACACTATCCCAATCAAGCCTAATTAGAAGCCTTTCAGACAGAAGCTAAGAATAATCAACCCGAAGTTGCTGCCATCAATTGAGAAGGAGGTAAAAAGGTTGTACAAATAAGGAATCATTGTTCCCATCAGATTTTCTGATTGGATTTCATATTTAGTGCCAGTGCGGAAAAAGACAGGCGAGTTTCGATTGTGCATTGATTTCCAAAATCTGAACAAGGTGTCATTGAAGGAAAATTATCCATTGCCTAAGATGGATCATATACTGCAGCGAGTAGTTGGAGCATCGCGCATGTCACTACTCGATGGTTATTCTGGATATAACCAAATTTTGGTCCATGAGGACGACCGAGACAAAACAACGTTCACCACTCCGTGGGGAACTTTCCACTATGCCAAGATGCCATTCGGTTTGAAGAATGCTGGTGCAAATTTTTAGCGGGCGATGGACATGGCTTTTGCGAATGAGAAAGATGTTTTCCTTGTTATATACCTTGATGATTTGACGGTCTTTTCCAATTCAGATGAAGAGCATATGTATCACTTGAAAGTTGTTTTTCAAAAGTGCAGAAAATATGGTGTCTCGCTTAATCTTAAAAAGAGCTTGTTTTCCATGGATGAGGGCAAATTACTTGGTCACATTATTTCAAAAGATGGCATTTGTATTGATCCAGCACGTGTTGAAGAAATTCAACAAATTGACCCTCCCAGGAAAAAGAAGGAGATTCAGTCTTTTAATGGTAAGATGAACTTTTTACGCTGCTTTGTCCCTAACCTTGCTGAACATCTAAGAGAAATAACAAATAAGCTGAAAAAGGAAAGCCAAGTGAAGTGGACTGAAGAGGCGGTAAAGTCATTTAATTTAGTTAAGTTGGCACTATCTTCAGCTCTGGTGTTAATCAGCCCGGATTACACACAAGATTTTATTTTGTTTTCCTTTGCTTTGGAGCATACCATGGTAGCTGTGTTAATGCAGAAAAGAGATGGGCATAAGAAGCCAATAGCTTTATTCAGTCGAACTATAAGAGATGCAGCCTTGAAGTAAAACATCATTGAGAAGCAAGCTCTAGCACTGGTAAAAGCATTAAAGGATTTCCGGGTATACATTTTGCATTCCCATATTTTGGCTTATGTTCCTAACGCTGCTGTGAAAGATGTTTTAGTACAAACTGATCCGGAAGGAAGACGAGGCAAGTGGATTGCAGCTTTGCTGGAGTATGATGTGGAGATAAGGCCCACGAAACTTATCAAGGGACAGGGGCTGGCGAAGCTTATGGCTGAATCAAATTTTCATGCGCTAGACATAAATCTGATTGCTGCTATATCTGATGAGGACGAGGAGAATTCGCCACCTCAGGTATCGGAAATTTTTGTTGCTTCCCCATGGTATTCAGATATCGTGTATGTTATTCAAAATTTGTCATCACCGCCTGGCATGACTAGAAACAAAGGTAGAACTCTGAAACTGAAGGCTGCAAAATTTTGTATTTTGAATTCTGCACTGTATTGGAAAGATCCGGGTGGTGTTTTGTTAAATTTTTTGGTGGAGGAAGAAGCGAATAAGGTAATGGAGGATTTCCATAAAGGAGACTGCGGGGGTCACCTTTTTTGGAAAACAATAGCCAATAAGATTTTGAGAGCGGGATACTATTGGCCGACATTGTTTGTTGATGTGTATAAAACAGTCAAAGGCTGCCATGAGTGCCAGATTTTCGAAGGAAGACAGAAATTACAGCCTTTGCCACTTAAAACTATTGAGGTAAGTGCCCCTTTTCAACAGTGGGGTTTGGATTTCAATGGGGAGATCCATCCTCCTTCTTCAGGACAACATAGATGGATCCTAACAACGACTGATTACTTCATGAAATGGATCGAAGCAGTTCCCACAAGGCAGGCTACCGATTCAGTAATCATTTCTTTCCTTGAGAATAACATTTTGTCTCATTTTGGTTGCCCGAATAAATTGATCACTGATAATGCAACAGCTTTTAAATCAAGAAATATGATTGAGTTTTGTGCCAAGTATAAAATCATTTTGGGGCATTCAATCGCCTATCATCCGCAAGGCAACGGTTTGGCGGAATCTTCGAATAAACCTTTAGTCAACATCATTAAAAATTTTCTAGACATAAACAAGAAGAGTTGGCATAAGAAGCTGGTCAATGCGCTATGGGCTGATCGGGTGAGTCAAAATAAATCCATTGGTATGTCCCCCTTTGAGTTAGTTTATGGAGTAGATATAGTGTTTCCTACTTCTCTTGCTGTTCCGGTGGTCAAGCTTCTTCAGGAAGCTGGCAGTGAAGAAAGCCATATTCAGAGAATGATAAATCATATGATTCATTTGCAGCAAATGAGAGAAGAGGTTTTCCAGAACACATTTAAGTTGCAGGAGAGAATCAAGAAAATCTATGACAAGAAAGTGAAGGCGGATAAATTACAATTGGAGGAGGTGGTGCTGAAGTGGGATGCCAGGAATGAGGACAAAGGTAAACACGATAAGTTTGAAAATCTCTGGAAAGGTCCATTTAAGATTACAGCATATCAAGGTCAGAACGCCTTTCTTTTGAAGGAGATGAACGGTGAAGACTGTCCAGGAGGGCCGGTCAATGGTCGGCTGCTCAAGTGCTACCATTTTTAAGATGTTTTATGCTGATCACATTGTCATTGTACATATAATTTATTTCAATTTCATTGCAAGTGTGTACTGTGGTCTTTTATTCAGTTTGGGGCCCAAAGTGAAGGCTATAATTCTGAGGAAGGATTTCATTTTTGGTTTGAGTCTGTCTAGTCGGTTTGGTTCAGTCATTTCAGTTTTAAAAGTTGAGTCAGTTTGAGTCAAAGTTTCAGTCAAATAAATTCAGTCAACAGTCTTGAGTTGCTTTGTCAAAATAATGGACTCCATAGCCCAATGGACAAAGGCACTGTCTATCTCTTCCAGAGATCTGTAGTTCTGGGCACCTCCCAGGAGCTACCATCCCCATTGGAGCCAATTTTAGAGTCGGTCTTGCCATCCCTCCGTCAGAGATCATTTCTCTTATTGCATTTCATTTTTAGGTGTCTCATTCAGCTCATTCATTTGCATTCCGTTAGGGGGTATGCCATTATCTGATGGAAGGGTCTCTTCACTCGTTTCCCTCATGTTTGTACCTGCTGGGTTGGTCGAAATTTATCAAAATTCATTAAAGTTGATTTTAGTCATTTACAGTCATAGGTGGTATGTTGGTAAAAAAAAAGTCTTTCAGTCACTAGGTCTAGGGTTTGGTCTTCAGAATGTCAAATAATGCCTGCAGGCCATGAGGATGTCTTCAATAAGTTTTCATTTCAAGATTTTCATCATTAACAATGCTCAAGGATGTTTCTTCTTCAAAACTCTGTTTTGAAGAAGAAATTGTCAAATTAATTGTTTGTAATAAATATTTATTTTTAAAGTTTTCCGCCATGAAGTACTTCAAATGCAGCCTCTGGTCATCCTTTTTCGAAGTCCAAATGCCACCATCCCTGCAAAAAATCAACCAAGAAAGCCATCAATTCAGGCAAAAATCAAAGAGGAAACAAAAAGACAGAGTTGTATTAAAAGTGAAGAAATTCCAATTTTGAAACATTACAAAAGTGGGTCTTACAAAGAGAAAATCAAAGCCATGACTTTATAAAGATATTTTCATTGTTTGAAAAGCCATTTTCATCCAAGACATCAAAGAAAGTCGAAATTTAGTGGTGAGAGGGCGAAGCTGTCATTTTGGAGCCAAGACTGTGGGTAATTGTCTGCGCGGCGCGTTGGGTAAGAGCGCGATGCACATAGGCTGCGCCACGCACCGGGCCTCCTGCCACAGTGCATTTTTCCACTGGCGCGACAAATCCACGAGACGCGGTGCACTGGGCTTGTGCGCGGCACACAGAGCCTTAAAGACACAAATTCATCATGGCTCCATAAAAAATCAAATCGATTCAACTCATTTGTTCCAAGTAAGTTTGACAATGCTTGTTCAGTGATTTTAGTCATGTGTGGTGTTGTTTGGAGGCAAAGACATTCGAGCTTTGGTTGGTGAAAAAAAAACCTTATATCCATATCAAAATCTGCTCCCTTAGGGTTTGGAATGAAGTGTTGAAATTTGACTATTGGTGCTAAACACTCCCACTCCATTGTTCATTCGTGTTCCCATCACTGTCATACTGTTATCACAGTCCTTTCCTCTTCCCTCTGTCCCAAAACAATCATATCCCTTGTACCCATTTTCCCTATCACTAAACCCTATCAGCCCTCCCCCTTTCATACCATTTATAAATTCCCAATTCCCAAAACATTCAAGGACTATCTTTACATCCTTGATTTCACTTAGCTTAAATATATCTTGTCATTTCATTTATCCCTATCTCTAAAAACTATATTTCCCATCACCATCTCCCACTCCCATATCACTTATAAAATCCCTAAATCCCAAAGTTCCTAAACATAAATCAAGTGAATGTTTTTGCATTAATTTCACTTGACAAACTCCCACTTTTCCCATTGATCATACTTACCACAGTCTCTCATTTCATACTTGGTACATATTTGGTATTGAAAGACAAACTCTTGTTTTCACCACATATATATCAGCATATACTTGTTATACACATTACAAAGCGCCATGTCAGAGACAGATTCATCATATGAGCAAGGATATGATCAGGACAGTGATTCAACCACTAAGCTTAATGTACCGAGGAGGTCTCATAAAAGTGGTAGGCACGTCAGAGAAGAGCCCACTTCCTTGACTCAGTTGCAGGCCTGCCCGCTTGCAATGGCATGATTTCAGCAACATTCATGTTTTCAGTATTGTGAGATGATTGCTCAGATTCAACATCATCAGGAGTTGGTTCACTTATTTGTCCTACATTTGCATGATGGCCATGTAAACCTTGCTGGAGTGAACTTCACCTTGAAACCAGAAACCATTTCTTAGGCGACTGGGATACCAAACATAGGTGAAGAGTGGAATAAGATACAACAGCTGGATAGAGCATATTATGAACCTTACATCAGGCCTGGTTATATGAGGCAGCTCAGCAAGGTGTTTACTTTTAGATTCTTGAAGGAGTCCTATGCGCCATTAATGAAGCTCATCATTAGATACTTTAGTTGCGAGGGTAGATTCTCACGCCTTTATGCATACCACATCCGACTGTTGATGCATTTCAAGAGAGTGAGACTGATGAATATTCCATACTTCATGTGCTGAAACATAGAGCGGATGACTACCCTTGTGCAGAAGAAGACTCCAGAGCAGAAACATAACAACATTTATCATTATGCGCTCATCAAGATGATTGTGGTACATGAGCTTGGATTGCAGGGCATTGCATGGGAGGAGTTCATTTCCCGTCACTTCTTTACAGAACCTCAACCTCATCCAAAGATTGGTCACGATGTAGGTGAGCCTTCAAATCAGTTTGAGGTTCCTGAGACAGAGCCTATCAGTGTTCCAGTGTGTGTTACCTATCAGAGAGGTACCCGAGCCTTATTTGCAGCAGCACGACGAGTACTATCTCCACCCGGGGTGGAAGGGGTCTCGTTACCTTCGACAGCAGTGCGAGTACTATCTCCACATGGCATGGAAGGGGTATCACCTTCTACATCAGCACAGGTACAGGACAGAGGCAAGAAGCCTATGTAGGATGAGGGCCCCTCAAGAGGCCAAGATCTTGATTTTATATTGATTGATGTTGATTCGAGCTCTCCCAGCTCAAAGCTGAAAGAAATCATCCAGGAGCAGAAACTGAGATCGACACATTGAACGAGAAATTGAAGAGAGCTCAGTGGGTTATAAATTACTTGGAGCAGTGGAATAAACAATTGGAGGATCAGCAGACACTCATAGAGTTGTGGCAAATCCGTGAAGATCGTGAATTGGCCCGAAAGAGACCAGGTAACATGACAAAATTTGAGCGGGAGAGTTGCCTTACGAGAGTCAACATTCACCTTGAGAAACTATTGGTGAAGGAAAATAGGGACAAAGACATGCTCAGACATATGAAGAACCACTATTGGGCCCACACACATGTTTGCAAAGCGAAAATGAAGATCCTGAAAGCGAGGCTGAGAAGGGCACTAAGGAGGCGCAAAAGGCCTGATCCACTTTGAATCTTGGCTGAAGCTTCTTTGGCTGAGAATGAAACTTGATGGGGGACCTTCACTCCAAATTTTAGCAAGTTTGGGGAAAATTTTTTCATTTTTGAAATTTTGGTCGCAAAACAGATTTTTCCACGCGACGCGTCGCGCCGCTTGGCGCGCGCTTACGTTTGAGATATCTTCTGGAGGAAAAATTAATATTTTTGGGTTTGTTATGATAAATTATGCATTTTCAGAAATGGATGAGAGATTTCATCAAGTTCTGGATGGTCTTAAGGGTCAAAAACACTCCAAAAATGACCTTTCTGCCACCTTTTGCACCAGCAGGAACCAGTCTTGGGAGATTGAAGTTTTGGAGGAGCAAATGAACTCCAAATTGAAAATTTCCACTTGGGTTGGATAGTATACAGATAGGGATTTCCAACGAGCTATCATGAGCTCAATTTTTACTTTGGGAAGTGCCTCAAGAATAGGCCCAAAGTGGCGTGACGCATTGAGTTTCTGGGTGCGGCGCATAGAGAAATTTGGCTTCATTTTGACTTTTCAGCTCAGAAATTCGCCCAGTTTTGACTAGTTTCACTTTTTGATGTAATTATTGATCTATCTTGATGTAACTTGATGACTATGATGTGATTTTGGCTCACATTTACTTGTTCTAGAGGATTCATTCACTAAAAAGTGAAAATTAAATGAATGGATCAGTTTCCTAGCATATAGAGGCAAGTTGTTTGATTGCCTAGATTTCAGTTCCTAGTTTAGAATTGGTTGAAACAGCTCCTAGAATGATGAGCTTGACCCCTAGAGGCATTGGAAGGGGTTAGGATGGTCTATATCATGTATTTTCTGAGACATTTTCAGGGTTGTACTTTTGGGAATAGTTTGGCACCTCATTGTATATTCATTTCAGCTTTTTGGCAAAGGAAAGACCAGAGTTTTGCAGCACTTGTTGGGATCCTTGTGGCCCTGAGTTTTGATGATGTTTTTATCCATGTATCTGTAAGTTTCATTAATTTTTATGTATTCCATTTCCCTTCTCTTTTCTTCCGAAAATAAACAAATGAGTAACTAAGGTAGAATTCATTAGTTTGCTGGTGCTCTGCCTTAATATTTTGTTTAGTTTTATATGTTTTCGTCAGTTTGAAGAGGATCCTTGCACCTTCTTGCCCTCTTCATCTCCTTAGCAGTATTTTCTATCTGTTCATTGAATCTTAGACATCAAATCCATTGCCTACCCTGCCCCAACTTGAAATCTGCAAGAATTTGGCCTCATCCCCCAAGCCCAAAACTGTCTTTCCCTTTTTCCAACAAAAACCCTTAAAAAATCATTCCAAACTCCTTGATTAATATACCTAGCCTAAAATTAGCACTCATTTCAGTCATCTCAAGCCCTATTGATACATTTTTCCTGATATTGACCCGGAGAGAGCCCTCTCCTGTTCTAGTAGGGCTAGCTACCAGACTGAGCATGGTTTGGTGTTACCCTGAATCCCGCCTTCCTTTAGCCTAAGGTGGATTTGGGCAATAACAACCCTCTTGGAATTTCACTACATATTTCTGCCTCAAACTGCTCAACCCCTTTTGAAAGGCTCTTCTTGGATGTGAATATTGGTGAGAGTAATCTCATCCTCTCCATACTTTTTGCTTTCTTCTTGCTGCTTCTCCTCAGCACTTCTCTGATAACTTGATCTCACAGGTTGGGCCAGAGATCATGCTCTGATACCAATGTAATGTTCCAAATGGGGAAGAATAAGCTCAGTAGGGAATATATTAAGATATTACACTATGGTTTCATATCAATATGGAAACACACCAGCACTTCTAAACTAGAGATATACTGAATGGTCTTTTACTGGATGTGTCACCTCTAAAGAGAGGGTGAGATCCAGAGGCTACCTGGCCCGTTTCAGACTCTGTCTAAAGAAAGTTGGTGAAACACAGAAAGTATGGGAATAGAAAACTACTCTTGGATTTTTAAGCCCTTTGGATCCTTAGATCTATAGATCTAAAGAGAGGATCCAAAAGAGGAGCAAAAACCAAACAAGCAAGGAGCGGAAAATCTCTACTTGAAGAAAAATCTGCAATGGGCTCAAGAGAAACACTGTATAAGAAAACCAATGCAAAAATAACATAGAACAGGGATGGGTTCCCCTAGCTTAGGCTGTGTGGGATATCCATGCTAAATTTTAGCCAAAAAAAATAAGTTTAGAGGCCTTAAAAAGATCTCCCACAAAGATGACTAGCTAAAAATCAGCTAAAAAGAAAGGTTGGAAACCAGGAAGAAACCCCACTGCAGAAACTGCGTAGTTTGAAAAATAATCAGAGGAGGTCAGATTGCAATGTCCAAGGTTAAAAAATATACATAATAACAGAAATATAAATGGTCCTTCCTTCAACCAACTGAAATTTACATGAATAATAGAGCAGAAATTCTTCAGAAAAGACAACTCCGACATATGTAAGATTGCAGAAATGAATGAACAACGTTATTTTTCAAGAGGTACTATTGCTGTACTTTATATTCCAGATGTATGAAAAATATGTGGATGAAACATAAGATCTATTACAGATCTGGAAAATATATAACTTCCTTAACAAGATCCCTTTGGAATTTTAGCAAAATCATGTATAATAAACTATAGATCTGAATTACAAGTTACAGTACTGTAGAATACAGAGGTATTTATGAAGATGAAATTTATTAATGAAAATATCAGATCTAAGGAGACATAGATCAGCAATCTAATCCATGGATCACCATGGGAAAGGAAAGCCCAACACCAAGAGATATTCTCTTAAATTTGATATCAAAGTAGAACAAAAAACCCTCTTGGAAAATAACACAGTATGGGACTGAAACTGCGTTGAGGGTTCAATAAACTGAATAAAATGAAAGAAATTTCAGATCTGATACAAAATGTGAAGAAATACTCTCCTTGGAGGTTAAAGAACACAGTCCAAGAACATAGGCCCTCAATACAAGCTAGATCTAAGCAGATCTAGAACACCACTTGCTGCAAATCACAACAGCTGCAAAACCCTCAACGGGACAGCGTTGCTCATGAAAATTAAGCCAGTTATCCAACCAGATAGTGGCTCACTTTAGCAAAGAACTCCTCTAATAATCCTTAAGGGAAGAGATGAAACCCCTAAATAGGAATTCCAATCACAATCCTCCACTAAACAGTAGAGAATGGTATTTGTCTAAGCAGACAAATACTTCAGAAATATAATCTATCAACAACCCTCTTTTGCTGCCCTCCTTCTCCTTTTATAAGATGAGAAAGATCTTGCAAACCCTAAAACACTTTGATGATTTAGCCCTTTTCACATTAGAGGCTCCCTTCTAGAACTGCGCAGTCCCTTTTGGATATGCAATGAACCTAGACAACGCAGTTGATTTGGTCAAGGTGGACCTAGTCTTTGGCTCAAACCTCTTTCACACCTGCAAGTGATTATTTACATAGCCCTGATTTGTCTTTGTTCACATGAGCATTGATTTATTCAGACTTTTTAGTAGTTTTACATGTCCTCCTTTATTCATTTATTCCTAAAACATAGATTAAATAAAAATTGAATGTTTCCTCTTAGCTAAGGCTAAGTAGGAACATTACATGGAAGAAAGGTGGTTATGGGCCCTTAATTTGGCCCTATGCACCACACTCACGAGATGGTGGGAAACCCACAAGGCAGCACTTCTGAACTGGGAAAGATGTCAGGAAATGATGGTCCTGCGATTTAATGCTCTGCCTCAGATAAGAATTGCAAAGTTCTTCGACCCAAGAAACCCACACAAACATTTGCAAGTGTGGATGGATAATTTGTAGAATCAGACCTCTAAGGAATGGGTTCATTCATTTATCCATACATTAGGCCCAATCCCGACTGCCTGGTACTTGGATGCAAAACTGAATTAGCGGACCTCTCTCTGGAAAAACTTGTAGGAGGACTTTATCAGGACCTTTGGGTTGGTCGGAGGTTCGGAAGCATTAGACAAAGCTCTACAGGACCTAGATGCATATATATTTGGTAACTCTAACCTATCTACTAAATTTATGGAACCAACTTGGGATATGCAAATGTGAGACATTGCCAATTGCTGCAATATTATGATCGCTGAGGAAGAAGACAATCCGCGCAATGTCTCTATTCCAGAATTTGAAGGTGACTGCGTAGTTGTAGGACCTTCACTACAAATGGTAGATGTAATGAAACTGATAAAGCTGCACGAAGTCAATATTGGGACAGAAACCCATCCCAAGTTGGCCAAGAATGGTGATTATTGGGATAATGACACCATCAGCAAGGTGGCAGAGTTGCTGAAAGAATATCAGGACCTATTTCCAACCAAATTCTCCAAACGCAAGGGGATCATTGGTGACCTGGGAGTTATGCGCATCACACTCAAGCTCGATTCCCAACCAATCAAGCAGCGGCCTTACCGATTGAACCCGAAATAGAAAAAAAAAGTGAAGGAGGAACTGGATAAAATTCTCACTGCCAGTATCATAGAGCCAGTCGAACAGTCAGACTGGGTCAGCTCGATGGTTGTTCAGGAAAAGAAAACAAAGGGGGAAATTCAGATCTATGTTGACCTATGCAAGTTAAATGATGCCTGTATACATGACCTATTCCCAACGCCCTTTTTAGATGAAATACTACACAATGTAGGTGGTCATGAGGTGTACTCATTTACCAATGGGTTCTCGGGAAATAAAACTACATTTTCCACTGAATGGGGGTCCTTCCAGTATACTGTAATTCCATTCAGACTCAAGAATGCTCCTACTATATTCTCATGCGTCGTGGTTTCAGTGTTCAAAGAATTCATCCACTAGTTTGTATAAGTCTAATTTGATGATTGGACTGTATTTTTATTAGTATGAACGCATGTCTCAAACTTGCGCTTAATGTTAGATTCCTACCGCAAATACCAAATATCCCTCAACATCAAGAAGTGTATTTTCTGCGTACCTTTCGGCATTTTACTTCAGCATATAGTCTGCCAACAATGGCTGATGATGGATCCTGCCAAGATTACTGTCATCATCAACCTGGCTATCCCCAAAACTGAAAAACAGCTGCGCTCAATTTTAGGACACACAGGCTACTATAGAAATTTCATTCAGGGGTACACACAAATCACAATGCCGCTCGAGAAGCTACTTAAGAAGGATGTGATTTTTTTGGGACGAGGAATGTCAGAAAATTTTTGAACTACTCAAAGAAAATATGGTTTCGACACCTATTCTTGTCTTTCCTGATTGGATAAAGGAATTTCATGTACACGTAGACGCAACTGGGTGAGGGGGACATTGATCATCCAATCACCTTTGCTAGTCGAAAACTTTCAAATGCTGAACGCAATTATGCCACAACAAAAATGGAAGGACTGACCATGGTCTATGCACTACAAAAATATCGCCACTACTTGCTTGGAGGTCACTTCAAAATGTATACTAACCATTCGACCTTAAAATACCTAGTGAATAAGCCTGTGTTGGGGGAGAAAATATTCTGATGGTTGTTGTTGTTCCAGGAATATAACTTTGAAATCATAGTTAAATTAGGCAAGTTGAACGTAGGACTAGATCACCTATCCCGTATTGATACTGGAGAAGAACCTACTAGTCTGGACGAAGGCCTGCCTAATGCACAAATGTTCGCCATTAAGGTTGTCAATGCACACTTTGCTGATATCATCCAGTTCCTAACTACCAGTATGGCACCAATAGACTACTCGATCCAGCAAAAGAAGGAGTTGGTCACACGAGTGGCTGAATTTACTATCATCGCAGGCCACCTCTATAAGTTAGGTGCGGATGAAGTACTACGCAGGTATGTTCTGGAGCATGAGAGAAAATTCATCCTAATAGAAGCCCATGAAGGAATAGCAGGTGGGCACTATGCGGGAAAAGAAACGACGCAGAAGATTTTACGGGCTGGGCTATGGTGGCCTACTGTACATAGTGATTCCCAAGATTATTACAGAGCCTGTGATACATGTCAACGAATGGAATGGCCATCGAGGCGCGATGAGATGCCCTTACAACCACAAATGGCCCTACAAGCCTTCGATAAATGGGCCATATATTTTGTTGGACCTATTAATCCACCAGGAAAGAAATCAGGCACCTGTTATATAATCACTGCCACAGATTATGTGACCCGATGGGCATAAGCCCAAGCAGTAAGAGATTGTACTGCGGAGACTGTTGTGTGCTTCATTTTTGAGCAGATTCTAACCCACTTTGGGTGCCCCAAGATCCTCATGGGTGATCAGGGCACACACTTTGTTAATGAAATCATCCAAGCCTTGACTGAAGAATTCCAGATTCATCATGCAAAAAGCACTCCTTATCATCCGCAGGCTAATGGGGATGTTGAAGCATTCAATAAAATATTGGAACAGGTGCTAACCAAGGTTTGCAACGCTGGCCGTAGTGATTGGGACGTGCACACCATCAGTTCTCTGGGCCTATCGAACTAGTTGCAATAAGTTAACAGGACAAACCCCCTTTCGATTGTCTTACAGCAAGGAGGCCATCATGCCTATGGAGTATATTGTTCCTAGTCTCTGTATTGCAGCCTTTACAAACATGTATGACCCAGATGTCCTCAAAGAAAGCCTGATGCAGCTCACCGCCCTAGAGGAATACCAGTTTATGGCCAACTTTCATCAGCAAGTCCATAAAACACATGATAAGTGCTATAGGGTAATGTGCTTGGGTAGTGGTTATTGAATATCTCTCTCTATGCTTTTCGGTGCCCAAGGCAGAAAATCAGATTAGTTGTATAGTTCACAAAGATACTGCATATATTTTCAAGATGATTTATATCAATTAGTAAAACGAGATGAGAGATTACCTCTTTTTTGATCCCGGATCCTTTGGCAAACACTGAGTAGTGAAGCAGAGATCCTCCTTCACTAGTCCCAAATTCGAGTCCTGTGATCAAACAAAGCACTAGTGTAATCCCTACAAAAATATACTATTTATTAACTCAAATAAGCATATAATAAACATAAAATAACATAGATCTAAGCCATTAATATCATGCTATATTAGCAATTGGAAAATAATGAAAATATCAAAGCATAGAATGGAAAAAACAGATACAGTTCTATTGATTTATAAAAATGATGATTACAACTGTCGGTTGGACCAAGCTCTCCTCAGTATTCCAATCTCTCTCTCTCTCTCTCTTTCCTTGTATGTGATGGTGATCAAGGTGGTAAGCTCTCAATTTCACTTCACCGATCCTAAATTACCATATAGTAACAATGTAACTCCTCTCCACATGTATTCAAAAAACCTTCGACCTTGGACTAGTAACCCACAACTCCATTTTATAGGAGATGGAGAGGGCAGATCTTTCCCAACTCTTTCAACCAGTTTGAAAAGGAAAAAACCAAGATGTTTCCTTAGCTTTACATGAATTTTACTTCCTTGAGAGTCTAGTTTCTTTTGGTAAGGCCTAATAATAGGTTAGTGCCTTTCAGTTTCTATTTTGTACTGACTCTCCATGAGAAAAAGCTGGGTTTGCCAATCATTGTCCGCGGGATTTTTCGTGTTTTATGTTTAAACATGGGTAAAAATTCCCTTTGGGCTAAATAGAGAATTTCCCTAGTCACTAACGTGACCTTTACATGGATCAGAAACATTATAAAGCAGCTTAGCAGTTCCTGGGGTGCGTTACCTTGGCAGAAATAGGTTTTGTCTAGGTCACTTTCTTTCTTCCATATTACCTTCTCCTCTGAGCTAATGAGGAGGTAATTTGTACTATATAAGATACCCCCTAAAGTGTGAGGTCAGAGACGAAGCTGATGGCCGAAATAATTTATAATATGTGTATTAGAATTAGAGAGATTGGAGGACCTAGGAAAACCTGAAACAACAACATATGTCAGAAAATATAGTATTTGTCTTGAGTCGGGCATTCCCATGCTCAGTAGCTAATCAACATGATTTCTCTAAAACAGAGATATGAATAGTGTTTCCACTGATAAGTGTAACATGGAAATATTTGTCAGAACAGGATCAATACTGAAAAGCTGTCTCCATAAACAATATCGCAACTTGGGGAAGGAAACACAACTGTAATGATGTAACCTTCACCCCAAGGTCTTGGCCGCCACTTCACTTAAAATGCATATTTCCTTACATGTGAATGGAGGATCTATCGTCGAACATGTGGGAAATCGTCTGATTACCAGTCAGTAATGAAAAATGTTAACAGACAAGAGGGTGGCCACCGATAATGATGATGGTCCCCAAGATGCACAGTACAATCTAGCGAGCGTGAATAAAAGGAGTTGATGTCAAACACTCATAGAATCACTCGATGGGGAGCCAATAATGAAGAAACCCAATCAAATTCAAGATGATCTGCCACTAATGTCTGTAAGTATCTAGGTAATGATGTGTTTCTGGGTCCACTTCCTAGATAAGATGTTGCAGTCGATAGGAAGAGACCTGTCAAAAGGTAGGCACTGAGGCATCCTACATCAGTCAACATGAAACGGGAAGAGATGATGTTGTTTTTAATGGAGAATATGAAGAGTAAATGGGAATAACTGAAGACAAATAATTTCTGGCATGATGATCGGTTTGATTGATATGAGGAGTAGTAGATAGCGAGATCTTCTTGAACAATAGAAGGCACTCTAACATAGTACTAGGCAGCTTAGGCTTAATGAACACCAAAGAGTATTTAGTATTTTTGACTAGTATTACTAAGAGATGAGGGCTAAAATCATAGATGGTAGGGTTTGGCTAAATGTGAAAGAGTTTTTTGGGAAATGCCATGTTCAATTTTTTTGCTGCCAAATAATCCTTTCTTAAATGTAACAGAAGTAGTATCCATTTTGTCCAAATTTTTTCCCTGTCTGATTAAGTTTAACGAGTCCGGATGGGTAAACTCAGTGAATTTTTCATATTTAGAGAGTCTGAAAAATTTCCTAAAATACAACTCCAGGGGGTACCTTTTTCATGTCTTGGTAACCGGGCACAACAAAGGGAGAATAGTAAACCTGAAATGGTTCATTTTCCATGAGTTAGTCCGTCGAATCTGGAAAAATGCGAAATCTATGTTTGATGGACGTCTACCTCATTTTGTTATGAGTACCAGGAGATGAAGTAAACTCAATATTATTTGTGAAATTTTAACGAGTCCAACAGAGAAAAACTCAATTCTCTCCGTGAAGTTTTAATGAGTCACGCAGAGAAAAAATCGGTTACTTTTTCTGTTTAAAGAGCTTTGAAAAAGATGAAAATAATGGCTCATAGTCTTCTGTCGTGGTAGTTTAATGAGCCCAAAAAAAACAACTCGGAATTTTTTCTGTTTTACGAGATAGAAAAAAGTTCCTAAAAAGAAAGTTCGTTGCTTCTTCATGTTAGTTTTAATGAGCCTGAAGAAGAAAGCTCAAGGTTTTTCGGTTTTAACGAGCTAGAAAAATACCATAAAAAGAAGGCTCGATTCGGGATCGATGATTGGTCATTTCTGCATATAGACATTATGCAACTCATCAGAACATCGGTAATCAAGAGTAACAGTTGCGACAAACATGCAGTAGGAATTCACTACTTCGTTAGACCAACTGAGTGGGTATTTGCCCCCAGAAATGGCTATAAGAAGGTTGGAGACCCTCATTTTCACTGTTTTGAATGCTGTGATTGAGCTATGGGGTAAAAAAGTGGTGAAATTATTGCTGGCGATTGTGGACGATCCGGGTAATGGTTCTTCCTTCCACGAGATTCAGGTAAGATCTGGAACCTCCTGCTATCATTTCATTGTGTTTTTTACTTGTTTTTCTAGTTCAAAATAGAGATTTTAGCAAGCCCTAAAAAAATTAAGTGGCTAATGCTGGCTAGCAGTGATTTTCCCACGTTAAAAGCACCTCCCGTGAATAAACAATGCGTTAGCATGCACTGTTGGGCATTAGAGCCCATGTTAGGTGCAGTAATGTTTTTAAGAACTTTCTTTTTATCTTTTTGAAGCACTCCAGACAAATTATAATCTATAAAAAATGTTGATTTGGCAGGTATAAAGCTGTTCATCATGAGTATCTGGCGAGAAAGGGAACATGAGTGAGAAGAACATGAGATGTTCATTGATGCAGCTATTTTGCTGGTTCTCCACAGGTGTGATTTGCTAAAGTATGCTCGATTGGAATTGATGAGGGGACAAGAGGACCTTCTGAGGTGGATAAATCAACTTTGGGATGATCACCACCACGTCTTTCGTATCGGGGGAAATGAGCTCTCGATTGAGAAAGATGATATCTATTTTTTGACTGGTTTTTCATGCCATGGACCAAGGCCTAACTTGACCAGGTCCAGGGCGGATCCTCGTACTATTGCTGACTTGATCCTTGCTCATTGCATACGTGATACTGAGGAGTTAGCAACCGGGACCCTATTGCATGGATGGCCGCAAGACCACTGAGGTCTCTGTTATGGATGATAGTTCGCTTGGTCGGGGCAAAGAGTTAGCATGTGGCCACCAAGGCCCAGTTGTTGTTAGAACTAGATTGTATGCAACCCCAAGTTTTTGACTGGTGCGAAGGTGTTGTCCGTCGACTTCGTGTAGAGCTGACATCGTGTAAGACCCGGACTAAGAGAGATTTTGGTTATGGTACACTGGTTGCTTCCTTCCTACTAGAGCAGGTGTCGGTTATGAGACCCAGGATTATTATAGATGTATTGGGCCCACGAGAGCCGAGACAGGCTCGATGGGCAGCTTTGATACCGTGGATGGGAAAGGGTCCCGTCCGTCATTTCTTTGATGATGGGTTCTTTGATTGGCTTAACCACCAGATCGTCATGATTGAGGACTATCCCTATGCGGGGATGAACTTTTCAGGAGATCCAGAGTTAGTGTTGCCCCCGGGCACTCAGAGGGGTCTAGATGGTAAGAGAAGGATTGATTAGTGTAGTTGGAAGTATTTTTTGTCTTTTGAATGTTTATGTAATTTTTTTGGTTAAATGGGTGAAAACATATTTTGACATGAGGCTTGTTTTCTTGACATAGATGTGGCACCTGTTCGCCCAGCCGGAGCCCCTCGTTATGCACAGCGAAGACTATAGCTACCCGGGGTTGGCGCAGCAGCAAAGGATGTGGAAGCCTCCAAAGAGAGTGATGATACCTAGATTTTTCATGAGCTTTCCAGGAGCCTGGAGGGTTTAAGCACGGGTGTACCACCTCTTCCTATGAGAGAGATTCCATTTCGTTTGCAGCGGTATATCGTGGGTGTGCCGGAGATATACCTGGTGCCTCTCAGGAGGATAACTAGGGAAGTTGTTTGAAATTTTGAGCATCTGGCGTAGCTGGAGGAGGAGATGTGTAAATGTCATAATGAGGCTTAGTGTAGCCAAATTTTGTAAAACACCCAAGTTTTGGGAGATTTTTTGATGTAATTTTGATCTAGACACAACACACACACACACACACATATATATACATACTTTTGGTGATTTTGTTTATTTATGTGTTTTTTAATGTTTATGTATTTTCTATGGGAAAAATATATACTCATGTGTAAATATTTTTATAACAAATGTGACAAATGCCAATCTAATACATAGTTTGCCAATGAATCAGCTAATGCATTAAATTCTGTAGGGATGTGTTCAAATGAGATGGTTTGAAACTGACGTTCTAAAATTCGTAACCTTAAAAAATAACATAACAAGATTAGATGACGAACGTGATAATGATTGTTCAACTGCATAACGACGAGTTGGGAATCTAACCTGACCACTAAATTGGAGATGTCACAAGATGCAGCTTCCGTGAGGAGTTGTATCACCGACATGTACTCAGAAATGTTATTGGTGACGCTACCTAGGAAAATTCCCCCAGAACCAAGAAGTTCTGACTCAGGTGTGTTGAGAACCCAAGTAGCTAAAGCAATGTGTCTAGTGTGACGACTAGCACCGTCCGCATATCCGATGTATGATAAGGAGGATGACGACATCTGTGTGAAAGAAAAATATTGTATATGAGAAAAAACACCTCAAAAACCCAAAAATATCTAGAGACATCAAAACAATAGACAAAAATTATATACATAAAATTACAAAGCATATGCCTAATGAGAAACTAGGCAAAATACTTCTTCAGATAGAGCCCGTTGCGGGGCTCTACGAGCGGAATTCCATTGTAGTCTTGAAGTTCATAAGCTCCTTTTGAGAGGATTTTGGTGACTGCGTAAGGACCAAGCCATAATGGTTGAAGTGTTCTTGCCCCCAAGAGGTTGTGAATCTAATCATAGAGTAGTACAAGATCACCCTCTTGAAAAGAACGAGGCTTGACAGATTTGTCATATTGAGCTTTGACTCGGCGTTTGTGGGCTTTGAGTGCTAATGTGGCATCTTGAAGAGTCTCGTCCAAGTGATCGAGCGAGAGCAAGCACTCTTCTGTGGTGGTGGTGCCGAGTAGGAGTTCAACAACGAGCTTGAGTGATGGAATCTCACACTCGATTGGAAGTACTGCCTCCAGGCCAAATGCGAGTTGGAATGGCATGAAGCCTATGGCAGTTTTGAATGATGTACGGTATGCCCATAACGCGAAATATAACTTTCGATGCCATTTGGTTTTATGATTGCCTACTAACCGATGAATCATGGTTTTGAGGATGCCATTTACAGCTTCAACTTGTCCATTCGCTTGTGGATAGTAGGATGAAGACTGATCTTGTCGAAACCCTAGCATGGAAGTTAATTCTATCATCATATGGTTCTGAAAATGTGATCCATGGTCAATGAATATTGAAAGGGGTACTCTGAAACGACAGATAACTTAATTGAATAGGAACAAAGTGGTGGTTTCTCCATCGGCTCTGAAAGTGGGAATGGCTTCTGTCCATTTCATAAAGTAATCGACCGCCACGATAATGTAGTTGTGCCCATCGACCGAAGTGGGGTTGCATGTAATGAAATCTATTCCCCATTTAGTGAAAGGACAAATGGAGATAACTGGGTGGAGGGGGGCGGGGTGAGCATGCATTTTCTTTGTGAAAATTTGACACAGATGGCACTTTTGGATGGTTGTGATGCAGTATTTAAACAAAGTGGGCCAATAATAGCCTACACGCAAGATTTTCTGGGCAGCAGCTATGCCAGAAAGATGACCACTGCACGCCCCTGAGTGACATTCATTTAAAACTCATTCCACTTCGTCAATAGTGAGACAACGCCAAAGAATAGTATCGACACCATGACGATATAGAGTATTGTTGAGTACGAGGTAGTGTTTCGCTTGGTGGAAAATATGATGACGATCATTCGATATGAGAGTTGGGTGGAAGCGTTGAGTTTGGAGGTAGAACAAAATGTATCCATACCAAGGATCAGAAGAATCGACTAAGAAGATGGATTCATCAGGAAATGGATCATGAGCTACATCTCCTGGGTCGATTCTGGGAAGATCCGACAGTAATTCAACAAAGACTAGAGATTTCTTTTCTTTGGCAGTAGTGAAAACCATGTCAAATTGTTGGAGGATCACTATCCATTTGGAATATTTTCCTCCGATAACTTGGAAAAACAAAATTTGTTGCATGGGATTCTCCAAAGCAATAACAGTAGTCTAACGTAGTAATATATAGTGTCGGAGTCGAGTGGCAACGAAGATCACTGCGAGGGAGAGTTTTTCCACATGTGAGTATCGTAGTTCGGGTCCGATGAGACCTTTTGACAAGTAATATATCAAATGTTCACTATCATCATTGTGAACTTGAACAAGAACCATGCCAAGTGAGGATGGTAAGGCTGCCAAGTAGAGGAGAAAGTCACCTGAATAATCGGGGGCACTAAGAAGTGGGGCGGAAACAAGTGCTTGTTTCAAGTCGTCAAATGATTGTTGAGCTTGGTCATCCCATAGATATAGTGTTCCCTTATTTAATAATTTCATAAAGCTTTTTGTCATCTCGGCATAGTTCACGATGAAACGACTTAAAAAATTTTCCTTCCCTTGCAAACGTTGGAGTTGTAGGATGGATTATGGTGCAGGAAATTCAACGATTGACTTAAATTTATCGAGATCAACCCTAATACCATGCTTGGAGATAATAAAACCTAGAATACATCCAGACTCGACAAAAAATATGCACTTATGTGGATTTAGATTTATATTGTAGAACCTACACCGGGCGAAGATTTGTTTTATGTAATGTTCCTTTTTCAGGAATGTCAACAATCAGCAAGCTATTCCAGAGATTGACTGAAGGGGAATTTACCAGATATGTCACCTTCTCAAGGCAGTGTGAGATCCGGAGGCTATCTGGCCCTTTTCAGATTCTATCAATAGAGCTTCTTGAAGAAACCCACTCAAAAGTGAGCTACAACAATATGTAAACAAATACATGAAGAGAAACTTGCTACAATCTTAGAAAATGATAGAAGAACTCATAGCCATTGTATTAGCTCATAGCAGCAAAATAAGTGTACAATATATTGAGGGAAAGATCACTCAAGAGAGGGAATTATCAACCTCAAAGAACAAGTGCATGAAGCATGAAATATATTGCTGCATAAACTGCCCCAGCTATGACTGTGCATTCTTCTAGAGACACTACTACATACAAATGTGAAATAGGATGATATTGAAATATAGCTCAAGAAATGAGGGAGAGTGAGCTCTCAACCCCTAAAAACAATAATACAATGATGATACAACAATCCTCGAGAGGATTGGCTACACTAGATGCATAAAATTGAAAAATACCAAAATGCCGGAGTTGCTAGGTAGCTGCAGCAACTCATAATAAAAATAGAAGGAGATGGTAGAATCTACTCTACAATCTGAATCAATCTCCTCCAAAGGATTCCCGGATTGTAAGGCTGATCCTGACACTGGAAATCTCTCCCTCCAATGTGATGGTGCAAACCCCCACTGCAGACTAACTTTGGAATAATGCAGTCTATGGAAGGGACTGCGCTAATGAAGATGGGAGAAAGCTTGGCCGGCTGCCAAATCTGCAAATGAGCTCAATAACACTCCTCAGTGATATCTCCACTAAATGGAGACTCCTTTCTTTGCAAATAAAATCCCGGAGTGATGTGGTGGAAGCCTCCACTGCAACCCCAACAACACAATGTCTTCTTGCTACAAGAATAACGCTGTGATGGAAGAGAATGCTTTGGTCTTGAGTCAAGATGTGGAGAAATCTGAAGATCAATTCCTCAAGAGGCCTCTCATGAGGAGGAAGGAATCCTAAACAAGAATTCCCCCAGCTACTCTGCTAAACAGCAGGAGTATGCTCCTTGTCTCTCAAGACAACGAAATCAATAATCCAATCATGAGCAAAAATGGTTGTCTTGCCCTCCTATTATACAATTGTGAGCTCCCTCTCCATGGGCCCCACTTAATTAGGGTTTTCCTTCTCAAGGAATCTTCCCTCCTTCTCTATTTCATTGTACCACAATGTGCTTTCCACCTCATAATCTGCGCAGTTTGACTATGGTCAACTTCACCCAGCCACTTTGCAAAATAACCCCCTTTCACACATGGAGGTGTGAAATCAAATAAAAAAGTGATAAATTCTAAAAATATGAGGGATTTTATTGTGATTTTCATTATTCATGGGTCTCCTTACCCATTTATTTTCCACCTATGAGAAATTAGCAAAAATTAATGTTCCAATTTTCTGCATGAAAATTTTGGAACATTACAGTCCTCCCCTCCCAAATGTTGCTTGTCCTGAAGCAAATGCAAGGATAGAACTGGAAAGCCTCCTCTCAAGGCATGGAGTCTGTGAAGTGTCTGAGGAACATCTTCCTTATGTGAATCCTCCATCTCCAAGATATGAACCATGCAAAATGAGTCACCTTCTAACTAGGCAACTCCTGAAGATAATCCTCCACCTTCTGCTCATGTAGAATAGGTGGGCTGAAATTCTGAACATGGTAAGATTCATGGCTTACCCCACACTGTCCTCTTCTCCACTCATGATAAATGTGGAGTGCAAGCTGAACTCGGGCTGCAATACTGTTGCCTTCAAGAGGCAATATGAAGTCTAGATCCCCAAGGACCTCTCCTCCAACACTGAAAATCAAGTTGGCCCAAATCACCTCATATGTGATGAGTTGGAATTCATCATCATATGGAATCCAAAAAATCATAGGGTTCACCTCATGGAAAAAAAAGTGGCGGAACATGGTGACCATATCATCTCCCATACTCCCCTTGGAGCATGAGCTGCAAAAACAATGGAGGTCTTTTCTCCCAAAGGGAACATCCCCCCAATGAGTCTCTACCTCCTCATGATACGTATGGGTTTTCTGCTAATATATGGCTAAAACATAATGGTATTCAAGGGAGACCCAAGCCACCCGATCAAACATGTAAACCATGAAATGCCTCCTCCAAAAATTCAGACTCTCTAGATAGCTCCTCCCATATGAAGGAAAGAGGTGAAGCTTGGCAATCATGGGTTTCCCATTGTTTCCCCTTAAACATAGAGCATGTAAAATAGGGAGAATCATACTCCCAATGGACATCTTCAATTCATGTGTCACTTTCCAAACAAAGCTCCCCATGTCAAAAGAAAATTCTGTAATGCATGGAAGCAAGAACCAATAGAAACAAGTTGTCATATGACAACCAAAAAGTGGATCATAGTTCCATTCATGGAACCTGCACAGTGCACTCACTGCCTGCATCAAAATAGAAAAAAACAAGTGCTTTTCCAGCCACTTTTTTTCTGCCACAATCATCTCGTAAGATGGAAACATGAACATAAACTATGGTTTCAATAGTGCCCACCAAGAATCATGTGGCATCCCCCACAATCCACCCATGAAATAGCCAATCTCAATGCTGCAAATGGCTCCAAGTACATCATCATATAAAACATGAGAAAGGATGATCCTCCTCAATACCATATGCTGATCATATAAAGTAAAGGAAGGCAAATAATAATACAAATGTATACCTCCTCTACCAGGTACTATGGACATTGAGCTGAAATGGCTCAACTAAAAGTGCTCCCTTACTCCCAATGAGTAGGAAGGTGGCTGTGACATCCTCATCATCTTCATTCAGGCTATGCATCTCTCCATATGCTGATATATATCATGCTGGATGCCCTCCCAAATGAACTCCTCTACCAAGGAAAGATATGCATCAAGATGCATGGAAAAGAAGTCCTCATGTGCTGCATGTAGTAGCTCCTCCTTGAGACTAGAAGTTCTAGTCAAGAAGATCCTGCCATAGGAATAGATGACCACATCATCCACCAGGTATCTGTCATCTCCATATGGGTCATCAAGAATCATGCATGCACCAAGATCCTTGGAGTACTCTACCAAAATATTAGATCTACAATATGGATCAATCCTCCTCAATGATAGTGTTGGTGATTTGGCATGTGAAGCTCCACTCATGCTACTGTATGCTACCTTAACATCCCCCATGCCAAATTTTTCCTCCAAAATCTTCACCTCTCCAAAATCCAAGAGCGGTGAATCCCAAAACATGATGCCTCTCATCAATGATAGATCTGGTGGTCTCCCTGGTGGGATGCCCCTATGCAATGAGGCATCAATGCCAAGAGTGGACTGTACATATGGTTGGGCAACCTTGCCCTTGCTCTCCCTGCATAGTACAAACTTTCTTCTCTTTTCCTTAAATTTCTGGAATTGAGAAGAGTGTGTGCCTCCCATCACATGATGCTGCTCTTTCTCTCCTCCTCCTCCTTCCAGCTGCAAAATGGCACAATCATGCTGCTCACTGATTGTGCTTGGACCTCCATGTATGAGATCCTGGGGAATTTCCTGCAAAGATGCAAGAATCCCTCTTATTGGAGCATGTGCTCCTCCTTCCTCTGCATGAGGTACTAGATCAGCTCTATGTTTGACAGCGCTATTTCCCTTCTCGTCATCAACATATGTGGGCAACTCCTCCAAAATGAGAGCCTCTCTTGAAAGAGAGACCTCCATGAATCCTTGTGCCAAAATGCAAGATGAAGGTCTTGCCTCTAATAGAGAACCATGCAAGATATCAGCCTCCTCTAAGGGTTTCTGAAGTGATATTGAGCCCATGAATTCCTCCATCACATGCAAGGGTTTTGTTTTTCTAGCAATATTTGTTTCCTCCACATGTGTTTCAGATTTCTCCCCACCAAATTTTTCCTTGAAAGCCCTAATGAGCATTAAATAGGAATAAGTATTTTCATTTTTCAAAGCAAAGGACTCAAATAACCACCATGCATAGAATTTACCTCCCAAGTGCAGCGCTGCTACTCTGATGGCTTCATTTTCAGGAATCTGATGCTGCTGCAAAAAGGTGTCTAGATCTTCAATCCAAGCCTTGGATGAATAAGTAGAGGAACCATCAAAGATAGATAGAAGAAATCTATCTCATCATGCTTCTTTCTCCTCCTCACCATGATCTTGCAAAACTCTGGGAAAGAGATGTGATCTCTAAACTTCTGAGCTTGAGATTCATACTCATGTAAGAAACCACTAAGAGTTCCCTTCTTCGGTACGCCTTCTTCTTCTTTTATTCTCATGGCAAAGATGGCCATGTGACTGCACTGTACCCCTTGGTGTGTAGCTGCATGCTCAAAATCCTCATGGAAATATCTAGAGCTGACCCTTGATTCAGCCCTTTTATTTTCTTCTCCAAAATATGGAGCCTTTTTCCTGCTTATTTCTTGGTCTCCTTGATGAGAATAGGAAGTGCAGGGTTCCTCCTCTTCTTCTTGATGCTCCTCCTTGGAGAGGTTCTTCTTTTCTCTAAAAAATGATGAGAACAAGATCATCCTCTTCATCATCTTGATTTCTTCTTTCTTGGGCTTGAAGGCCACGGGCTGAGCCAAGAAAGATGCTTTGATACCACAGTAATGTTCCTTTTTCAGGAATTTCAACAATGAGAAATCTATTCCAGAGATTGACTGAAGGGGAATTTACCAGACATGTAACCTTCTCAAGGAAGTGTGAGATTCGGAGGCTATCTGGCCCTTTTCAGACTCTGTCTATAGAGCTTCTTTAATAATCCCACTCAAAAGTGAGCTACAACAATATGTAAACAAATACATGAAGAGCAACTTGCTACAATCTCAGAAAATGATAGAAGAACTCATAGCCATTGTATTAGCTCATATCAGCAAAATAAGTGTACAATAGCTTGAGGGAAAGAGCACTCAAGAGAGGGAATGATCAACCTCAAAGAACATGCACATGAAGCATGAAATATATTGCTGCATAAACTGCCCCAGCCATGACTGCGCAGTCTTATGGAGAGACTGCTACATACAAATGTGAAATATGATGATATTGTAATATAGCTCAAGAAATGAGGGGAAGTGTGCTCTCAACCCCTAAAAACAATAATATAATGATGATACAACAATCCTCGAGAGGATTGGCTACACTAGATGCATAAAATGGAAAAATACCAAAATGACGAAGTTGCTGGGTAGCTGCAGCAACTCATAATAAAAATAGAAGGAGATGGTAGAATCTTCTCTACAATATGAATCAATATCGTCCAAAGGATTCCCAGAGTGCAAGGATGATCCTGACAGTGAAAATATCTCCCTCCAATGTGATGGTGAAAACCCCCACTGCAGACTAACTCTGGAATAGCGTAGTCTATGGAAGGGACTGCACTGATGAAGATGGGAGAAAGCTTGGATGGCTGCCAAAATATGCAAATGAGCTCAATAACACTCCTTAATGATATCTCCACTAAATGGAGACTCCTTTCTCTGCAAATCAAATCCCGGAGTGATGTGGTGGAAGACTCCACTGCAACCCCAACAACACAATGTCTTCTTGCTGCAAGAATAATGCTGTGATGGAAGAGAATGCTTTGGCCTTGAGCCAAGATGTGGAGAAATCTGAAGATCAATTCCTCAAGAGGCCTCTCACGAGGAGGAAGGAATCCTAAACAAGAATTCCCCCAGCTATGCTAAACAGCAGGAGTATGCTCCTTGTCTCTCAAGAAAACGAAATCAATAATCCAATCATGAGAAAAAATGGTTGTCTTGCCCTCCTCTTATACAATTGTGAGCTCCCTCTCCATGGGCCCCACTTCATTAGGGTTTTCCTTCTCAAAGAATCTTCCCTCCTTCTCTATTGCATTGTACCACAATGTGCTTTCCACCTCATAGCCTGCGCAGTTTGACTTTGGTCAACTTCACCTAGCCACTTTGAAAAATAGCCCCCTTTCACACATGCAGGTGTGAAATCAAATACAAAAGTGATCCCTTCTCAAAATATGAGGGATTTTATTGTGCTTTTCATTATTCATGGGTCTCCTTACCCATTTATTATCCACCTATGTGAAATTAGCAAAAATTAATCTTCCAATTTTCTGCATGAAAATTTTGGAACATTACATTTTAGGTGTGCAAGGTGATGGGATCGCTTCTTGGAGTGAGCCGGGAGGTCATCCAAGTATGCTTGTACAATATGCCTAATGTCATGAAAAGCATAGTCCATAGCCCTTTGAAAAGTTGCTCCAACATTATTTAGAATGAATGGGAGTTTAAGATATGCAAACGTGCCCCAAGGACAGATGAAAATAGTTTTATGTTGGTCATATTTTTTAATCGCAATCTGGTTATACCCCGAGAAACCATCCATGAAAGAAAAAGAATCATATCTGGTGCAATCCTCAAGGATCTGATCTATGAATGGCCTAGGATAATTGTCTTTAGGACAAGCAGCGTTCAGATCACGATAATTAACACAAACTTGGATGGTGCCTTGTTTTTTTTCTACGGGGATCGAATTGGAAACCCATTCTGTCAAAGGAATGGGATAGATGAAAAAAATGTTAAAACGTTTTTCTACTTAAGTTTTGATGGCGACCGCTTTGTGTGGGTGGACAGGTCGAAGTCATTGTCGAATTGTTTTAGCATTATCATAAACTTTGATTTCGTGCTCGACTATAGATGGATCTATGTCGGGCATTTCGTTGTAAGACCAAGCAAACACATCACAAAATTATTTAAAGATGGACGTGAAGTGTGCAATTTTTTCGGGATTGCAATCTGCTCCAATTTGAATTTTTTCCATGATACCCATTTTGACCGAGATATCTATGAGCATTGTCTTAGAAATATTTCCCATGTTCCCTTCTGAATCGATGGTTTGAACAGTCTTGTAAACGGAAGGGACCATCTCAGGTGGGTTAAAGGATGGGATTTGAGTAGTTATTGTGTCCGAATCAAACATTGAAGCGTGATGATGGAATTATCCCCAAGGTCATTCTTCTAGAGACATGATCTCTCAAATAGCTTCGTTCATAGGTAGGATTTGATTGAGGAGATATTTAGAAGGAACTGTGATGGGCGGGGAGTTTGTACCATTGGTAAAAACCATAGCCATGGAGGGTTCAAATGTAATTTGGATGGTTTGGTAAACCAGCTCGGTTGGTGAGAGTGGCATCTGATCTCCATAGGAATCAATGTCTGAAGGTGCTGGTAGGATCCATGGGTCGATAGATCTATCCAATGTGGTGGATATCATTGCAACTGTATTTAGAACCTTAGGCGGCAGGAGAGGAAAACAACCCATTAGGGAAGATGCCTTTAGAAGACCAGTATCAATACTGACGTATGAGTCAGGAACGCCTCCTATTATGGGTACAGTGCTACTTGGTAATGTGGCATAATCAGGGGTGTAAAATGATAACTGATCCACTGTGACTATTTTCCTATCCAACGGAAAGAGGAGTCGGAAAATGGAAGAAAAAATTGTAGTCATTGCATATGACCAACTACGACCTAGAAATAGATTATAGTCGAGATGACGATCTATGACTTCAACGTCCACCATTATTGTTTTTCCACTAAGTGTAAAGGGAAAGCTAGCAAGATATCCTTTTGGGAGGAAAGTGTGGCCATTGAAAGCTTTGAGGGAATTTGATGGTAGAGACAAAGTGGGAGAACCCAAAGCGAGCCAACAAGTAGTTGACATAATGCAGGTCAAAGCACCTTCGTCAATGACAGTACGATGGATTGGTCTCCCTTTCGACACAACTTGTATCTGGAATGAAAGTTGGTGTGAGAGGTGAGGTTTATATTTCTCCATGTCAAAAATAGCTAGTGTAGAATCCTAGGGGTCAATCCCACCAATGGCTAAAAGTAAGGCTTTCCTTTGTGCTGGATAAGTTTGCAATACTTCGAGAGAAAACATGGCTGATGGTGCCTGCACCAAATATTCTACAATGTTGTAGTTTTGGGCAGCACGTGCAGAGGTGTTATGAGTCGTGCGTTGAAGTGTCTCTTTGGGGGGATGAATCGTGGGGTCAACAGTAGGTTTTTCGATATGAAAATCGTTGGGAAGCGATGGGTTTTAACTGGTACCAGGTTCCTGAGTATCTATGATAGGATTTCCATAAATTTTGGCTCGTGTCTAAAGTTCAACACTTTCTATGCCATAAATGGCAGATGATCCTTCATCGAAAGGATGTGAACCACCATTGCTCCTTTGCAGGGGTTGTGGCAGGTTTGCAACCATGTGTTGATGTTACTGCTGTGGATTAGGGAAGGGATTATGTAGGGTGGCAGGTGTCCTCCCAGAGTCCTTGTTTGCGATAAAATCTATGCATTGCTACAACCAAGGAAATTTGTATGTCAAGTGGTCCTCCGCACAGATTTTGCAAGGAAATTTCATGGGGTTTTCCTTCCCTTTGTTGTTTTTAGCAGTTTTATTCTTATTGGGATTATTCTGATGGTTCAGCTGCTCTTCCGAAGAAGATATTTTTTTCTTGTTTTTCTTATTCTTTCCACTGGATTTTCATGAAGTTTGCACAGAATTTACCTCAGCAGTAGAAAGAGTAGTCGATTGGTTAGGGCCAGTGGTAGCCAAAGATGGCTGGGAGGTTTTCCCCCGAGACTGTTTTGTGGCTATGCTAGAGATTGTGCCGACGAGACCGTCAGCGTGGACTCCGGGTTTCTGAGTAACGGGAGAATTTGGATTACCAGGGGCATGGGGGAGTAAATCATATAGCGTGCCAGATTGTGAATAGATTAAATCTAAATGCTGGGCACAATGAATAGATTTATCTTCTGTGACCGCCCCGGATAGGCTAATGTATTTAGATAGGGTTGGTAAGAGAGATTTACAAAACCAATTAGCTAGGAGATGATTCGGGATTGGCGCTTTGACTAGCCTCCTCCTATGCCTACATTCATGAATGTGATCAGAGATGTGGATGGCGGTGTCTTGGCGCAACGAGGTTAAAATTTCCATACCAGTTTCATATCTGATAGGTAATTGATTTTTTTTTAGAAATTCCGTAGCTAAGGCGCCAAAAGTGTTGATGGCCGTGCATGGTAATTCAATATACCACTTTGCAGCATTGCCAGTGAGAGTGGGGGGGAATAGCCAAAGCCAAATACTATCATCCACCATGGAATTAGATACAGACCATAGATAAAAGGTGGTGATGTGTGAAGCCAAATCCTCCCCTTGTTTCCTGTCAAATTTCGGGATGTCAGATGGAATATTGTGCCGAACTGGAGGCCACAGCAGGTTGTGATTGATGGGATTGTTAGTCAGTTTACAGATGTCGGGGATGTCTAGAGCTGCTAAAAATGGCAATTGTGTGTTTTCCCCCTGATCTAGCCAAGGAAGTCTTGGCTGACTATTTGGACCATAGGGTCCACCCATCAACGTGTTACCAGTAGGATAAGTAGGAATTTGTTGATAAAAATCTCCTATCGGTGGTGGTGTAGGGATATATGGTTGTTGTCTATATGGTATATTGTATTGTGGGGCGAACGGTTGGTTTCCCCCAGGATAAAAGTGCCCCCCTTCTCCAGATGGATGTTGGGGTGGATTGGCCCATATGGATGCAATAGAGCCGGCTGGAGGCATGATGCTATGTGCATAATTAAGCAACTATGTGGATCCTACACCAAGATTTAGACCACTTAAGGGAATAGTGTTAACAATAGGTTGTCCGGTTTGTCCTAACGATTGCAGGGGTAGCAAAATGTTCCCTGTTTTTTGCGTGTTGGTGACATTGTCCTCTGGTATGGAGGCCAAGGGGTTTGAACTCAGCAAAGGATTCCAACCAAAAGGGTTGCTAAAAGGAACCTAAGTAGTCCCACTCGTGGGAGGGGGAACCGTGGGTCCCGTTATGGTCACCGTAGGAGTAGATCCCGAAGGAATCGAGGATCCACTGATAGTTGTAGCGAATGTAGGGTTAGGACCAGGTAGAGGTTGAATACTGGGGTTACCAATTATTGGTATAGAACTTACTACTGGTGGGAGGGTGGTGGCGAACTTGGGTTGGTTTCCATTGGTACCAACCCCATAGGTTCCAGTTGTGAAATGGACGTTGGTGTGGCTGAAGAAATTTCTTGCAGTGTAATCTGAACTATCACAGGTGCCAACAGATTAGTGAGTGGAGGATTGTAAGGAGGTATGATGCCTTCTATAAAAGGGTCCCCTGGAAATTCCGTGTGATATGGGGCTATGTGAAAATCAGGGGTTTTTAATGGAGACTGCTCTTCCGTGGAAGGAACGGGTTCACCAAGACTCAGTTCTTCCTTCGGTGTCAAAGGAGGGAGACCTGGCTGTTGTTGAGATAGACGGTGATGGTCGGAAGACGCCACGCTGACCTATTTATTTTAAGAAAATTTTAATGATTTTTGATGTATTATAAAGTCCCAGTGACAATAACCACACACCTAAAAAAGAAAAAAGAAACAAGGACTCACTAAAGATCAATCAACAAGCAGCCAGAATAGGGTGCCCTGTTTGAGTACTACCGTTTGCTGGATATGAAACCCAATATCACAATAGAATAAAAATAGGGTTGGTCGTAAGTACAGTTATGGTTACTCTAGAGCTTCGCTGGAACCTTAGAAAAAAGGTGTAAGTACTCTCGTGGAGACAAGTACCCTCCTAAAGACCGAAGACAGAGTAGGTCCGTATGTTTTAGGTACCAGGACAGCCTGTCCCAGTCACCTTTTGTGAGTCCCTAAAAATTTTGGCCACTAAGGATACCTCAAATCATAGACATCATCAGGGGGGTCATGGTCGTAGACATCACACTATATGGGCAGAACACCTAGATCCCAGATCTAGTTTTGACATAACCCCAATATATAGAATTCCAACTAAATGCACTTGAAGGCTGGCTACCTTCGCATGCACCCGAGTGTTGTCTCACACTTATCTCCAGTAATGGAGTGGTCTTGATAATATGAGTGTAGTAGGATTTCACTCATTAATGACTCTAGTTTCAAGTTTGGAGATCTTGGGTGATTTTCTCACTTTTCCTACCCCAAGATCCTAGCCTGAACTACTGTTGGTGTGAGCTCAAAAAAGGTTATCTGATTGATTTTATTATCGCTTGATTCTTAGTGTACTTTTATTATTATTCTTGTGGAGGGGGAGTGGAAGTATGAAATGTGATGAGACTCTGACTCAAAAAACCATGCAAAAATATGCTCTAAATATTCAATTCGATGAAGATTATTTCTACAAGGAGAGGTTTCCTTTCAACATCCATGCACCAAACATTCAAATAACAAAGTTCAACCTTAAAGATTCAGACATCTTTTATCTCGTCTTAACAATCTTTTAACCAAAAAAATTTCAGAATTAATTCAGCTAAGTTTAGAAAAAAAAAAATGTTCTCTTCAAAAAGTAGATGTGTTTGACATTAACCTTTTAAATGAGAGTAAAAGACAGGAATGCTAGCTGGTAAACAAGCACATGGATCCAGTAAGAGAAGGTATTCTGATAGCCAAGAACCTTACCACCAAAAGGAAACAAAATACAGGTGTGAACAACAAATTTTTCGCTGGGTAACACAATGTATCTAAGCCTGGACCACGTTAATGCAGAGACTAACGGACTGGAAGACTAAAAATGGCAGCGTTAGTCAGGGTAAAATTTTCCAGATGGTTAAGCAGGGTCTCATCTGAACTCTGTGAGCTTTTGATATGTCTACTAAGCATATAAACTGGTCAGAAGGATATGTGAATAGAAGGAAATAAAAAAGGAGAGTGGTAGGAATAGTCCGGAAACTTGGGGTTTACTCCCCAGCTGAGTCACCAATTATGCTATAGGGTAATATGCTTGGGTAGTGGTTATCGAATATCCCTCTCTAGGGTTTCCAGTGCCTGAGGTAGACAGTCATATTAGCTGTATAGTTCACAAAGATATTGCATATATATTCAATCTGATTTATATCAATTAGTAAAACAAGATGAGAGATTACCTCTTTTCTGATCCCAGATCCTTTGACAAACACTGAGCAGCGAAGCAGAGATCCTCCTTCACTAGTCCCAAATTCAGGTCCTGCGATCAAACAAAGTACTCGTGTAATCCCTACAAAAATATATTATTTATTAACTCAAATCAGCATATAATAAACATAAAATAACACACATCTGAGCCATTCATATCATCCTATATTAGAAATTGGAAAATAATGACAATATCAAAGCATAGAATGGAAAAAACAGATAAAATTCTATTGATTTGTAAAAGGGAGGATTAAAACCGTCAGTTGGACCAAGCTCTCCTCAGTCTTCCAATCTCTCTCTCTCTTTCCTTGTATGTGATGGTGATCAAGGTGGTAATTTCTCAATGTCACTTCACTGATCCTCAACTACCATATAGTAACAATGTAACTCTGCTCCACATGTATTCAAAAAACCTTCGACCTTGGACTAGTAACCCACAACTCCATTTTATAGGAGATGGAGAGGGCAGATCTTGCCCAACTCTTTCAACCAGTTTGAAAAGGAAAAAACCAAGATGTTTCCTTAGCTTTACATGCTTTTTCCTTCCTTGAGAGTTTATTTGCTTTTGGTAAGGCCTAATAATAGGTTAGTTCCTTTCAGTTTCTATTTTGTATCGATTCTCCATGAGAAAAAGCTGGGTTTGCCAATCATTGTCCGCGGGATTTTTCCTGTTTTATGTTTAAACATGGGTAACACTTCCCTCTGGGCCAACTAAAGCATTTCCCTAGTCGCTAACGTGGCCTTTACATGGATCAAAAGCGTTATAACACAGTTTAGTAGTTCCTGGGGTGCGTTACCTTGGAAGAATAGGTTTTGTTTAGGTCACTTTCTTTCTTCCATATTACCTTCTCCTCTGAGCTGATGAGGAGGTCATTTGTCCTGTAACAATAAGGCATGGCATGACTGTCATATCCACCAGAAGACGTTTGCAGAAGATGACCTGGTACTCTTATATGACAACCAGTTTACGAAGCACCCAGGTAAGTTTCGACAACATTGGTTGGGTCCCTATCTAGTCAAGGAAATCACAGATGGAGGAGCTGTCTGGTTCGCCACCCTACAAGGTGATATGATTCCAGGATAATTTAATGGTATTAGACTCAAACCATATCATAGAAAATTACTACATGGCTGGAGTAGCTGCAATCTGTCGGCCAGGCCACAACAGTATCATTGGGGACTTCGAACGCCAGTGTCGGCTGAAGAAATAGCTGGAAAACTACTTCATAGCGCAACCCTTCAACAACGGAGGATAATGATTGTGTAGATTCTGAAGGTACCTCTTTCCTAGAATAGAGATGTTGCACGAAAGAGGAAGGAAGGCCTACAACCACCGTTACTCGGGACGAGTGACAAGATTGTGTTGGGGGACTGTTGGAGCAGGGTCTCCCACACTCATTTTAGCTGGTCCAATTTTGTATTATTTTGACTATATTTAGTCTAGTGCAGGGGTGATAGGGTGGATAAAAGCCCCAATACGTTGTAAGTAGGTAAATAGGTGGTTTGCGGACCACGATAAGTCTAGGCTAAATTGGTATAAATAGTAAGTCTTTTTGAGTAGATAGGTAGAAGATGAATATAAGTGAATTCTAAGTGCGGATTGTTAGTTTTGGGTTTCGGGTATTTGGGTCAGACTCCTGCTAGCTGTGTGTGTGGAGATCCTTTGTCCTGTTGTGTGTGGACCCTGTTGGCTGTGTGTGCAGGTGGGATTTGGGGTTATATAATAATCTGCTGATAATATATGAGAATTATTGCTGGTATTTGGTTCTAGATCTATCTGTTATATGAATCTGTTCTCTGTGTTAAATCTATGATAAGGTATGAATGATCTGTGTTATCTGCTGTGTTTATTTATAATATATGCCATCTGGTCTCCTACGCGTACCATAATTTATATCTTTGCTGGTTGAATGCACGTGGATGCAGACCTAAGATCTGGATCTGTAATACTATGTACACCGGTTATCTATTTAAGCCTATGAACTAGCTCTATTCCATAGATCTGTGCGCTGTGCGTGGCTTGGATTGCCTGCTCTCTTTCTGGATGCGAAAAATTGGTTCTAGCACCCTCCCATACTACTTTGGGTGAGACTTTGACCTGCACAAACAGGTCACTGCCGAAAGGACCAGTAGTATAGGGGTTTTTTGGCAAACCTTAACGTGCGAACCTGGGTCAGGACCCCTAAAGTCAATAGAGATAGGCATGACTTTGACTATACTGCATGGTATAAGATTGCATCGTATAGGACCTAAAAGATCTTATTTTATTTTGCTCGCACAGGGTCAGAAGAGTGCAAGAGGGTTGCGTAGCGCACGACCTCGCACATTGGTTTTGCAAGTTATGGGAATTGGGTATCTTCAAGGGTTTTCCGCCCAATCAATGCGATTAACAATAAGATCCAAGCATACCAAACATTCTTGCCCTTCTCCTAGAATTTGCGCATGTTTTCCAAAAATTATTTACGCAGGTATGCACATCAGTTGTATATGACTCCTTTTTCGCATCTCCCAATGAGTGCAATTACTTGTGCAGACACTTCCTTTGGCCTACACTTGCACATCATCTTGCAAGCCAAAATTACCTTGCCAAAATAGACTACCGGGTCGTTAATTTCTTTGACAAAAAATCCCCGGGATTTGCGTGTAACATCATATTTCTTCTTGATTTTATCCTCTAGAACTTTCTCCTGCACCTTCCCTCCAAAATCAACCATAGGATTGACCCCCTTGTTTCGAAATCCTATGATTCTGTGAATTAGATCTACATCAATAGGGATGCACTCTCCTAGCTAGAGCGCCTCATCATGCACTAATGCCAATAACTGTCTGACGCAAATATCATTAATGGGGCTGCGCCTAAAATGAGGGATCTACAAAATATTGAGGATTTCTACCTTATGCAGACCCTGCATTTCTCTATTAGGCTCTAGGTGCACCATACTTCTTGCATACGGAACAGGTTCAAGATAAATATCTGGCACGAGCTCTTGAAATTTCTCCACATATGCGATGTCCCAGTCATCAAATCGTAGCTGAGGGATTTTGTCCAGCATGTCCCCCTCCATTGGGATGTTCTCTGGGATTAGGGGCACTTGGATACCTGTGCGCACCTTATCCAAGTACTTCGGCATTTTCACTATAGGTTTTCACGATGCAATGTAACCATGCAGCCGTGAGAATGGTGCTACTTCTACTACATCGTCATCCCCTTCTTCAATAGTCTCGGGGAATTTAGGCATGGGTTTCTTCATCTTCTCTTCGACAGAATGGTGAGGGCTAGAGGTATTTTCTCTTGGGGACTTGCACATCCCATAAGTTTGTCCCTTCTTGGTTTTAGAGGGTGCAGGGGTCTCTACCACCGGTACCTCCTACGTAACATGGTCTTCTCCTTGTCTGGTGGTAGTCATTCTTCTCTGAATCACATATCCTAAACATGATTGGTGCAAATATTCCTCAAACACAAGATCTAATCCAGACATAGATGCACAAAAATCAAAGACAAAGAAACAACTCAGAGCGTAAAAATTGATAAAAATGAAAGGGGAACTATTGTGATCCCCTGCTTCATATTTATATTTGAGGCATGTCTGCAATGACTCCATGGGAATTAATGAGGTTCCATTACTGAAAAAATGGTCCCAAATTTGGAAAAATCCCCTCATTAAATGCATCTTGGACACTCCTAAAAATGGTAATAATTCTATCTTATCCAGTTTTTAACACCACTACGCACCAGTCAATCCCCTAGCATAGATACCGTGCGTTTGCCACACCTTACTGTGCATGTAATCCAAAGCTAAAAATTACCATTGACAGACTATCCCCCCTAACACATGCTTGTTGACCAGGTAATTCAAAGCATATCATGTAGTATCTGTCATATCTCGTAGTAACTGCAAACTTCTTTGACATTCCTCATCCCAAAGGAATGTCGCACCTCTACTGAGTAATCTGGTCATGGGCACAGTTATCAATTTGTATTGGGGAATGTGCTTTCTGTAGTATCCCATAAGACTCAGCATGGATCACATTTGTCTGAAGTTCGAGGGGATGAGCACGCGCAGTTCCCTAGCTTCTACGATTTCCAAGTGTCGGTAATGTACAATCTTTCTTATCAGCACATTAATGATCAAAGCTTCACCGATGATATCAATCCCACTTTCAATGCTAAAGGTAAGAAGAAAACTATCTATCAACACACACCAGTCACTAGTGCCTCTGTGAAACTTTGTTTCTAAGTACCATTCAGTTGGCACCTTTCCCAATATATGAATAAACATATGAACCCATTTAGGCCTTAGTTCTACACCCCATACCTGATCCTACTTTTCGAGATCCTCCTTTCTAGAGTATAAGTCCTCTTCTTTAATGACCAGTCGTTCAAATCTTAGCCACATCATCTGTGCACATTCCTCCCAATATCCCATATTCTCCTTATGTGTTTCCCACCATCTTGCTGGAGTAGCGTGCAAGCCAATATCTAAAGCATGGAACCTTTGCCCTGCCAGCATAGTTCTTTACAGTTCACCCAGGAACATCTTTACATTAGTTGAACCATCATAATGTGGGAAATCACGTACCTTTGATTTTATTCAACATAGAGCGTGGGTCACACGATTACGATACAGTGCAGACACCTCATGCAGTCGGTTCTGCTATTCTCTAGCTCTTCATCAGAGTCTAAAAAACAAGAACTATCCTTCTCCAATTTAAGATTTCCATATGATGTCAGTATTATTCGTGCAAAGTTAGCTTATAATTTGATCAATTTAATCCTTAGCACACATTGGTTCAATATACCTTTGAACTTCTGCAGGATCCAGAGGAATGATGACCCTAACTCCATTCTTCTCAAATTCCATCCTTCTTTTCCTCAAGTTTATAACACCATCCATGTGAATGGCCTAATCCAATCCTATTAGTGTAGGATAGGGGTCAATATCATCTACAATTTCTATGACTTCAAAATCTGCCAATACCTTGATTCCTTCTATATTAACCACAACCTTTGACAATATCCCCAAGGGAATGATATTCTCTTGGTTAGCCATGCGTAGTTAGATAGTGGACCATTCCAGATTTGGTTCTCCCATGCATTGCTAGGTTTGTTTAGGTATAACATTAGCATCTCATCCAAAATATAGAATGACTTGGTCCATTTCATAAGCATCGATATGCACAGTTAGATGCATCTCCTTACCCATTCTCTTCTTGTTCTTATATATTTTTTTGACTGTTCATTGTTCAATTAGAGGTTGTTCCTTTTCTGCGCAATTGTCTATTAATGCTTGCAAATTTTCAACAACCTTTTTGTTGCGCAACAAATTTATGCATGCTTGTAAGAATGGATTAATCTCTTCTTCTCCTCTGGCTCCTTTTAGTGTTCTACCAGTTGTTGAAGTATATCCTTCTGTGAATTGTTTCCTTGCTTCAACAAAGGTTTCTTTTGCATGCTAAAGACTAAGGCCTTCTTTGATTTCAGGTGCTTTTTGGATCCATACATCAGTGGTAGGTTTCTTTCCTTTATCTTCATTGGTAGCTACACCACTCCTGGTAACTACATTCACATAGGGATATTCCTCATGAGTCTTTGTGCAAACCATTTGTAGATCTGCGTTGGAGTATTCTTTTTGTGCATTTTAGCAATCAAGACAAGACAATATTCTATAACAAGATAAAATTGTCTATAGTACCTACAGGATTGTCTTGCTAGATTAGGATAGTCATGCACATAATGACCAGCATCACCATAGTCATAGAAAATCACTTTTCCTCTTCCTCTACCAGCTGATCCACCTCCTCGACCTCTTCCTCTACCTTGGAATCCTCCATGCCCAGAAGGGGATGCTGGTGATGTAGGCTCAACCTACATTCTATAGATCTCAACTTTATCCAACATCATATCATAGGTACGACAATGATGCTCATCATGCCCTAATGACAAAAATAACTTGAAAAATGGTTGTTGTAAGTCAAGCTGATATTTTCCAACCCTTAGGCAAGAATCTGTATCATGTATCCAAACAATATGACATATGGTACATCATACAGGTCTAATGGACTAGGACCTACATCATTCAGATAACTGTTAAAAACAGGACACTGGTCCTTATGATGCCCAAAATATTTTCACTTAATACACCATACCTATACACAGACCTCCTTTCCTTTGTCTTGGTGTAGACATTGAATTTCCAGATGCATTGCTTCCAGTTGATTCTATATCTATTGAGTTCCCAGCACAACAGGTGTTGGGGTAGCTTCTAGTTTCATTGCAACTTCTACAGCCTCAACTTGTGTAGCAATATTTTGTTGACCTAATGGTTGGCACAGATGTGGGAGAAACATAGAAATGAACCATTCCTTATGCAGAGTATCATCAATCACAAATCCACCATCTCTGATGGTGCACTTCAACCTTTGATCAGCCTCCCATACAAATTCATTAGGTTCTTGATGAATATCCTTCATATCTGTCACCAGCTGCGCATATGACTTAGGTTTCTTAAAATTATATTTTAGGGTTGCTTTAATTTCTTCCAAAGTAGCATTAGGGTTTTCTTGCACATACCTAATGTACCAGTCTTATGTGTGATCTTGAAATGCATTAGCCAACTGCGATTTTCTGATATCAATATTGTTTACTTTTTTAGCCTTCCATACGGCCTCAGTTACAAACCAGAAGTGATCATTTTCCTCATTGCCAATTCCTCTAAAATTAGGTAACTTCATGGATGCATCCATATCTTCTTCAGGAGGGGGTGGAGGTGGAGGTGGACTATGTGGCGGGGTAGGTGATAGACAATGCAAGCTCAGAAGTGGAGTGGATGGAGTGGGAAAAATATTCAAGGGTTTCTGACATGATGAGCTCTATTCTTCAGAGTCACTTGAGCTAGTAGTTTCTGGTTCAGGTTCACTATCATATCTAGGCTTCATAGGGCTATAAAGGACTTCTTCAAAATATTCTCGATAAATTCTTCCACTGCACGTAGCTGATCCTCTTTGATGCATTCAAGCAGTATGTTCACACAGAAAACCTTTTTCACACAATAGAATTTTCAGTAATAATTTCAATGAGTGCAAAAACTTACCTCTAGGACCTTTGAAAAGTCTCCTTTCAGCTTCAGAATTTGACACAAACTAGTCAACATAAAATTCTGTCACAAATCTGCCTAGAAGGCGATCAATCCAATGATCTACCACATGAGTGATCTTATTATCAATTTTCTCTACTTACCGGATAAATTTAGGAGTCCATTTAGAGACTACGTCACCTTTTATGCAGTGATGAAACTTAGCCAAGCACGAAAACCACTCATTTATTTTGTGCACAAAGGAAAATAAGAAAATTTTGTGTACTTCAGTGTAAATATACTTCTGTACCAAGTATTTGTCAGACACTTTAGTGCTTTTATTCTCTTGCAGTGAAAATTCGAGGATATTTCTATCCAACCAGTCCTGTAATTCATTGCACGATGGATGTGACAACATCAAATATCCCTCAAAATGATGATCCCAGTCCTGGAAATAGAATCATTTGTTGGCTTGAGGGGTCCTGGCCTAGGTTCAGAGTTTATTGATAAACCAAAAAACCCTCCAACTACTGGTCCTTTCGGTAATGATATGCTTGCACGGAACAAAGTCTCACTCGAAGCAGTATGGGGAGTGCAAGAACCAGGTTTTTTCACCCTGAGAGATAATTTAATGAAATGTTCCTCGACAAAAACCTAATTGACCTTCCACAGGTGTGCACAGTGAATTATAACAAAATTACAGATCTTTGCATAATCATTCACAGAATACATATAAGTACGTGTATTAGATAATAAATTAGAACTAGATATTGACCTAATCACTATAATAATATTTGTGTAATGGCTTAAAAGAAGCACAAATATCGTATCACAGAAGTAGGGTTCGCTTCAACACAGAAAAATTATCAAAACCAGATCTCGATCTTACTTAACAGAAGTCAATATTCATGCATAACCATATCAATTATCTCTGTGCATTCATCAATAAGAAAATAGATAATGCGATCTCATAAAAGCATAAACAATAGGCATAAACAACAATTATACACATAACACAGAGAATTCGCCAAAAATATTCTTTTATTAATCCTTTAGATCTGCCAATACAATAACTTTTCCTTCAAAAAACCTTCCAAAATCCTTACAATCCCTTCTGCACACACAACCAGTGGAGTCTGCACACAGCTAGGACTAGGTCTCTACGCACACAACCAGCAGGAGCCTTTTACCCAACCCAAAAACCCTTACAGACGTAGATATTATCCAAATATCAATATCACATGAACTTAAGTTAACTAATTATCTTAGAAAAATTATATCTATTTCTAATGTGCCTAGCAATAAGATATTATGGTCTCAAACCATGGTTTGAGACCCATATTTTACATTTAAGCTTAAATATATCAAAAATTGGGGCAAAAAACACTTTGACTATGCCTGCGCAACGCACACATACAAACGTACAAAAAAGAGCATTGGAACTTGTGCCTGAGGGAACCCCACTTCAACACCTTGCTTAGTGTTAAATGATGAAAGGAGCCTATGTTGTGATGTAGTTGTCTGCTTCCAAAACTATGTATACATTGAGGCTTTAAGCAACTCATTCCGTTTTTTGATTTCCTAATACTTGGCAAAAATATTGGGCTCCATAGTGTCTTGAGCCAAATCAGTTGTTTGTGAATTTTCTGGAGGATCTTTATATTTTGATAAAGAAGGGGAGCTTGTAAAAATATCATCCTCCCTTGTAGATGCATGAGGGTCTGTCATCAAAATTGGCTCCTATTCTTTATTCCATTTCTGAAACATTCGTGCAAAATTGGTTTTTTGATTCTTCTTTTATATTAGGAATTTCTTAGCTCCAATTTTTGTCACTGGGGAAGATTATTCTTCTCTTATTATTTTCTCCTAATTTTCTTGAGTTGTAGGAGTCTGATTGATTGTTATGGATATGACCTGTTCTTCAGCCTTGTATAGTGCGTTATCCTTCTATTCATTTTGGTTCATGTACTATTCTATTTAGGGATGAGGAGTGTGTGTGTAGGGAGTTGTATTTTTCTCTACCCCCAGCTTTTAAATGAGGCTAAAAGGGTCATAAGACCAAGTAAAGCTCAATTTGAAGTTCATTTTCTTCAAAATCAATTCAACTTCTTTACCAACTGTTCTGGCATTGCACAAAAATGGTCCATCCCATGCTTTGATTTTAAATTGTGCTTTCTTCTTGGCTGTCAAAAAATGCATGTCATCCATGTGAATCATTTTTTTTATGTACTCTAATGATAAAAGTCTCATAGGCACAAACTTTGGTAGCTTATATTGTGGAAGTTCACACCCATAGACCCTGATCTCTATGTAGTTTTGGTATAGATACCGGTCACATGTATTTACCTTATCACTTAGATGCAAAATTTTCTGAATATATGTTCCCATCCTAGGCTCCAACTCACTGTTTAGCAGGAAAACCACTATGTATAAGAATTTATCAACGTATTCTATGAAAGAAAATTATGTGGAGTTAATTCTCACCAAGGATGTATAATGTATAATTGATTGAGCATTACCCTTCTCATCCATCTTCTGTAAAGTAAAGGGAAACTTGTCTGCTTGATGGTATACGAAAAAATAAACTAAAACTACATAGTATTTGAAAGATCCATCTATAGAAAATTTTGTAAATTGATCATGCATGGCATATGCAATAATTTCACTATAATTAAAAATAATCGGTTTCTCACCAGTGGTAAAAATTGAGAGGAAACCAACAATGGCCTCATCAACCCACTGATCAAAGTGGTAACCAAGGATATAGGAAATTATGGTGATGATATGTTTGGTTACCTCTGGAAACATAGAAGAGGAATATCAAGGGTTTGATTTAGGAAATTGGGCATCTTTGGGAAGAAATATATTGAGGATCTTCACTCTTTATGGGAAGGTCAAGTTTTTGTATAGCTCTGTAAGAGAGTCTATAGACAATGGTTTTGCAGAATCTGGCACATTTTCTTGTAGCATGTGTGAAATAGTCTTAGCTGTGATGGTGAGGAGAAATTCGCCATTATGGCTCATAGTTTCTCTTTGGGATGGCACATAAATGCTTTGACACCAGGAAATTGGTTCAAGGAACAAATGTGTTTTTGGAAACATAAACTGGCGAAAGGAAGACTCCCATACGCCTAATTCATCTTGCTAATAAAAATATTTATGTTTCAACCAACTTTGAAGTTAGAATAAATCAAATTCACAGTTCTTCTCATCAATTTTATATCTCATGTCAACTAAAGGCAAGTGATCCAGGTCTATATGAGGGGGAAGCATAGGATTATCGCCTTTGTTTTTAGGGGATTTACCCTCTGGGGCCATTATAAAAAAAAAAAAAAAACAGAGGGATGAAGGATGAAAATTACTTGGATAGGGAAAATATTCAATGGGTGCAAAGGTGGGGTCATTGATGGAGGTTTAATTATGACTACTGGGTAGATTAGAAGGTCATTGTAATTAATTTGAAGTTCGTAGAATTCTGCTGGTTTTGGAAAACAACAAGGAAATGGAACTTTAAGGCTTATCTATGTTAAATAGATCACTTTTATATTACTGTTGTAGGCTTACCAGTAGGTGAGAGTGGGTTCGTTGCAACAAGAGCAAAAGAATTTATGGTTGGTGATGAATTGATGATGGGGCAAGGGAGTGCTAGGTGGCAGTGTTTTATTGGGAATGAGTCGAAATCTCAGGAAGAATCAAATGGACGGGGGGTTTGTGGGACTGGGGTTTGTGAGGGTGAGAAGGCGGAAGATGAGTGGAGTAGGTCAGCTGAGGTGGGCGAAGTGATGGTAGGGTCAAGAAGGTGTTGTGGTGAAAGGGCGTTGGTGGATGGTTGAATGGTCGACACCAGAGGACTTTTCAAGGGGGGGGGGTGCAAAACATTGTGAGGGGGACACTTAAGAATGTGGGTCCACCCTCTTTGGACCCCCCCTGTGAGAAAAGTGTGATGGAGCTTGGGGGGGCTCAAAAACACTACCCCGCCGTTGATCCAGGCGGGGTATATTCTCAGCTGTCGATTTATATCATAAGATTTAAACTTTACATAAAATTTGATATCCTTTCCAACTTTATTACATGCGATTAAATCGCGTTTAAGCTTTAAACTAATCCTAATTAACATTTAATAGCTTTAAAAAAACCTATTTTCCTATCATTGATGCATTTGAATTAGATTTTTTTTTTTTTATTTGTTAATCACGATCAAATGATGTGATTAAATTATTAACTAACATAATCTATTTTATTTTTAGTCTAATCATGATCAAACAGTGTGTTATAATAACTATTTCTACATATCCAATTACAATGTGGCATTTTGGCTTGCAGCACATTTATTTAAAATTTCTAAGTGCTAACTGAAGTAATTTTTATTTCTTGAATGGAATTTAGGCTTGCTCACTCATATACATTCTTTTGGGGTTTTCTTGATTTTCCTTCTTTTTCTTATTCTATTTTTCTTTTTTCACATACACATTCTTTTTTTATACCCTCTTTTCATTTATTTATACATTTTTTTTCTTTTTGTTTTGTAAATCATTTGTAAAATACAATATTATTTACAATTTCATCAACTGAAAGAAAATAGACAATCATCAATTGAACCTATGAATCATAGTACCCTATAATTCCTCTCCAGTACCAGAGGCATGTCGTTGGAGTTATTGGGCCAATCAATCTCTTGCTACGATGAGTAGCTCACACCATAATCTACTACCATGATCATCACCATGCTTAGTTGATAGTCCTATGGATAGATTTTGTTTTCTGTCATATCGACATGTCCAAGTAATAATGGTCATGGGGCCTTGTATGTTTTGGATGGAATTTTTGTAAGGCCAACATTTTTATAGACATTTGGATTAGCGAAAACTACTACTATTATCTCAGTTTATCTTGTTCAATATGTGGATGAATAATGTTTTTGTTTACATCTGTTACAAATGTTGATTTAATACATAATTAGCTAATGCATCAGTCAGTGTGTAAATTCCTTGGAATGTGTTGATATTTGATGCAATCAAACTATCTCTCAAAGAGACGAACCCACAATTTTTTTATAACATTGTTGGAATTTTTATTGAATAAACACCATTTAAATGTAATACTATGAGCTAAGAATCAAACCTAATGATCAATCGATGAATGCCAAATGAAATGGTGTAAGATAATAGTTCATTCACTGCATTATACTCTGCGATGTTATTCATTGTTCAACTAAGGAATATTCCATGAATAGAAACTAACTCATCAGTGGTCAAGTAAATATCCCATGTTGCAGAAGACAAATTCTGAGTACTATGACTAGTGCCATTGACAAATCCAATGTAAGTTTGTGGGAGTGTTGACATCTTCAAATCCAGTGAAACATAAGATAAGCAGGAGAAGTAGTAGAAAATCATAAAAAGATGATAAACTACTACACACTCATAAAAAATATGATACAATAGTGTAAAAAATATTCACTAAATGAATCACACATAATTTTTATTTCGGTAAATACCATTCTTGGGCTCTCCCATAGAAACATCGTCGTAATCAACTTGTTCATAGGCCCCTAGGACCATGCCACATGGGCTCAAATTTACCAGCACTTATTTTATCATGCGCTTGATCATAGTCCAAGACTAGGTCACCTTCCGAATATGAACTAGGATTCATGTTTCAGTCAAAATGTGCCTTAACCCATTTCTTATGAGGCTCACTAGCTGACAATGCAGCATCAGAATGAGTCACATCCAGTCATTTTAAGTATAAAAAGAATTATTTCAATGCATAGGTAGCTGGTAATAACTTGATTTCCATTTTCAAAGAAAAAAAATCATGTTCAATAGGCAAAATTGCCTCTAGGCTGTAAACCAACTAGAAGGGAGTAAAGCCAGTTGATGTTTTTTCTGAGGTACAGTATGCCCACAAGGATGGAAAAATCATAGTATGCCAATTGCTTTTATGAATACCAAAAATATATTTTATCATGGTGGTCAAAATATTTATAACAACTTCTACTTGGCCATTCTCTTTCGGATAATATGGGGTAGAACAGTCATGAAGCAAGCCTAGTTGTGCAGAAATTTCGGTCATCACAAAGTATCGAAAATCACTACCATGGTTTGTGATGATGGCTTGTGGCATTCTAAACCTGGAAATCACATGGTTGAATATGAAAATGGATGTAGTTTCACCATCATCCTTATATGTAGGCATCGCCTCGGCCCATTTTTTAAAATAATCTACTGCTAGGATAATGTACCCATGCGCCCTAGCTAAGTGAGGGTTACATGTAATGAAATTGATGCCCCATTTGGAAAAAGGACCGAAAAAAATGATTGGGTGAAGAGGAATTGGAGGTGCACACATTTTACAATGGTAAAATTGGCAATTATGGCACTTATGTAATGTGGTTATACAATCTTTGAACATCGAAGGCCAAAAATACCTAGCCCATAATATCTTTTGGGAAGTGGAAAACCCTAACATATGACTCCCACAAGCTCCAAAATGACAGTTATTCAATGCCTTTTCGACTTCCTCATGAATCAAAAAATGTCTAAAAATGGAATAAAAACCATGATGATAAAGATTATCACCAAAAATAGTGTATTTTTGGGATTGGTATCAAATACGACGATGAGTGGTTCTAGACAATTCCAGCTGAAATGTTTGTAATGTTCCCAAATTGGGGATTGCACAACAAGCTAGGAAAATAACGTACTCCTTGGGAGATTGGTGCACAGAATTGAGTTTGCAGCCCTTGGATCCCTTAGATCAGAAGATCTGGAGTCTAAATCCAAAAGGGGATAAAAAACAAATCAAACTAGGTGTGGTAAATAGATCTCCCACAACCTAGTCTAGCTGGAAAACACCCTACAAGAGGGGCTGTAGCTATGCACAACAAGCAGCTTCAGGAATAACACAATATTTGATAATATAAGCAGTAGGCCATAAAATATAATCAATAAATGAATTTACAGTAGCAAATCAGAAGTAAAGTGAAGCTCTTTCAATATACAGTAAGTTACATGAAACAAGAGAGCAAGATAGCTTTAGAAAAGAGAGCTGCAACATAGATATATCAACAGAAAAGGCTCAATAGCGTTATTTTTATGAGCTGTAGAATTTTTACATTACAATCAGATCTAGGAGAGGTCTATGGATAAAACATCATATCTATATCAGATCTGGAAACTAGATGGTTTTATTTACAAGATCCCCTTGGGGATTTGACCAAGTCATGCATAAATAAGAGTAGATATGAGAAACAAGTTGCAGATCTGGAATTTGCTGCAGTAAATTTCTGAATATAAAATTTCATTATAATGGATGAGATCTAAATAGAACATGGATCAGCAAGCTAATCCATGGATCACCAAGTGGAAGGCAAGGCCCAACACTGGAGATATCTAATCTAAACTAGGAGCAAAACACCATGAAGATCCTCACACCAAAATAACGCAGTCCATCAATAGGAATAGTGTTGTAGCTCAAATGACATGGTTAACCACTGTAAAATTGTAGATCTGAAGTACAAGGAGAAGAGACACTCTTCCAGGAGGTTAAAAGACACACTCCATGAGAAGAGGCTCCCCAAAAAAAACTAGATCTATGTAGTTCTAAATTCCACTTGCTGCAGCTTGCAAAAGCAGTCAAACCCTCACTAGATCTTGGATGCTAATGAAAGTAGAGATTTTCCTCAAGCCTGATAGTGGATCAATTTAGCAAATTATCCTCCAATAACCCTCAAAGGAAGAGGTGAAATCCCTGCATAGGAATTCCAAGTACAATCCTCCATTAAATAGCAGAGAATGGTATTTGTCTAAGCAGAAAAATACTCAGAAATATGATCAATCAACGACCTTCTTTTTCTGCCCTCCCTCTCCTTTTATAAGATGGAAATCCTTTGCAAACCCTAAACCACCTTGATTATTTAGCCCTTTTCACATGTGAGGCCTCCTTCTAAAACCGCACTGTCCCTTTTGGAGATGCAATGAACCTAGACAACGCTGTTGATTTGGTCAAGGTTGACCTAGTCTTCAGCTCAAACCTATTTCACACCTACAACTAATTATTTACATGGCCCTGAATTATCTTTGTTCATATGGGCATTGATTTATTTAGTCTTTTTAGGAGTTTTACATGTACTCCTTTATTCATTTATTCATGCAACAGAAATGAAAACAAAATTGAATGTTCCGCTTAGCTTTGGCTAAGTAGGAAAATTACAGTCCTCCCCTCCAAAATGTTGCTTGTCCTTAAGAAACTGATAGGGTAAGAGCTGTATTTCTTCTCCTTGTCCATTGATGGCACCATCAAGGATCAAATTCTCATCATGGGCCAAGTTCTCATTAAGCCAATACATCAAAAATTGCTCCTCCGAAGCTGACATAATATGTGCATAGTCCAACCCTTCAGGAGTGAGGAATTCAACAGAAATAAACATAGTTGGAGAAATTCTACATAAAAAACATGTATCATGGAGCACAAGTTGGAGTTCCATGCCATGGGGTACATACACACTGCTCATCCTTTGTCCATACAACCCCACAAACAATACCAATATATCATCTATGTATGGAAGAAAAATTACATATATGCAAACTGAAATTTTCACTTGAGGAGGTGGGTCACAATCCCACATAAGATGCTAGCGCAATGCACTCCTTTTATTTAGTAGATCTAAGTGTGGTAATTGGTACTCCCACCACACCTTTGCTGCATGAGTCACTTTGACGTGGCTAAAAGTGATACACAAGTTAGGTGCCTTTGGGAAGCACCCATCATGAAAAGGAATCTCCCTTTGCACATCAAGGGAATGACCAAGTTCATAATTTTCCTTGGCCTCTAAAAATCCATGAGATCCATATGATCCCCCACACCTTTTAGGAGTCATATCCTACAAAAACATGGCAAAGGAATGTGATAGATTAGAAAATACAACTTGCTTGTTATGATCAGATCCTTTACCATTATAGTCCTTCACACACATGGAGTTGTGCATGAGAATTCCCCTCCTTCAAAGCAAAGGAAGAGCTGGCTAAGATGACCCTTGCAAAGAGTCCATTGGCTGCCCCAATCCTCCATAGCTATTTCACTCTTGAAAGTGCTGATGTAAGTCCTCTCTCATGCCTTCCCAATCAAAATTCTTCATGATCAGGGAATAGATCCTCATTGAGTACATATGCCTAAGGAAGAATTCTTCATATGCTTCTTTTAGGACCCTTTTCTTGAGCTTGGAAGCTCTAGCCAAGAGGACCTTACCATGACAATAGATGACCCCTCCTTGGACTAAGTAGCCCTCTTCTTGATGCATGCCATCTAGTATCATACCTGTGTAGAGATCTTTGGAAAGTTCTACAAGTAGTTGATATTTCCAATAAAGATCCACACTGCTCAACAATGACAGTACTGCTGATACATCCATGGGAATTATTTTCTTATTGCTAATTTCTCCTTTGACATTACATATGCCAAAATTGTTTGTTGGAAGGCTGATCCTCCCCTTTCCTTCCTCCCACAGTGTTGTAGCTTGCTCTCTCATTGCTCCAATCCTTGCTGGATCTAGATTTGTAGCAGCGCTTTGTGAGGCTTCCCCCACAAGATCAGAATCTAATGACATTCAAAGTGGCTTGCCATGAGGTAAGAATGTCCCTTGCAGAATCCTTATAAACATGAGAGAGGGAACTGTGAGATCCTTGCTTCCACTGCGCAAATCCATCTCTGTTGTTTGTGTGGAAACATTAGGTGAAGGATAAGTGTGAATTCCTTGAATCATTTGTGGTTTCCCACTCTTCAAGTCCACCCACTCCATCTTCAAGGCTTTCTAATCAGTGGTAACCTTCCCCAAGGTAATCAACCACTGGACACCCGAGATGATATTAGTGTCTGGTATGTCAACTACAAAGAAGTGATCCACCAAAGTGTAGGATCCCATAGTGACAGAAAGTGATGGAACATATTGCATGGTTTTATCTCCTGGGACCAAAACAGAAAATCCATCAAAAGTATCAGTGGGGATTCCTCTACTTTTCACAATGTGAGCATCAATAAAGTTGTGGGTTGCCGCATTGTCAATCAGGATAGACACTCTCTGGTTCCTGACTGAACCTTTTACTCTTAGGGTCAAGTACTTAGGCAATCCTCTCAAAGAGGCAAGAGTCCCACTTGTTGGAGAAAAGGCTCCCTCTTCATCTCTGGATGGTGTTTGATCTTCCTCCTCATCATCACCAGCGCTGGGACCCATCCTAGGTCCATCATTCCCATATTCCTCCTTAAAATACGAGAATACTTCTATATAGTGTGCCCTTCTAGCAACAAATCTATGTCCCGATACCCATGGCTCTTGGCAAGTGACACACAATATATTTTTCCTCAATTCCCTCCAGAGATCAATGTTAAGAGGTTTCTTCAGTGAGCTTTCATTGGGAGGAGTAGCTTTCCCTTATTTCCCCTTAGAAGAGTGAGAGTCGTTTCTTTGGAAAGTTGCCTTTGCTTTTGGCAAGGCATCTTGGAGATCTCTAGCTCTCTCAATGGCATCATGCAAAGTGATGGGCTTGGTAGACTTAACCAACCCATGCAAAGGTTCCTCTAGGCCATCAATTAACATGTAGACTCTCCTTTCTACAGATAGATCATGAAACATGACTGATAATATCAGAAACTTAGAGATATAAGTCTCTGCATCTCCTGCATGCTTCAACTTTGTAAGGCTTATGAAGGGTGCTTCGGGATCCTTCCGGTCAAACCTCTCCACCAGTATTCTAGTGAAATCAGCATAGGTAGTCACATTTCTATGTCCCAATGTAGACAACCCATAGAACCACAAATTGTGTGCGTCACCTTGAAAGTGCAGCGCTGCTATCTTGATGGCTTCAACTTCAGGGAATTTGTTCAACTGGAAATGGATATCTAGCTTTTCCACCCATGCTTTGGCAGAACTAGAGGATGATCCATAAAACTTGGGCAAAAATAATCTACCCATAGTGTGGTGTCTTCCATGAAAGAAACCACCATCTCTATACTGCTGCCATGGTCTTCTCCGATCCTTGAGATGGAAAAAGTCTTGGAAAATGAAGTTATCCTTGAATCTCTGACTCTGAGAGTCATACTCCACAAAGTAACCTTCAAGGGAGGCTTTCTCTTATGGTCCTTCAGTCTTCACAAACAAGAAGTTAGGCATAGTAGAGCGTTGTGAGGCTTGCGGAGCTTGTGGCTGGCTCACAGGTTAACTATTCCCATAATGAGACATGTCAGAGCTTTCTCCTTGATGAAATCTCCCAAGAGATTCCATCATTCTGTCAACCCTCATCTCCTTGATCTCCTTTTCAAGATATTTCATGGCCACTAACAGAGTTCTTGCAAACTCTTCACCTTCTTTATCACTAGTAGTCTCAGGGGCTTTACCCTTGTCTTGATCTTCGGTAGTATAGTCATACTTCTTATGATTTCTGATTTGGTACCTCTTCTCCCTCTCAGTAAGAGGTTCATATTATTTTTAGTACAAAATGGATGGGGCTCCAAGGCAAGCATGGGCTGTGCCAAGAAAGGAGCTCTGATACCACTGTAATGTTCCAAAATTGGGGATTGCACAACAAGCTAGGAAAATAACACACTCCTTGAGAGATTGGTGCACATAATTGAGTTTTCAGCCCTTCAATCCCTTAGATCAACATATCTAGATTCTAAATCTAAAAGGGGAGAAAAAACAAATCAAACTAGGTGTGCTAAACAGATATCCCAAAACCTAGTCTAGCTGGAAAACACCCTACAAGAGGGGTTGCAGCTATGCACAACAAGAAGCTTAAGGAATAATGAAATATTTGATCATATAAGTAAGAGGCCATAAAATATAATCAATAAATGAATTTACAGCAGCAAATCAGAAGTAAAGTGAAGCTCTTTCAATATACAATAAGTTACATGAGACAAGAGAGAAAGATAGCTTCAGAAAAGAGAGCTGCAACATATATATATCAGCAGAAAAGGCTCAACAACGTAATTTTTATGACCTGTAGTAGTTGTAAATTACAACTCAAATCTAGGGTATATATGTGGATAAAACATCAAATCTATATCATATTTGGAAACTAGATGGTTTTCTTTACAAGATCCCCTTGGGGTTTTGACCAAATCATGCATAAATAAGAGTAGATCTGAGAAACAAGTTGCAGATCTAGAATTTACTGCAGTAAATTTCTGAATATAAAATTTCATTACAATGGATCAGATATAAATAGAACATGGATCAGCAAGATAATCCATGGATCACCAAGTGGAAGGCAAGGCCCAACACTAGAGATCTCTGATCTAAACTAGGAGAAAAACACCATGAAGATCCTCACACCAAAATAACACAGTCCATCAATAGGAACAGTGATATAGCTCAAATGACATGGTTAACCACTGTAAAATTTCAGATCTGAAGTACAAGGAGAAGAGACACTCTTCCAGGAGGTTAAAAGACACACTCCATGAGAAGAGGCTCCCAAAAACAAACTAGATCTATGCAGATCTAAACTCCACTTGCTGCAGCTTGCAAAAGTAGTCAAACCCTCACTAGATCTACGCTGCTAATGAAATTAGAGCTTGGAATCAAGCCTGAGATTTGATCAATTCAAAAAATTATCCTCCAAGAATCCTCAAAGGAATAGGTGAAATCCCTGCATAGGAATTCCAAGTACAATCCTCCACTAAACAGTAGAGAATTGTATTTGTCTAAGCAGACAAATACTCAGAAATATGATCAATCAACAACCTTATTTTTCTACCCTCCCTCTCCTTTTATAATATGGAAAGCCTTTTCAAACCCTAAACCACCTTGATGAGTTAGCCCTTTTCACATGTGAGGCCTCCTTCTAGAACTACACTGTACCTTTTGGAGATGCAATGAACCTAGACAACGCTGTTGATTTGGTCAAGGTTGACCCAGTCTTTAGGTCAAATCTCTTTCACACCTGCAAGTGATTATTTACATGGCCCTGATTTATCTTTGTTCATATGGGCCCTGATTTATTCAGTCTTTTTAGGAGTTTTACATGTCCTCCTTTATTCATTTATTCATGCAACAGAAATGAAAACAAAATTGAATGTTCCCCTTAGCTTTGGATAAGTAGGAACATTACAATGTTTAATATTGGAGATACATGGTAATATATACATACCATGGATCTAAGGTACCGATAATAAATAGGTATTTGTATAGAAGAGAATACTATGCCACATTTTCTATTTCAGTATAGGGAAAGTCACATAACAACTCAAAAAACACCAGTGACTTCTTAGACTTAGATTTTTCAAACTCTAAATCAAATTATTATAGAATAAGAATCCATTCAAAATATTTCCCCCCCTAGAAATTGTCTCGTAAGAATGTAAATCATAGGGTTTCAATCAGAAATCAATGTAGTTTTGCGCAAGATATTACAGTGACAAAAACATTACACAACTTGAACGACTCCCAAGGCCAATTTCTCCACATGTGCATATTTAATCTCAGTTTTCACGAGTTTCCTACACAAATAGTATATCACATGTTTAATGTTGGACTCATCTTTGAACCAAAACCATGCCAATGGTGGAATTGGAGGCAGATAAATACAAAAGGTAGTCTCGATGATAATCAGGAAGATGCAACAATGATGTATAGGTCAATGGATGCTTAAGTGTGTCAAAATATTTTTGAGCCAGCTCGTCCCATGTAAATGAGATGCACTTTTTCAACAATTGAGTAAAACCTTTAGTTAGCTCAGCGTAGTTCAGGATGAACAATATAATTTTTTTTCTTTCCCTTGCAAACTTTGGAGTTGGTAGAGACAGATTCATAATAGCCTCAACCTTGAGTGGACCGACACGAATGCCTTCCTTTGACATGACATATCCCAACAATCGACCGGATTGTACACAAAAAATGAATTTATGGGGATTCAAGCAAATATTGTAATGTCTACACCTAATAAAAATAGCTCTCAAATGCATCGGATGGTCTTCCCGTTTCAATGAATGAGTTGGTAAATCATCTAAGTAAGGTTGCACAATATGATTGATATCATGAAAAGCATAAGAAATTTCCCTTTGGAAAGTTACATCGAAATTTTTAAATCCAAATGGGAGTTTGTGATAATCAAAGGTACCCCATGGAAAAATAAACACATTTTTATGCTGATCGGCAGGGAGTATGTTGATTTGGTTGTAGCCAGAAAATCCTTCCATGAAAGAAAATATTTCGTTGTTGCCACACTTGTCAACAATTTGGTCGATATAGGGGGTAGGATTGTTGTCCTTAGGACAAGATTTGTTAATATCCTTACAATATACACATACTTTGATGGTCCCTTTCTTTTGGTTAACTAGAATGATATTGGAACCAAATCAATCAAGGGGACATGATATATGAAACCTACTTTGAGTAATTTTTCAACTTAAGCTTTTATAGCAGCAACCTTTCAATGATACTCTGGACATAATCTCTTTCTAACAGGTTTGGCATCTAGGTAAGTCTTTATTTCATGAATGACAACACTAGGGTTAATTCTTGGCATTTACTCATAAGACCAGGAAAAAATGTCTTAGAAATCTTGAAATATGCCTTTATACATTTAAATCTCTTTAAGGAAGCATGAAGCACCTATGTGAATGTTCTAAATAATTCTCAATTTAACTCAGATGTTAATTGGAGTTGTTGTAGATATATTTCCCAATTTTTTTTCAGATTCAAATTTAAGAATTAACATAGGATATTCAGGATTATCTATGACCTCAGGCAAAAATATGGGAGATTCTCAATTTTATTAAGGCTAAGTAGAAAATATGAACGACGATGAAATTGTCCCATGGAATTTCATCCAAAGTCATTATTTCAATGATTCTTTCATTTGTTGGAAAAATTATATCAAAGGGATCAAAAAATTAAATTGGTTCTAACCAAGATAGATGAGAATAATCATCCATGATCACATTCACTTGATCGATTTTAGAAGGTGGTGGACTGGAAAATGCTTGAACTTCTTGATAAGGTAATTCAAATGGGCTTAAAGGAATCTCATTTCATATGAGGCCAATTTGAATTCTAAAGGCACAATCCACTAATCAAAAGATTCCATTGCGCTTGATGTGATCACGTTAAAATGAGAAATATTAGAATAAAATTTCGGTGGAGGGAGTGCAAAAGTTCCCATGAGTGACGAATCTTTAAGAAAACTGAAACTAACATATTCATAGTTATCAATCGTTTTCCCCATGAAAGGGATACTGCCAGTAGAGTTAGGGTCTGAAGTGTAGTAAGATAACTGGTCTACTTTCACTCTTTTCCCTCGATGAGGAAACATTATCATGAGAAAGGTTGATGGGACCACTGCATACATAACATAGGTTAGAATTCAAACAAATAACAAATTGTAATCGAGTTTGGCATCAACGAATTCAAATTTGATTGCAACTATATTACCCTCTAACTCTATGGGTAAATCATTCAAAATTCAATATGGACAAAAACCTCTTCCATAAAAGGATTTCAAAGTGGTAGGAGACTGATTGATGGTTGGAGAACCCAACACTTTCCAATAATAAATAGACATGTTACACGTAGAAGCTCCTTCATCAATGATTGTGAGAAAAAATGGTTTAGTTTTGATGAAAACTGGTATTTGGAATGCCAATTGATGTGGGAGTCTAGGTATATGAATTTCAATATTAAAGACGATAAGGTTAGAATCACGTGGCTCAATTGCTCCGATAGCTGAAAATAACAATTTCCTTTGTGTTGGGCATGTTTGCAACACTTCAAGAATTGACATTTCTAAAGGAGACATCACTAGGTATGTTACACGTCATTTTTTCACCATGACATTTTAATTTTCATATGGGTCTATTACCATCCATATTATGTTCCCTTAGAGGTAAAAAACACTGATGTTCCTGAATCAAGTCTTGGAAATTGGAGAAAAGCTCTGTAAAACCCTTAAAATTTTTCCTGTGTGGTTTTACTAGCCTTTCCCTATGAATGCACTGATGATCATTCCGTTAGTTATGACGACTACCACACTGTTTTCCACTAAAACTTGTGCACCCCCCTGAAAAGCAAGTAAAATGAAAAAGTAACTTCTAGAAGCCTAGTTGGTGAAATATTCTCCCAACTGGAAGCTTCTAGAGTCACACCAGTTTGAGCTTTATCCCTCTATTCATGTAGCTTATCCCTTGGTCCAAGGAACTAAAATCCCTTCATGAGAGGAATCCATCCCCCTCTTCATGGAACTGAAACTACCTCCATTTCACTATAAATTGAGCTCAAGTTTCAGGTTGAAGGGTATATACCAATGTGATTAGAGACTGATCTATATAGTTTCTAAGTTGAAGAGAGTTCATAGAGTGCATAATTTCTATACTAGTGAGTTGTTTTTGACACACTAAATATCACACCTTTATGCCCATAACTTCATGCTGAAGAGGAAGGATTATCAGACTAAAGGAGAACAATTTCTCAGGACCCTGGGAGAAATCTGTACAATATCAAGGAATCTGGTTGTAAGATTACTCTTTCTAATTTATGATAGTATATATGGATCTATTTTTCTCATTGTTTTGTTTCTGTATTTATGGTAATAATGTCAATACTTAGAATCCTTGATCACTAAGTTGGATTATTACTTTTTGATTATTATATATTGCAGATGATTTGATTATTTTTCTTCTCTTTGATTGCTTGTTCTACTCATTGGAGAACTACTTTGGAGCGACGGGACAAAGGGCTACATCAGATGTTTGGATTTCAAGGTAGGAGCATGTCCTCTCTACTTCACTATTATAATGATCTTAAAATACAATTAATATAGAGAAAGAGTTATTCAAATGGATATTTGTTTCTAGTTACTTGCTGGAGTACTAGGGAGATCACTCTTGTCTACAAGAGGGATTAATCCTCATAACAAATTGGCGACCATACCGGGGATATAGAGCTTAGTTTTCTTTGTTTTTATTCAGTTTCAAACTTCAGTTTTCTGATTCTGACTTCTTTGAGTGTGGTTGGGTAGAATATTTTAAGAATCTCTGAGAAAGAAGTTTATATTTTATTTTTTCCAAATTTTTCCTTACCTGTGCGATTCTCTTTGGAAGACAAAGCGACAACCTATGGAACTTGTTAGTTCAATCCAGTGTGCATGCACACTATTGTCAATTGATAAGTTGCGCACCCCCTAGAAAATTTTGAAAAACATAAATTTCACTCTTTCAGAGGTAGATAACCAAATTCTTCAAGTTTTCCCTGATTCATGCCAGTTGCCAGATCCTCTGTGAGAACTCCCTTTCAGTAATTTTGAGTATTGTATGATTGATCACCCTATTTTCATTTTAAAAATTAGAGTTTTCCCTAGTTTATTCTCACTCTATATGGAAAATACCTTCGTTTTCCTTAGCTCACTAGTTTTCTGATCTTGTCTTCTTGAGCCACCAAGGTTATGAATAACCCTAATTTTAGGAATATTCGTTCCCTATTCATTTTCAAACCTGGAAAAGCTTATAGCTCACTGAAGCCTCATTCAATACCAAGCACTCTTGTATTATTTCATTTATGCTGAGATAAGTGGAAAAAACCTTCTTAGTATGATCACAACTGAGAGAAATCATCCACAAAACATTCATAGGTATCCTAGTTAGGATTTAGAATTATAATTTTTATTTTTATTTTGAAATTGATACTTTTTAGGTTTTTTTTAGGAATTGTTTTCTTTTGGGAGTTGATTGATTGTTTGAAATTGTAGTTTGTCTTGGTTATCAGATAATTTCATTCGAAAAGAGAAATTGATCATTATTGCAAATTTAGTTCTTGATGAAATTGTCTTCTTTTCAAAAAGGATTTTGTTTATGAATAAGGAAGTTTGTGTTGAAAATCAATAAATCTCTCAACTTTCTCCTAAATAGAATTCATTGAAAAGAAATAGTTTCGTTTTTCATATAGATGCATTTAGAGTATTTTTCATCGGGTCACAACATCATCAAAGTTTCAAATCCATACCCTTTGTGTTAAATAACATCCAAATCAATATAGCACCTAATAAAATCAATCTAGACATTTTTTACATTTTCTAGGGCTCATTCCACCAACATAGCTTAGGTTAGTGTTTTGGAATAGGTTGTAATAAACGTTCCAAATAAGCTTAAAAAAACAAGTAGAATCTTGTGGTAGGGTAATATAATTGTTGTATTTGTACTTTGGGAAGCTCTTCTTAAAAGATTCAAGAAAGAGATCATGTCAGACCCAGTGAGGTAATCGTACCTATCTCATTAGCAAAGATAGAAGATGTGCACGTAATACAAACGGTAAACCTCGGATTAAGAATTTTCGAGGAGCCCGAAGTCACTTGTTGGAAAACCTCAGATTTACCATGTCGAGGAGCCTTAAGGGGATTCAGCTTGATACTTTGCCCTTGTGTGTAATCCAAGGTGACGGTGGAGGGAAGGTCCCACTGTACCTGGAACAAACATCAAATAGACTCACTTGGACTTTTCGGAGGGTACTCTTGACTTCGAGATGGCACAAGTAGAGGGACTTGCAATGTAAGTTTTAACCCTGAACATAAATTATCTACACACGAATCTTATAACATAAAATAAACAATAGCAAGAGCATAAAACATAAAACAGATAAACACTGAGATTTTCCCCTGGATCCCAAATTGAGACGACCAGCTTGATTTTTCATTATATTCCTTTTAGTGTTACAACACATATATATAAATGCCAAAGCATACATGAACCCTAATCCATTAACCCTGGATTATAACATAACCGTAGTTCCCTTGACAGGATCTACAAAAATACCACGGGCCGAAAACCATTTTACCCCAAAACCATGCACAAAACCATGGGCACGGCTACCCACCCCCGCGCGTGCTTAGTCGTGGAAATAATATAACACATACCCAACATTCTCCCACTTGTTGTTTTCTTTCCACAGGGGGCCACAAGAGAGCTTAGTCATTGGCCCAATTCTTCAACACCCATTGTTTCTCTACACCAAGAGAAATTTTGAGTGCTCACAGACTTCGTCAATGCATCTGCAACATTCTTAAAAGTGTCCACCTTTACTAGCAACACCCTTTTAGCCTCAAACAGATATTGAACATCAATGTGCTTTATCTTTGAATGATAAGCAGGGTTCTTAGTAAACGTGTTCTTTTAGCTGTATAATCTATCCTTGCTTGCTACTTATTTATTTTTGACCCGAACACAATCTCTGCCACCAAACTGCTTCCTTGCTTGCATGAGTGGCTGCTATGTATTCTGCCTCTGTAGTTGAAAGAGCCACTACAGACTGTCTTTTACTCATCCAACTGACTGCGCCTCCAAATAGGCTAAACACATACCCACTTGTTGATCTTCTTTGGTCCAGATCTCCAGCCCAGTCTGCATCAACAAAACCACGAATGTCCAACATTCTTTCCAATCCTGGTCTTCCCTGGTAGCACAAGCCATAATCACTAGTGCCACGTAAATATCTGAAAACCCGCTTCACTGCTGTCCAATGCTCCTTCCTTGGGTTTGACATAAACTTGCTCAATACTCCCACTGCATGTGCAATGTCTGGTCTAGTACAGACCATTGCATACATCAGGCTACCCACTGCACTTGCATATGGAACACGGGACATATCCTCCTCTTCTTCTTGTGTCTTGGGACACTGTTCAACAGACAACTTTGCACCTACAGGAATAGGAACACTCACTGGTTTACTATCCTGCATATTGAACCTATGCAATATAGTCTCGACATACTTCCTCTGGTTTAACCAGAGCATCCTCTTTGCCCGATCTCTCTTAATTTCCATGCCCAAAATATAGTTTGCAGCACCAAGATCCTTCATGTCGAATTTGGAGAACAGTTGGGTCTTCAAATCTTGGATAATTTCTTTGTCATTTCCAATCAACAACATATCATCCACATACAAGAACAAATAAATAACATGGTCACCAATTAATTTAAAATAAACACAATGATCCTCCTTGCTTCTAGTGAAGCCAAGTCCCCGTATATAGGTATCAAATTTTTGATACCACATCCTTGGTGACTGTTTTAACCCATACAGAGACTTCTTCAACCTGCATACTAGTTCTTTCTTACCCTTCACCATAAAGCCTTAAGGTTGCTTCATGTAGATCTCCTCTTCTAGATCCCCGTGAAGAAATGTTGTCTTCACATCCATCTGTTCTATCTCAAAATCAAATGCAGCAGCAACAGATAAAAGTAATCTAATAGAAGTAAATTTGGCAACAGGAGAAAAAATATCACCAAAATCAATTCCCGGCACCTGGGAATAACCTTTTGCTACCAACCGAGCTTTGTATTTATCCACCTTGCCTTCTACATTCATCTTCTTTTTAAACACCCATTTTCTCCCAATGGGCTTCCTTCCAGCCGGCAACTCCACCAGATCCCATGCATCGTTTTTGTGCAAGGATGCCATTTCATCAGCCATGGCCTCCTTCCAGAGTTTTCCATCCTCTGAATATACTGCCTCCCTGACAGTTCTGGGTTCATCATCAGTTATAGTTAAGGCAAAACCTGAACAGAAAGTAGATGGACTATACCTTTCTGGTTGCCTTCTTTCCCGAATTGATCTTCTCAAAGCTGGAGTTTGTGGCTCTTCATCTTCTGAGTCTTCTTCTGTTGTAGAGTCTTATTCATCCTCCTTTAGCTCAAACTCTATCTTCTCAGGTTCCTTTGGTAGGACTTCATGTTTAAAAACATCTTTCACTTCTCTAAACACCACATCTTGGTTGTACACAACCTTCCTTGTTTCTGGTTTCCAAAGCTTGTAACCCTTTAAACCATCCTTATACCCAATAAAGATGCACCTTTCAGATTTATTATCCAACTTGGTCCTTTTCTCCTTTGGAACATGTACATATGCATCACATCCAAATACCCTTAGATGTGAAAGAGAGGGTTTCTTACCGGTCCATACCTCATGTGGAGTCTTATCCTCCAACGCTGATGAAGGTGATCTATTAACTAAGTAACATGCAGTCTCCACTGCCTCTGCCCAGAATTCTTGTCCTAACCCGGTACCACTGAGCATGCTTCTTGCCTTTTCCATCAGTGTTCTGTTCATTCTTTCTGCAACTCCATTTTGCTGAGGTGTGTATGGAGTAGTCTTCTGTTGTGCTATACCACACTTCTTACAGAACTCTTCAAATTCCTTCTTGCAGAACTCCCCACCATTATCTGTCCTCAATGCCTTTATCTTCTTCTCTGTCTGGTTTTCCACCAGAGCCTTAAATTCTTTAAATATGTCAAAGACTTCAGATTTCTTCCTCAAGAAATATATCCATGTATTCCTTGAGAAGTCATCTATGAATGAAACATAGTACACAGACTTTCCCAGTGATGGAACTGACACAGGTCCAAACACATCACTTTGCACAAGTTCTAATATCTTGTTTGCCCTCTTAGCACCAGAAGGAAAACTCACCCGATTCTGCTTCCCATATACACAATGTTCACAGAAATCGAAATCCAGAGAACAATTAGACATACCTTCTACCATACCATCTCTATGGAGTATCCGAAGGCCCTTCTCTCCAATATGTCCAAGCCTTTGATGCCTTAGCATGGTCTTTTCTCCAAAGACAGCTAGACTTTCCGTCCCACTTTCAGGAACCACAAAACTGTTACACCCATCAATAACAATGCTACCTTGTAGCTTGTACAGAGTTCCAGTCCGAACTCCCCGCATTAATACCAGTGCTCCCCGAACCATCTTGCAGGCATCTTTCTCGAACACTGTTTTTACACCTGCATCATCCATCTTTCTTACAGAAATCAGATTCCTAGCTAATGAAGGAATATGCAGAACACCAGGAAGTGTTCTAATCCTTCTGCCTTGCAGCTTCAGCTTGACTTTTCCACGTCCGACGATTCTGGCCTTCCTATCATCCCCTAGGAATACATCACCACCATCATATTTCTCATACTCGCAGAACCACTCTCTATGGGGAGTGAAGTGAAAGGATGCACCTGAGTCAATCAACCATGACTCATGATCTACATGTGTATTTGAAGAAGAAGCCAAATACACATCCCCACCTTCATCTAAGGTGGTTTTTGCCTCTGCAGAAGGAGCATCATCAGATCCCTTTCCTTTTTTAGGAGCTTTAGATCTGCACTCCCTTTTGTAGTGCTCTTCCTTTCCGCATTTCCAGCATACCTTTACAAACTTTCCAGGAGAGTTAGATCTCGTTCTAGATTTGGATCTTCCACTCGAAACCTTATTCTTGTTTCTGTTTTGGGACCTTCCTCGTACAGATAAGGCATCTCCATTTTGGCCCTCCATATTTCTCCGTCTCATTTCCTCTGAAAACAAGGCTGAGACAATGTCATCAAAATTCAAGGTAGTTGTATTGCTACCTATTGCAATAACCAGACTATCCCACGAGTCTGGTAGAGAACACAACAAACTGATGCACTTATCTTCATATGAGATTTTAATATCAACATATGAAAATTGACTTACCATAGTATTGAAGGCATTCAGATGCTTTGTCATTGAGTCTCCATCCTTCATCCTCAGGTTATACAACTTTTTCTGGAGGAACAACTTATTCACTAGAGACTTATATTGGTACAAAGTCCCAAGTTTTTCCCACAAATTCTTTGCCGTAGCTTCCCCAAATACATTCAAAAATACTGAATTTGAGACACACAACTGTATTGTGCTCTTAGCCTTCCGATCCAGTTTCTTCCAGTATTCATCTAACATTGTCGTTGGTTTAGTACCTGGATCTACTACTACCCACTGATCTTTATCCACCAACTGATCCTCCATCTTGAGCTTCCATAACTAAAAACTCTGACCATTAAATTTCTCGATCTCTATCTTCTTTCCGCTCGCCATATTATTTCACCGCAAGAATCGATCCCACATATCTCCCACTGAACAGGGTCTACCTCAGGCCCGAGCAAAAAAAAAAAAAAAAAACCCTCAACAGAAAAGGCATCCCTTTGAAGCCGAAAAAACTCTGATACCAAATGTAGGTTTTAACCCTGAACAAACATATCTATAGACGAATATTATAACAGAAAATAAGCAATAGCGAGAGCATAAAACATAAAATATATAAACACAGAGATTTTCCCCTGGATCCCAAATCGAGACGACCAACTTGCTTTTTCATTGTATTCCTTTTAGTGTTACAACACATATATATACATGCCGAAGCATACATGAACCATAATCCATTAACCCTGGATTAGAACATAATTGTAGTTACCTTGACTAGATCTACAAAAATACCAGGGGCCAAAAACCATCGTACCCCAAAACCATGTGCAAAACCATGCACAAAACCATGGGCGCGGACTACCCACCAGAAATTAAGGACCAAACCATGCACAAAACGATGCGTGCTTAGTTGTGGAAAGAATATAACACATACCCAACATGCAATAGACTATTTCATTAAGCAGGTTGTCTGGGTAACTATTCCAACCGCCAAGTTTTTGACATTAACTTCTACGACGTTGGATTTCATCACCAACTAGTGTTTTTAGTGTGGAAACATACTGTTTGTGCATTGTTTTTCTCTTAGATTTTTGTAGGCGTGTGTTTAAATTATTTTTTTTCTTAGCGGCCTTATGTATATTTTGTTGAAAGGTTTTTTTCTTTCATGTGTTAAACATTAACCATGGCTGAATTACTGAAACACTCTTGTAGAATGCAGGGGAAACCCCCTGAGTATACACCGAGTCAATTAGAAAAGCTTAAATATGAAAGAGGTAAAAAATCAGGAACCGGGTCTACTGAACAAGGGGAAACATCTATAATAATACATCTTGATTACGAAGTAAATCAACCTTAGACAGTAGGAATAAATTAAGAACAACTAGAATTTTCAGAAGTAATCACAGTCGAGTGTGTGACCAGTGAATTATCAGATACTCAACTTATTGAACCCAAAATATCTGAGCCTAAATCTGAATATACTTCGTGTAAGTTAACTTCTGAGTTCATAGCCCAAGCTCCTAGTCATCCTCGTTCACCTCTAGTGAAGCTTCACATTACTAAGAACCTTCCTCCTGGCTTGATTAGTATCGAAGAGATTACTGACATGGAATAAGAGATCACAATTCCTTCATGTCAAGAATATTTAGATCTAAGGTGTAGTGAATTGATTTACCCTTACAGTCCTTTAAACCGAACCCTTGGTATCAACAATTTACCGAATTTCTACATAGTATTGGTCTCAATTGTTCACCACGCCGCATTCCTTTTTACTCCATACCCAAAGGTAGTTACATGTCTTCATCAAACATGTCAGGTGAGTCATCCATGTTTTCTTTATCACCAGAAATTTTTTTGTATGGTGGTCCATCAGTACTTGCTAAATAGCTCTCTGGTACTTTCTCAGGAGCATCTCCCTCTTCTGAAAATCTTACACGATCAACTGGTCTTAATGAATCTAATAACGAAATTTGACAATGGAAAAATTTTACATGATGACTGGAAATATTCCTTCAACCGACTCTCAAGGTGGCAATTTACTACTTGGGGGGACATATACTCCTCAAGGACCATATCTTCAAGGGAAACACCCTATGCCAAGGCCACAACCTATTCAAGGGAAATACCCTATGCCAGAGCCATAGCCTATTCAAGGACAACCACCTCCTCAAGGGAAACAATTATATCAGGAGAAACCGTCCTTTCAAGGAGGCCAACCTTTTAATGGAAATTATCCAAAAAATTATCAAACTTACATTCCAATACCTAAAATCGGTTATGGTCAACCTTATGCATCATAACCTTTAATGGGAGCTACTTATCCAGGTGTTAATACAGTGTGGAACCCATTTTTGAATCAACAACATTAGCAACCTACTGTACAAGTACCTTATAATGAACATGGTCAGCTAACTGGTAAATTTGGTTATACCCAAGTCTAGCAACCTGCCCAGTCCACATTTCAAATTACACCTCAAGTATATGTACCTAGTAGTCAGCAAGCTTGTCTGAGTACTCCAAGTACTCTTTTCCAATCTGCTATGCAAAATTCTGTTCATCAACCAAGTACACCTATCCCTGGAGTTTCTCAAGTCCCTATTGCTACAAACCTTCAAACAACGACATCAAATGTAACACAGGAAATCCCTCAAGTCACTGCTCATCAAACTGGACCTGTTGTTCAGTCTACTATTCAAACCTCTGCAGGACAACCTGGTGCAACTGCAATTCCAACAATCCAACCTTTTGTAGGTTAATTTGTGAATCAACCTTTTCAAGGGCTGTTTCAATATGGACCAATAGGACAAAATTCAGTCTACCAAGGTCAACCATACGCTGGTTATACATATCAAATACCAGCTTAACCTTAGTTTGGTATGGCTAACCCTAGATACCCAAGAGGTATTCCAATCCCATTTGCACAAGCTATTCTAGGTTATCATGGATATCCTCCTCCGAGTACTGGTATTGTTCCTTAAGGTTATCAGTTTTCTCAACAAGACCCTAACCATTGGTTACCATTTATTGCAACTTTAGACTTGCCAGATTTGTCACACATCACGAATGATCTGATTTATTATCTTCTGTTTTGGCCAGAAGTGCCAACTAAGTTACCCATGGATATACCTAATTTTGAAGGAAAATAAGGAGACGACCCCTCAAATCATGTGATGACTTATCATCTTTGGTGCGTATCCAACTCCTTAATCGATGATTCCATTCGATTGATACTTTTTCAATGAACATTGATAGGCTTAGCTGAAAAGTGGTATATTGAATTACCACGTGGCTCTTCCAATAATTTCAATGCCTTAGCAATAGCTTTCCTAACTCACTTTCAGTTTCGAGTCCTCTACGATAATGGCACAAAAATTTTAACTTCATTAAAACAAAGTATTTTAACTTCTACATACATTTCAGATCACATACATGAATGGAGATGTAGACGATGTTTAGTGAAGTGTTTCATTCCAGATCAATGTTTTGCAGAATGGTTGCTTAAATCAATACTTCCAAAGATCAATGAAGATGTAGCCAAGGGATGTGTTGTTACAGAATAATAGGTCATAGCTCAAGCACAATACTTAGACCTTGTATACACACAGTCTAGTACTCTATATGAAAAAATTCCTGACTTACCACACCTAGGTCAAATTACTGCAACTCCTTCTGGTTCTCATTCTGCAGATGGTGTAACTGTTACAGTTATTACTACCAAGCGTAAGAAGAAGTCATGTAAACCTACTTCTCCCATAATCAATTTACCAGATTCACCTAAAGAAGATTCTTCCCTTGAAACTTCTTCCAACATTCATGTTGTAGATTCATCCATGACTAAAGCTAAAACCAACAATAAGAAGAAAGGAAAGAATAAATAAACAAAATACATCTCCTAAAGAGAAAACAGAAAAAATTGAACCAACTAATGAAAAGCATAAACCTCGTTATCCTTGTCTTATCTATGACGAGGATAACTATACCAAAGAGTGTCCCCATCAGGCAGAGGTATCCAAATTTGTGAAAGGTTCACCCACACCTGTTGTCTTGAAGGATCCTTTTCCATCTCAAGATAGTAAAATGATCAGATATTCTTCCAATTCATCGACGAATATTTTAATGATGTCTCAGGTCATGGTTGGGACATGATCTCAAGACTATGGTTCTAAGAGTCCCGTAACTGGTAAAGAGACTGAATATTCTATTCAAACATGAGCCATACCTCCAATTTTCGAACCACTTCAAATCGAGAAACCTAACCCTGATTTAGTGATTAAACTGCCTGTTAAAGGTGTACTTCGAAAATTTTCTTTCAATCCACATGCGAGAGCTGCTTAGAATTACAACATTTTTGAAGATTTAGCTATATCCCCTTCAACAATTTTGGCCTTAGAAGTGCCGCAATCATGTAAAACACAAAGGAAATTACTATTATCAGCTATCGGAGCTATTGATCCTCAAGACTCGAACCTATTAGTCTTTGATCCCGAAAATTTTGTACCTAGACTCCCTCATCAAATGGCTTTTCATATTCTAGTATTAGTCAAATAAAGACCTATTTTTTGTATTGTAATTGATGAGGGGGAATATACATGTATAATGTTGTTAAATTTTTGGAAAAACCTTGGTTCTCCAACACTTAACCAATCACCGACTATCCTTAAAGCCTTTGACGGAAGATTTTTTCATCCATATGGAATACTCTAGAATCTGCCTATAGAAGTAGAAGGAAAAAATGTTAACATAGAGGTGGAAGTTGTTGATGCCCCTCTTGATTACAACCTTATTCTGGGTCGTAGTTGGTCTTACAAAATGATTGTTGTTGTTTCATCAGTCTTCTGGGAAATTATGTTTCCTCACAAAGGAAATATTTTTAAAATCGATCAGTTTTCATACTTCTCTTTAGACCCTACTTCTATAGATAGCATTCAACATGTCAGAAAATTAGTTATCCCATGCGAAGATGTTGGTGTAGGATAAATGAAGGATTCTTCTCTCATGGGAACTTTCTCTATACCCCCACCCAACATACTACGAAAAATTTCCAATATCAATATGATCTCATCAAGCACAATACCATTTGATGACACATGGAATGTGCCTTCAAAATCATACTTTTACAACAGCGATATGCCTTTAAGTCCTTTTGAATTGGCATATGTAGCAGTGCAATCGTATTTTGACACCCCATCAACTTCTACTGATCAAATGAATGTGATCAAAGAAGAATCATCTTCTATATTAAGCTCAAAATTGGCATCATTTATGGATCCCTTTCAACATGTATCTGTAACTGTTGAAATTATTTGGGAAATTTTTTCATCGGATGAATTACCATGGGATGACAACATCATTGATCTTCTTTTTTGCCTGATCTTGATAAACTTGAAAATTATTTTTCTTCTATTTTTACAATTTATTATGTTAAGGAACCACAAAATCCCACATCGATTACACATTCATATTCTGAGACAAATTTGGGAAATATTTCTACAACAGTTCCTATTGACATATCGATTAAACCTAGAATTATTGAAAAAATTCATATAGGTGCTTCTTGTTTGATGGAAGAGATTAATACTTACAAAGCCATATTTCAAGAAATCTGAGAATTTTTTTTCTGGTCTTACGAAGAGATGCCATGTATCGATCCTAAGATTGTAATTCATGAAATTAAGACATACCTAGATGCTAAGCCTATTAGACAAAGATTACTTCCAATACATCTGTGGAAAGCTGCAATAATCAGAGCTGAAGTTGAGAAGCTATTACGAGCAGGATTTATTTATCCTATTCCTTTGACGGATTGGGTATCTAATATAGTTACCATTACGAAGAAACAAGGGACTATTAGAGTATGTGTCTATTATCAAGACATTAACAAGGCGTGTCCAAAAGAAAACTATTCTACATCCTATATCGATCAAATTGTTGACGATTGTGCCAGAAACAAAGTATTCTCATTTATGGATTGTTTTTTTGGCTACAATCAAATCAACATACTCACTTCCAATAAACCTAAAAAAATGTTTATATGTACTTGGGGCATGTTGTCCTTTGAGATGATTGTGGTCAATAATCATGCCAAAGCATCTAAAATGTTTTGTTTGTGTTTTGAAAAATTTGGAGGACCAATTCATAAGAATTTTTTTTATCAAACAGTTAAGGTTTTTAAATATTATAGATAATATTAGTAATTATAAGTGAGGGTTGCTTGCTTATGTCGCATAGTAATTGATATTTAATGATTCGATTAAGTGGAATTATGTAAGAGAATATGATTATTAAATATTCAGATTGAAATCTTTAATACGTCATAAGCTAGGAAAACTTTAAACAATGTTCAAAGTTTCAACAAAATATATCTAATATCATCAAGATACTGATAATTAATAAATTAAGGGACTTACATTAACATATTGTCAAGTAAATCAGTCTTTATAATGATAATAACTTTAGGAGGAATTATAAGGTTGCTGAAACACAATCAACCTCACCTAGTTATCTTGACCATAGTTAAATATATGAAGAAAGAAAATGATTTAAGAAAACTGGAAAAAATTACAGAGGAAAAACAAATTTGTATGAAATAATTTCAGAATCCCTGTTGTATTAATGATATTCAGAAAGACTTAATACAATTTCTACTTTACAAAATATTCTCATGCAAGGGTGCAACCCCAGATACTTCAATAAGTGAAGTATTTATACAAAATACAAAATATAATAATCAATGCCTAAATGAAAAAGTGGACTAAATTTTCTGAAAACAGACAGAAAGGAAAGAAAAATGATCTAAAAGAAGTGGATCTGCATTCTGGCCTTGTTCTGCTGGAAATTTGTTGCTGAGTTACCACCTTTTTAGGACTGCGTTGGAAAAAGTGATTGCTGTGATGGCGAAACTGAGTGCTGATCTGGCACGATGACTTGTTCTTTACTCTTGGTATTTCCAAAGTTTCTCCCATAACTCTTCATCAAGAATTAAAGCTTTAATAACCTTGTGGTAGATTTCATCTACCTCAGTGTACTTTATAAAATTTGGTTTAGCAATGAAAATGTGTTTTATTTCATGGTGAATAAAACTGACATCTTCGACTTCTTTATAGAATGCTTTACCTGTCAAAGAACCTTGAATAGAAGACATAGATGCAGACCTTTCTATTTCTTTGAGCTTCTTCATATAATCCTCCTTAGGCATTAATTTTTTATTTATAACTAACAGTGATGGGAGGCCTTTTTTAATCAATACATCAATCCTTGTAAGAAACCTGTTGATTGTTATATCTAGAGTATGACATTTTTCTGTTAATTGTACTACCAAGTTATTTTTAATAAGAACTTTCTTTACTTCAAATATAGTCTCAGTCCTGTCATCTACTCCTAAATCATCTAATTCTTGGCTAACCTTAGAGTTTAGAAATTTAATGATGTTGCTAGCTATATTGGGCATATCTTGTAGTTGAGTGTTTGCATAAAAAATTTCCTGATTTTCCTTTTCTACTAACTCTTTATGCTGGAAGATGATCCTGATAGATGGCAAGATTTCATTAATCTCTTCAAAAAATTTATTCCAAATGATTTCTTTGACATTGCCAGAGTGTAGCCAATGGAAGATTCAATGGCTTACTTTTTCCATATTTCAACTTGGTTTTGAGATCTCTGAAGCTCTAATTGTTTCGGGGAAAAACACCCTAGAGGTTTGTTGGGTCAAAACCTCCACAGAGTAGGGCATTCCATTTAGAAGGACTCACACACAACCATACTTGAATGCAAAAAACTAGATAACAACGATAGCAGAACTCACCCGTAGTCCTACTTTCGATGTAGATCCCGTGGGGTTCAAACCCCTAGCAACCTTTCTTCCTGCACGGAAACCTAGTTGTACAGCATATATTTCTCCTAAACGTTAGTGTAATCAATGTGAAATATGATATAAATGAGAATAACTGCTTAATAATCAATCTTTCCACATATACAAATAAATACTAACACAGAAGTTCAGGAACAAGACGGTGCTTCATTATTATGAATAGCATGTACAGAAGTAAAGAGTGGAGAGATCACCTGAATCCTTCCACGATCTTCGAGCAGACCGTCGTCCGGATTCGTCCCGCCCTTGCCTTGCTAAGAAAATTTCAAGACTTGTGCACTCGAGATGGCATATAAATGGATGAACATCTCCAGGAAACAAGGGTTTCCTGTATAAATCTGGGAAAGTGCAGGAGGCATAGGGAATCAGACTTGAAATGGGAATCCAACAGAGTATAATGACTATAAAATTTCTCTCTCTCTTAGGCCATGCACATGAGGGGCTTTTATACTCCCTTAAAGTAGTTTCAGTCAGTTGGAAACAGTTGGCCACGTACTGGGGTGGTTGAACTACTGGAGTAACCATCAACCCAGTCCGAAAATAGGGAATTTATATATATTTTTAATGGTTTTAATGGCATACGTGGAAAAGTACATATGGACTCGCGTATACACGCTGAAAATTCTGGACATACCCGCGTATGGGAATTTTAACACTGTTTTTTAGTGAATTTGTTCAAGTCTGTAGGAATGGGTGCCCAAAGCCATAAAGACAATCATGAATCACCTGAGGGTGAAAAATGATGCTATAACAGATGCCCCCTAATATATGAGGTCAAAAGGGGTACATGATGGCCGAAATGTATTATGCACATAGAAAGAACTTCGCAAGGACAAGAGAGGACTTCACCAGATTTCAGCCTGCCAAAAACCAATGAAAGAAAATAGAGAGTCAACTCATGCTAAGGCGGGCATACCCATGCTCAGTCAAAAATACATCATATGGAAAGTACATAATAGATCCACAATGTATACAAGTATAGCTGAACTGAAAGTACACAATGAATCATCTGAGCATGGCCCGGAAGTATAAGTCTGAATCAATGTCCAAGTATCACATATATAGGAAGCTGAGCAATGATGCTGAAACTGGATGTCTGATCATATAAGTAACTGAATCTCCAAGTACCAAATCATAAGAGGTGGAACAAACGGTACAATCACGCAACTCGGGAGCCAACATATAGGATGTTGCTGTACTGACACTGCAACATATAAGGGTGAACGACATCACTGGCAGAAACTGAATGGACTGTCAAAAGTGAACCGAGAAATGTTGATGCAACCCGAGGTCTTCACTGATCACTATGGCACAATTCTACACAATGGGAATAAATGAGCTGAAGTCGACCATGTGAGAAATCGTTGGATTACCGGTCAATGATGTATACCGTTAACCAACACGAGACAACCCACCAATAATGAAAATGAGCGTCGAGGTGCCCCAGTACAATCTAACAAGTGCAAATGAATGAGTTGAAGTCGAACACTTGAAAGAATCTACCAATCAGGAGGCAATGATGAATCCCCACTGTTGATAGCGAAGAGTCTGCCACTGATGACTGCAAACCCTAAGGTACTGACAAAAATACTCTAGACCTTATTCCCAGAGCAATGAGTCGGAGTCGATGGGAAAAGATCTGCTGGAAGGAAGGCATTAAGGCATCCCACATCAGTCCAGCGCGAGTGTAACCCGCAGGCCAATATTTGGAAGGAATCAGACGAAGTAGAGTGATGGAACCAAAAACGAAGTACATTTCCGACATGCACAAGATGAAGCTAGTGCATGGAAGAAACCCTCTGAACCAACCAATAATGAAAGCTGACATAGAGGCGAGATATCCACCGATAGGGTCAAATGGAAATCAAGGTATTGCATGAATCCCAAGTGTGATAATGTGCTCTGACGTCGAACACAGGGGAAACCACTCAGTCAAAGACCCATAATGATGATCAAATGCTGAGCACAAGGTCACCTATCAATGATGGAAATAGGGCCAGGGTGCGGCTCTAGGTTTTCTCTCAGAGAAATGTGTCGTAGTCGATAAGAGACAAACCCGCCGTCAAGAAGTCAATGGGGACCTTCTCAAACCAGCACGAGCGGAAGACCAAAACATCTAATGTGATAGAACAAGATACTGACAAGACCGGGAAGGCTGACTGAATAATGAGTCAAGAGACACCGCAGAATGGCCGACTCTGGTTAAAATTCCCTTGAACAAAAGCACGACTCGTGATGACCATGGCAGTAAAAAGTGACACTGTATAAGTCTGTTATGCAAGAGGCAGAACAAACTCTCCATATGATTGGAAGAGATAACCAACTGGGGGAGGACTGACAAGTGAAACATGGTAAAGGCTGAACCTAGGTCAAAACTAAAACCATCCCAAATGTAGGAAATATATATAAGTATATGTGCTTTGTTTAAGGGTGACAAACTGACTCTGTACTGCCATCAAAACAACGAAGATACATCATGTTCCCGCTCTTTTTGTTATATTTGATTTTTTTGTCTTTTTCATATAATAAGCCTGAAAAAGAATAAAATAATGCTATGGTACAATGGATAGAACAAGTATCAAGAAACAGATGCACTAGTTCCTGGGATTGGAACGATCCTATGCTCAATGCAAGGTGGCGGAAACTGGTAAGCGATACTCAGAGGAATGTTCCATCCATAGGTAAAAAGGGTGTCAAGTCGCGATAGCTAAGTGCATGCAATGGTTAACTTTTACAGATAGACAAGGTCAAAAGTTGGCTTAAGCATCGAGTCCAAATGAAGCCGGCTAAAGGCCAGGATAAACAAGTAGCCAATATGCAATGCAGTAATACAACTCAACAACACCAGGGAGCCTCTAGGGTAATAGCCAGAAAAATGATAGTGAGGAAGAAGAAGAATGAAGTTTCAACACATAAGTCATGGCGGGACTAAAGAGGACTCCCGAGCCTACATAAAACGCAGCATGGGCAACAAGTGATAGCGAGGAACTAACTAAGAAGCCCATGTAAAGGAAGGCTCTACCATCAAGTCATGATTAAATAATCGGCGAGTGAAAAGGGTGTAATACTCATGACCTGATGGGATCGACCCTATGGCAAGTGATCAGAATGGAGGCTAGTATGCAAAATGCAACGGAAAAGTGGATTTCCTAACCTATATGCCAGTTTTAGTTTATAAAAAAGAGATTTCAAGAAGACCAATTGAACTATCCGGTAACTAAGTCAAACAAACCCTGAATTTCAAGTATAACTTCAACAAAATTCTCAAAGCCAACCATGCCACTCTCACAGTGGGGCTTTATACGAACAAAAAGGAAGACAAGAAACTCAATAAATCAACTCAGTACAATAGTATAAACTTGCAATAAAAACTTCAAAGAATCAAAAGGAGACTCTTCGAAAATTGCAACAAAACTAGTCTACTGATCATCAAGGAAAGCAAATGCAGCAAACAGGTAAAAAATCAAAATGTGCAGCAACACACAAGGAAAGAGTAAATGAGCAGAAGCTCTCTATTCTGATTAAGCAGAATAGCCAAGAATCTTCAAGAAAAGACCTTGGTACTCAAACCAAAATTGCAAACGTAACAACCAAAAATTTCACCAACCAAGAGAGTCTTCACACAAAGGAGAGAGAAATAGACATATAAACACTTTCTTCACAATCTAGAGGGTACAAAGACACTGCAGGAACAGGTCTCCACAGACAGACAGGACTAAAAAGCTAAGAAATCCAAAATTTCAAAATCTACCTAGGTATACGCAACTTTACAGTTTAGCAACAAGCATGCATACGCGACTGTGCTAAAGGAAACCTGCGTATACGCGAATCGCTTTAACAAAAAATGCGTGTATACGTGACTGTGTGCAGACAAACCCGCGTATATAAAGGTAAATAATGAAAAACAAAAAAGATCAAGCCTGGATAAGGAACCAGGGCTTCAGTCTGACTGAGAAAGAGTAAACTGGACTGAAAATAAAAGTTAAAACTGTTGGAAGCCTATCAAACAGCTGAAACCACCCAACAGGGGAATCACAAGAATGCGATCCCTAGTGGATTCGCCATTTTTGTTTTGGGGAAAAACACCCTAGAGGTTTGTTGGGTCAAAACCTCCACAGAGCAGGGCATGCCATTCAGAAGGACTCACACACAACCATACTTGAATGCAAAAAACTAGATAACAACAATAGCAGAACTCACCCGTAGTCCTACGTTCGATGTAGATCCCGCGGGGTTAAAACCCCCAACAACCTTTCTTCCTCCTTCAACCTGCAAAACAAGAAGGAACGTGCACGAAAACCTAGTTGTATAACATATATTTCTCCTAAACGTTAGTGTAATCAATGTGAAATATGATATAAACGAGAATAACTACTTAATAATCAATCTTTCCACATATACAAATAGATACTAACATAGAATTTCAGGAACAAGACGGTTCTTCATTATTATGAATAGCATGTACAGAAGTAAAGAGTGGAGAGATCACCTGAATCCTTCCACGATCTTCGAGCAGACCGTCGTCCGGATTCGTCCCGCCCTTGGCTCGATAAGAAACTTTCAAGACTTGTGCACTCGAGATGGCATATAAATGGATGAACATCTCCAGGAAAAAAGGGTTTCCTGTATAAATCTGGGAAAGTGCAGGAGGCACGGGGAATCAGACTTGAACTGGGAATCCAACAGAGTATAATGACTATAAAATTTCTCTCTCTCTTAGGCCATGCACATGAGGGGCTTTCATACTCCCTCAAAGTAGTTTCAGTCAGTTGGAAACAGTTGGCCACGTACTGGGGTGGTTGAACTACTGGAGTAACCATCAACCCAGTCCGAAAATAGGGAATTTATATATATTTTTAATGGTTTTAATGGGATACATGGAAAATTACATATGGACTCGCGTATACACGCAGAAAAGTCTGGGCATACCCGCGTATGGGAATTTTAACACTGTTTTTTAGTGAATTTGTTCAAGTCTGTAGGAATAGGTGCCCAAATCCATAAAGACAATCATGAATCACCTGAGGGTGAAAAATGATGCTATAACACTAATGCATGATAAGTATCAGACTTCTTCTGTCGTTCTTCAAGAAGTTTCACTTTGTCTTGTAGCTTCTTTATTTCTTCTATATACAAGGTCATGTTTTGAAGTGTGGATGCTAATTGATCTGTAGAATCTCCTTTACTAGTAGTAGCAGCTATAACAGTGGGGATATTTGTCATTAGAAGTGATTCTAAAGGAGCAACTTGCTTGACTGGTTTCTTACTTTCCTTAATCAAATTCTTCATCTTTGTTTCCATCTGTTTCAACTGTTTATTCTGTTCTAGAATAAGTTTCATCCGGTCTGCCTTTTCTGTTTCTGCCTCTGAAATTTCCTTGGCTAAATGATCTTCTGTTGCTGGTAATTTTTAATTACTTCCTCAATGCTACAATGTCTACATTCTTTTTCTTTATTAACTCATGTGCAACATTGACATTTTCAGAGTCATAACCCAAATCGATTACCAAATATTCCAAGGTTTTAACCCTGGTGTCATTGTCAAAAGCTGATATTTTCTCCATGTTGAGTTGTGATATGACATTTGCTAGTGTAACATGAATTTTAGATAAAGACATGGCAGTGTTAGTTACAGTTGAAAATATCATCTCTCAAAAGATTTTTTCTTATAGTCTGCTTCTCCTTTAGGCTGAGGAACTTGTGCTTGAAGAAATGCTATTAGAATTCTTCCTTTCTCTGCATCAAAGGCTCACAATAACATGATTTGGGCACTTGATTTTTGTTTCCAGAATTGGTCATATGTATTAATCTTCAAGGCTTCATTTTTTAGTTTTATTTCCTTAAAGATGTCCATGGTGCTCTTCTCTGGCTTGCTTAAAGTTGAAGTACCTGTTTAAATGATTTTCTACTGATTTGAAGTAGTCATGGAAGTAGTAGGTGACTGTGTGGACTGCTCTCCTATCAATGAGAATATAAGAGGCTCATTGGTGTTGACAGGGGTCTGCATCTCTAAATCCTTACTAATACTTAGTCTGGAACTAATTTTAGCCTTATTTCTATACATAATTTTGAATCCCTCACTGAAGATGTTTGTATATGAAGGAGACCCTTCTTCTCTATTCCTTTTAGCTTTCTTTTCCTGATTTGTTGGAGTTTTCGCTGTTGATGATGAAACTGGCTATTCTTCTGCTTCATGCAATGTGTTCTCTGTCCACTCTAGCTTCTTCTTATATTTCTCTATCTCTGGCCTTGTTGTATGAAGGTAAGGAGTATATTTGAGTTTTACCCTTAATTTAGACACAATGCCTAATGGGTCATATGACCAGGTGAAGCTTAAATCAAATTGCATTTTCTTTAATAGTCGATCTACCTCTGCTGCTTCTTTTCTGCTAATATTACATATGAATGGGTGAATCTGAGTTTTTAGTTTGAACTGGGACTTCTTCTTGGTAGCCACAAAATGTACTTGATCCATGTTGATCATCTGCCTGATGAACTCCAAAGAAAAAATCCTCATTTGGAGGAATTTGGGAAACTTGTGTGGTTGCAAATCACATCCAAAAACTATTATTTCAATGTAGTTTTCATACAGGTACCAATCTCATGTCCGAACCTGTTTTGTCAGCTGCAACATATTCTAAATTTATTCACTGATTCTCGGTTCTTCTCTGTTTTTTAGAAGGATGATAGCTGGGTGGAAAAACATTTCAATGAATTTCTTGTAGGTGAATTCATTCTGCTCTTTCATGACCAAGGTGGTCCAGAAAATTACTGACTATTGGTCTCCTTTATCATTTAACTTCTGTAATGAAAATTTCATATTGTCCCCTTGGAAGTATATGAACATATAAAATAGAATAGAAGTATATTTAAATACCTCCTGTTAGCACCCAATCTGAACCTCAGGCTGAAAAGGGAAAATCAGGGTAACAACTAAACCATGCTCAGCCTTGTAGCTAGCCCTACAAGGACATGAGAGGGCTCTCTCCGTAGAATAGATATTCAATAAAACAATAATGAACTGATTTTAGGCTATGTATATAAATGGGAAAAAGAGTTTTGATAAATGACTGAATTTCAGGGATGTATGGGACAAAAGGGACAGCATGAGCTGAGGAATTAAATCAAGGACACAAGATATTTCATGGGGAAAGATAGGCAGAAGATTTAGCAATCAAGTTTAAATAGAATGGAGTGGAAAGACTGTTTGAGAAAGCTGAAAAGGGCATAATAAATGAATCCTTTTCAAACAGAAGAAAATACACAGAGTATGAATTATTCCCCAAGGCAGAGCATATAAAATGGATTCTACCTTTCTAACTTGAAAACATTCAACTGGAAATGTTAATGAATGAATGGTGAAACATAAAAATGTACATATGAAACATAAATGAGAAACATATGCTAAAACTCATACCACATGAATCCCAAAAATCATAGCTGCATCTCTTATTTAATTCCTGTCAAACTGTACAACGTAGCGCAAAGATGCTTTCTGCCACACTTTTCCCAGAACTCAGATCTCTTACAAATGATTAGAATTTACAATAAATAGAAATATTTTGGGGGAATATAGAACGATATAAAGAGGAGAAACTTCAACTGAAGATGGACCACCAAGAGCCAATAATCTTTCCTACCAATGAGGAGGCGAAACCTGTAGCGTAGATCCTTTGAACAGTAGCTGAAAATGTGACTGTTACAATTTTATTTCTTGGCCCCTGACGTTTCGCTTTCTATTTTCCGTTTTGAAGAAAACTAAATTTTTATTAATCTGCCGTTGAAAGAAGACAGAATGAAATCAACTGCTTTTCGTGAAGGGAAAAATGCGTTTAAATGGGAAAAGGGAAGGGAAATGGAGGTGGGACACATATTTACAATCGGAATCAGAATGGATGGGCAGCGGGATATATATAACACGGTAATCGCAATCGCAAATAGGGAGGTGGGACGGAGCGGAATGGTGTATACAATGTTTCCGATGCGATGGGGGGGGAAAACCCTTTGTATTATAATTTAAACCAAAATTTCGTGTTAACAAAGGAGAAATGCCCTTTATTATATGAATGGGCGGAAGTACTGATGGTGGGACCCAAGGGCCAATCGCAATCGCAGGTCGGAAGCGGAGAGTAATCGAAATCGGAGATCGGAAGGGAGCGAAATGTGACATATATGGGAATGCTGATTGCGATTGCGCGATTGAATATGGTCCCTTCGATCGGCGGGGAAGATCGACGTTGCTGGACCAATTGGGGGTTGTTAATCGGAGGTCGCGATAGGAGGGGAATGCGATTGATCGCAATCGGAGGATCGGGAAAGGGACTTGAAATTAGACGGATTGGGGGATGGTGCGATTGGAAAGTTCCGATTGGCGTAGGGCCGTTGGATTGAACGAGGAGATCAACAGTGGACGGATGATCGGGGGTGATGCGATCGGAGGGATCGGGGCAGGACTTGCAATTGATCGCAATCGGAGGATCGGGGAAGGGACTTGCGATTTATAACAAAGAAATTTAAACTTTATATCATAAGGTTTTTTATTATATGCGTGGTGGGGAAGTGGTTTATACGGCGGGGTTATATATAATGGAAACCTTGATTTTATAATAAAGTTTCAAGGGTAGTGGTGGGGAAGTGGTTTGGGGTCAGATTTAATATAATAATTCTATTTATAATCGGAAAAGAGGAAAAAGGGAATTTTTAAAGGAAATATAAAACTTTAATAATACAAAGTTTTAAAGGGAAAAAATGGGAAATAGGGGATATGTGAGGATATAGGGACTTTTACTTCACTTGAGCATAAATTTCAACCCAGAAGCCAGTTTTGAGAGTGTAGTATACCGTTGGAAAGCTATTTCCGAGCTCTTTCTGTTGGATCTGCTTTGAAGATGCTCTGGCACTGAACATGTTGTGGAAAACTTCTCTGAAGGCAGGGACATCACTTTGTGGAGATAACAGCTTCTGAATGGTGACTGAAAGGCAAAGTACTATGTTTTCACCTCAAAACATGATTTTGAGGTGAAAGTTACATCAAAATAAATAAATGATATCTCTGATCTTCCTGGCACTTTGAATTTTCATTTACTGACTTTCCTCATGACCTTGCTAATATTTATTGACATTTGACTCATTAATTTGACCGTGATGAGACCTTAGATACTAAAGAGACCCATCCTATGACCTACTGATATGATTTTGAGAATGAAAGTGACTAATGACTAAAAACCATAGGGAGGAAAATCAACAAGTACCTCATGAGGGAAAACTGATGAAACATTACTGCCATAAATGAATCCATGACCTAGCGGAATGGTGAAATTTATTGGTATGAAACACCTAATATGAAAATGCAAAAAGAGCAGTTTTGATCACTGATGGCAGTATGACTAGACTGACACTAACATTGGCTCCAATGGGGATGGTAGCTCCTTGGAGGTGCCAAGAACACCATAGACCAAGTAGCCTTATCCATTGGGCATGGAGTCAAAAATACTGAAAAACTAACACAAATGCAAACTGAAAGGGACTTGGCTCAACAAACTAACTCAACAGTGACTAAGACCAAACTTAAAATTTAAAGCTTAATGGCAGTACATGACCACCTGTGTTCCTTGAGAACCAAAGTACCATCAGGCTATATCAAAATGCCAATGCAACCAATCAAGCAGATGCCTTCTTGATTGATTCTCCTGATCAGATGTTTTGGACCACAATAGATACTCGCAACTGGGCATCCCAAAACGTAGTTGACCGCGATCTCCTTCATCACCGAATACTGCAATAATCACCTTCACTGATGACTGCAACAGATTTTCCATTGGATCTTGGAAAACATAAATATTTTCCTCCTGTTGAAGAAACAAGGCGTATTTTTCTTTTGATTCTGATATTTCTTCATAATGTACCTCGGTAAGAACATGTTCCTGATATTCAAAAAATTCTGAACAAGTGGATGAGCAAATTTCCTCTTGAAAAAACATTTCAAAACATGAGACACAGGAAGAAGAATCTGAATGGCAGTCTTGAATGCTCTGGTCTTTTGTAGTCTGTATATATTGCTGAGCATCTTCATATGATATGACAACCAGATTGTCATGTTTCTTATTACACTCATCAATCTTTAGAGAAGAAAGCTCAGATGTTTCTTGAAACACGAAAATGACATTTCCATCATCTACCAACGATTCATTCAAAGAAACTTTTTCACTTACTTGAATGAAGATCTTGTCTTGTTTTTCATAGAGGGAATGAATTACCTCCTCATGAAGATCTAGTTCTGGTGGGATGGGAACGTTTAGGCCTGTAACTCTGTTTTCTTCGTTTGAGGTGGCCTCAACCATATAACTCTCCTTTATGAGATCTGGGACAACATCTTCTTCCTCATCACATTTTATCTCTAGATCTGATTTATCGTCATCACTATCTGAGATCGGAACAACATTTTCCTGCGTATCATCCTTTATTTCAACTAGATCTGAAATAAAACGCTGTCTTTCATCATTTTCAATTTTATAAATATCTTTAGCTTGCTGATCTTGATAAGTATCCTTTGAGATTTCTGTATGTTGCTCGAATGGATTTTCATATAGGGCTTCCATGATTTCTTCATCCATGAATTCGTCATCTCCATAAAAATTCTCAAGATCTTCGATGAAACTATTAGCATGTTTACAACAATTCTGCACTAATACTAATGACGGGCATGATTCTTTGTACGCTTCAAAGAATATTGTATGAAAATATTTTAAACAATAAATAGAAGCAGGCGGAAAAATTTCATACCAAGATCAAGCTTCATCTTCCAGAGTAGCCATAAACATCTTCATCAAACAGTCTTCAGGAAAATTGACCTTTAATTTATGCACATGAATGTGAAATTTCACCAGATGAAGAGCAGCTTCATCACCTTCCACATTTCTGAACATAGGAAATTCTGAAGCCAATCCACCATGGGCATTTTATTTGGGAAACCTGGAATATGATCTCGGCTCATGGGAGCATGCCATCTTGCAATACGTTCCATATTTAAAATATTTAAAGCTACTGATCTTCCTGCAGTGGAGTCACCATGAAGGATTTGATTTTCTAGATCTTTCAGTGAATGGAGTCGCCAGGTGAATGTTTTCAGCCTTTATATGTATCTGATTGTTGTTCACCATCAACATTCAGATCTAAACTTTTTCATCCTTTACCGGGGAGGATATGCTTTACTGTTTCAAATAAATTACTCCCCAGTGGAGTCGCCAGAGATGTTAGCACCCAATCTGAACCTCAGGTTGAAAAAGGAAAATCAGGGTAACAACTAAACCATGCTTAGCCTTGTAGCTAGCCCTACAAGGACAGGAGAGGGCTCTCTCCATAGAATATATATTAAATAACACGATAATAAACTGATTTTAGGCTAGGTATATAAATGGGAAAAGATTTTGATAAATGACTGAATTTCAGGGATGTATGGGACAAAAGGGACAGCATGAGCTAAGGAATTAAATCAAGGACACAGGATATTTCATGGGGCAAGATAGGCAGGAGATTTAGCAATCAAGTTTAAATAGAATGGAGTGGAAAGACTGTTTGAGAAATCTGAAAAGGGCATAATAAATGAATCCTTTTCAAACAGAAGAAAATACACAGAGTATGAATGATTCCCCAAGGAAAAGCATATAAAATGGATTCTACCTTTCTAACTTGAAAACATTCAACTGGAAATGTTAATGAATGAATGGTGAAACATAACAATGTACATATGAAACATAAAGGAGAAACATATGCTAAAACCCATACCACATGAATCCCACAAATCATAGCTGCATCTCTTATTTAATTCCTGTCAAACTGTATAATGTAGCGCAAAGATGTTTTCTGCCACACTTTTCCCAGAACTCAGATCTCTTACAAATGATTAGAATTTACAATAAATAGAAATATTTTGGGGGAATATAGAACGATAGAAAGAGGAGAAACTTCAACTGAAGATGGAACACCAAGAGCCAATAATCTTTCCTAACAATGAGGAGGCAAAACCTGTAGCGTAGATCCTTTGAACAGTAGCTGAAAATGTGACTGTTACAATTTTATTTCTTGGCCCCTGACATTTCGCTTTCTATTTTCCGTTTTGAAGAAAACTGACTTTTTATTAATCTGCCGTTGAAAGAAGACAGAATGAAATCAACTGATTTTCGTGAAGGGAAAAATGCATTTAAATGGGAAAAGGGAAGGGAAATGGAGGCAGGACCCATATTTACAATCACAATCGGAATGGACGGGCAGCGGGATATATATAACACGGTAATCACAATCGCAAATCGGGAGGTGGGACGGAGCGGAATGGTGTATACAATGTTTTCGATGCGATGGGGGGGGGGAAACCCTTTGTATTATAATTTAAACCAAAATTTCGTGTTAACAAAGGAGAAATGCCCTTTATTATATGAATGGGCGGAAGTACTGATGGTGGGACCTAAGGGCCAATCGCAATCGCAGGTCAGAAGCGGAGAGTAATCGCAATCGGAGATCAGAAGGGAGAAAAATGTGACATATATGGGAATGCCGATTGCGATTGCGCGATTGAATATGGGCCCTTCGATCAGCGGGGAAGATCGACGGTGCTAGACCAATCGGGGGTTGTTAATCGGAGGTCGCGATCGGAGGGGAATGCGATTGATCGCAATCGGAGGATGGGGGAAGGGACTTGAAATCAGGCGGATCGGGGGATGGTGCGATTGGAAAGTTCCGATTGGCGTAGGGCCGTTGGATTGAACGAGGAGATCAATGGTGGACGGATGATCGAGGGTGATGCGATCGTAGGGATCGGGGCAGGACTTGCGATTGATCGCAATCGGAGGATCGGGGAAGGGACTTGCGTTTTATAACAAATAAATTTAAACTTTATATCATAAGTTTTTTTATTATATGCGTGGTGGGGAAGTGGTTTATACGGCGGGGTTATATATAATGGAAACCTTGATTTTATAATAAATTTTCAAGGGTAATGGTGGGGAAGTGGTTTGGGGTCGGATTTAATATAATGATGCGATTTATAATCGGAAAAGAGGAAAAAGGGATTTTTTAAAGGAAATATAAAAATTTAATAATACAAAGTTTTAAAGGGAAAAAATGGGAAATAGGGGATATGTGAGGATATAGGGACTTTTACTTCACTTGAGCATAAATTTCAACCCAGAAGCCAGTTTTGAGAGTGTAGTATACCGTTGGAAATATCTTTCCGGGCTCTTTCTGTTGGATCTGCTTTGAAGATGCTTTGGCACTGAACATGCTATGGAAAACTTCTCTGAAGGCAGGGACATCACTTTGTGGAGATAACAACTTTTGAATGGTGACTAAAAGGCAAAGTATTATGTTTTCACCTCAAAACATGATTTTGAGGTGAAAGTTACATCAAACTAAATAAATGATATCTCTGATCTTCCTGGCGTTGTGACTTTGCATTTACTGACTTTCCTCATGACCTTGCTAATATTTATTGACATTTTACTCATTAATTTGACCATGATGAGACCTTAGATACTAAAGAGACCCGTCCTATGACCTACTGATATGATTTTGAGAATGAAAGTGACTAATGACTGAAAACCATAGGGAGGAAAATCAGCAAGTACCTCATGAGGAAAACTGATGAAACATTACTGCCATAAATGAATCCATGACCTAGCGGAATGGTGAAATTTATTGGTATGAGACACCTAATATGAAAATGCAAAAAGAGAAGTTTTGATCACTGATGGCAGTATGAGTAGACTGACACTAACACCTCCTCTATCTTGAAATCAATAAACTATTGATGGATGGATTTTGCTAGGAAGTGACTGAAATTAAACACTATTGAAAGCTTGGCATCATTGGAAAAGATAGACAAAAATCCTATAATAGCCTCATCTATGTATTGATCAGAGTAGTAGCCAAGAAGGTAAGATAGGACAGTGGTTATTTGCTTGATTCTCTCAAGGAATAGGGATGAAGTATAAGGAGGATTTATTTTAGGAAATGAAACATCTTGTGCTGGGAAAATCTAATATTCCCAATTGGGGATGCAACAATACATGAACATAAAACTGGAAGTAGCAGTGATAAATCAAATCAAAAAATGTGAGAAGAACACATAGCCATCATATTGGTATTATAGTAGCACAATGTATACAAGATCTTGAGGAAATAATCACTCAAGATAGGAATCACAAGCCTCAAGAGAACATGTATATGAAAAATGAATTACACTGCTACACAGAAAATGCCCAAGGCTATGACAATGTAGTTTTATTAGATATAACTGCTGCTAGAGTATTTGAATACATGGATATGAAAATATACAACTCATACAATGTTGGTAGAAAATATCTAAACCCCCAAACTCAATTTCAAGAAAATCCTGGAAGGATTTCCTAAAATATGAAAAAGTACCAAAATTTCGGAGTGCATCCCTAGGGATGAGTAGCAGCTGCTACTCAAAGTCTAGATGGAGATGGCCAAAGATAAAATGTGAGATGAATAGACCTCCTCCAATGGATCTTCCAAGTGAAAGGCAGATCCTAACACTGAATATCTCACCCTCCAATCAATCACTGCAACCCCTCACTGCAAATGGTCACAGAAATAACACTGTCAAGGAGAGGGACTGTGTTGTAGGAGAAAGGAAATATGTTGGCCAAGTGCCAAGATCTACAATAAGCTCCAGAATATTCCTCATTGATTTCCAAAAGGAAATAAAGATTCCTTCTTTGAAAAAAAAGTTCTGGAAGTGGTGTTGTGAACCCTCCATTACAATACCCTACAACACAATGTTATACTTCTGTAGAAATAACGCTATAGCTTAAGGAGGTAGCTTGGCCTCAAGCCTGGATGTGGAGAAATGAAGTGTAAGCTCCTTCAAGAGGCCTCTCAATAAAGGATAATGAATTCATAAACATGAATTCCTTGTGCTAAGCAACACAAAAGTCTCAACTAAACAGTTGAAGAAAACACAATAGCCATGAAGACCACAAATTCAATAATCCATTTCATGTCTTGTTATGGCTACCTTGCCCTCCTTATATACAAGTGGAAGCCTTCTCACCTTGGGTCCCACACCTTAGGGTTTTTTCCACCAAGGAATATTCCTCCCACTATCACTGCGTTTTCTACATAGATGATCTCCACCTTCCATTCCAGTGTTGTTGACTTGGTCAAACTTGACCTTGTCCACATGCATTTGCCCCTTTTCACACATGAGGGTGTGAAATCCAGCAATAATATTGATATCTTTTCACATCATAAGGGATTTTAATCCTATTTTAGAAATGTATGGGCCTCCTTACCTATTTATTCATATCCTAGGTTTCAAAAGAAAAAATAAATATTCCAATTAGCTGCATGCTAATTTTGGAATATTAGAGTCCTCCCCTCCCAAATGTTTCTTTTCCTCAAGCAACTGCAAGGATAGAACTGAAGAGCCTCCTCTTCTCCTCCTGTAGCATCCTCATATGATAAAATCCTCCAAGGATCAAGATGATGTCTCATCAATACATCTCCAATTTGCCCCTCCCAAGTATGCAAGCTAGCTTTTGGTGAGCATCCCAAATAGCTATCATCATGTAAAAGTACAACATCTATGGAGGCAACAATGTGTTGTCTAGAGGTCTCTTTGAGGCATGGAATCTGTTGTCACTCCTAGAGACAACCTTGAGTTGTATAAAGACCAGTGCCTAGGAAATCTTAAATGCAAGGAGCATATGACTCAACTGATTGCAATTGACAATATTAGGCTCTCATGCTACTATCAACTAGTGAATTGCTTTGATAAATATGGGACTGAGACTCTAAATGTAATCAAAGAAAAGAAGGACACTGCAGAGACTGAATATGAAACTCAATAAGTAAATGCATCAGATAGCTTTAAAAACGTAACACTGTAAAAGGGGGCCAACTGTGAAGTGAATGTACAGTGGTCAAGTTATAAGTGAGCGAAGACTATGACAAAAAATGAGAGAATATATTAACTATAACTGGGCATATTCTAGGATAAGAATCCGAATATTTATTATCAGTAGAACAAGGGAAAATATATTGAAATGAACATAGTGTTATGCCTGAGCTATATTTAAAGTGCTATAGATGAGTAAATATGAGTATCTACTATGATAAATTCACATTTAAACATGGGAGCACTCGCATTCCAGAACATAAGACACTAGAAGTATGGAGAGATACAAAATGAACATTTATATTAAGAACAAGGACAAGGGTTACAAACTGTAAATCATCTCAAGTGGAATCCCCAACTCCAACAAATCTTCTATTACTGAATCCCAATGGGATCTTCAACATCCACTATCGAATTCATACAAGAATACACATACAAAGTATTTGAGCTAGCGAGTCTTTCAGAAAATCTGGAACCTTTTGTTAGTGTTTTCTTCCTGTTTTTATAACCTCTAATTCCTATGCGCAAGAAGATATTTTGGGAAAATATCTTTCCCACATGCTTGAAAGTTGTTTTAGGTCTAAATAAAAAAACAGAAATGATGATGAGGTAAAACCGCCTCTCATCATCTTACAATGTAGGCCTAAAGCCGTTTCTAACTGATATGTAAAAAATTTACTAATCTGAAAGTAAAAACTGCAGGAGTGAACTAAATATTTCACCCAAAATGACAAAGTGAAAATAACATAAGGTAGAAGGTCATGCGGGCCCAGTCATGAATGATCATTGTTGTTTGATGAGGCAGAGCCCCTGCTGCTGCTGGCGAAAGCGATGCCATTAGTAGTGGAAGAGTTGGCCTTCTATGCTGGAGAATGCGTCACTGCTAGTAATGGAAGAGCTGGCCTTCTGTGCTAGAGGGTCTTATAGAGTGGCCAATGGTCATGATCCATTGACTTAGACGTGAAATTAACCCTTATTATCACTTTTTCTTTGCTTTCTTGGGCGTAAAGGATCTTCATCCTTGGCCTCAAGCGACTGTGATTGGCTATGAGATAGCCTGTGTACTTAAAATGCCATGAAAACTTGCACAAATAGCAAACCAGTTAAATAAATCCTGCAATGAGGGGAAAACTACTTCAGAAGGCTCGGGTGAAGGCGGAGGAGCAGTGCGGAGGCAAGGAATGCAGCGGAGGTGTTTCCATGGTGAAAACATGGTTTGAATCCAATCTAGTGTGAAACTGTGTGAAAGGCGGTTCTGCGGAAAACCGGGGTGGTTTTCACGTGGGAGCTGAGCGGTCATCGGTATCAGGCTGGGGGCACGCGATACGTGTTAGGGAGTGACGCGTGTCTTAATAAAACCACTCATTTCACATTGGAGTTGCGCGTTGGGGAGCTACTGTGAAATTGATGTGAAAATGAGCGGGAGCCGTCCGATCTGGGCAATCCAAATCAACGGCTGTAGATGAACGCGACAGACATATTTGCACAGTCGAGTGGGACTGTTGATGATGTCAGCAAAGATATCGAATAGTGGGGTGATAAATTTCGGGGTTATAAGGCGAAGAGGAGTGATCATCGTTGGACGAGGAAGATTAACGGTTCAGATCAGAGCGGGTGTAATATTCCAAATATGGAAATTAAGAAATATTTGAAAAAATATTAGTTATGCAGCATAAAAAAATATCATAACATATGTTATAATTCATATACTTCAATAAATGCAACAGCAGCAACTTTATATAGCATTTTATGGGAAAAAAGGTGGGGAAAAGTGACGATTTTGGCCCTAAAATGAGTGTATTCAAAGATATACGTATAAATAAGGGAAATGGATTTGGGATATGTTATCTCAATCTATATGGAACCTACATGAAAAATTTCAGCAAAACAAAATGCGTTTTTCTATGTTAAATAGTTCCTCCATTCCCGACTAGGCTAGAAAACCCCGATTTCCCATGACTTGGAGTATGCAAAAATTACTGAAGCTTCTAAAGCGTGATTTTCTGAAGGGATTAGCTGATTTTATGCATTAAATAAGTATGGAAACTTATAATAAGATTCAAATGATTTATACTAAGAAAAACAGATCTTTTCATAAAGGAAGGCCCCAAAAGAAGTGCTGCAACACATGAGAAAAGACTGCAGAACCATGACAAAGTTATTTTTAGGGCTGAAGCAGAAATTTATTAATTCTTGATATCCATATCATATCTATACATAAAAACTTAGATCCAATACAGATCCATGTACAAGAAAGGCTGATCTATACATTCCCCTTGGGGTTTTGCTCAAAACATGAAGCACCAGAAGTAGAACTGAGATCTAAGTATGCAGATTTGCAGAATGATTCAGAAATTTATGAACAATTTAATGGTACAGCATATTATATCTGAAAAAAACATGGATTGGATGGCCAATCCATGGATCACCACAATGAAAGGAAGAATCCCAACACCGGAGATCTCTCCTCATAAATGCAGGCAAAACACCCTGCAGCTGTAGATCTGCAAATAAAGCTATCTAGGGAAGTAAATAGTGCTTTAGCCTCTGAGAATGGAATTTATTGATGCCAAGGTGTAGATCTAAAGTACATTCAGCAAATGAACTCTTCCAGGAGGTTAAAATACACACTCACTGAGAAGAGCTATTGCTATCATCTAGATCTGAGCAGATCTAGATCTCCATTTGATGCAACTCACATGGATAGCTCAACCCAAAATAGGATCAGCGTTGTAAATTTAAGGTGAAGCTTTGCCCAAGCCTGATAGTGGACAAGTTAGAACAATTATTCTCTAAGAGCTACTCAAGGAAGGAGGTGGGATTCCTGAACAGGAAGTCCCAACAATGGATGTCTAAGCAGACAGACCTTCAGAAATAATGATATTCAACAACCTTTTCCTTGCTTCCCTCCTCTTCCTTTTATAGGATAGGAGTCTTTCCAAACCCTAAACCACCTTGAATCACTTATCCCTTTTCACATTACAACCTCCTTCTAGAACTGCACTGTCCCTCAAAGAGTTTCAATGCATCTAGACTGTGCTGTTTGACTTGGTCAAAGATGACCCATTCTTGTGATTTAACCCATTCACACCTACAATATTTTATTTGTATAGCCCATATATGTCTTTTTCCACATAGGCATCGATTTATTCTTGGTTTTCAAGAGTTTTACATGTCCTCCTTTACAATTTATTCATAAATTATGAAATGCAAAAATAAACAAGGCAATTAATGTTCCTATTAGCTGAAGCTAATTTAAGAACATTACAGTCTCCCCCTCCCAAATTTTTCTTGTCCTCAAGCAACTGCAAGGGTGCTGCAAAACTTCCCCTTCTTCTCTTGTGGCCTCCTCATCTATTAGTCTCCACCATTTCTCTGAATCTTCTGCAATAGCTCTGTCTTCCAATGGTCCTCCCTCAATTTGCAAGTTGGCCTTTGGTGAATAAACCCAAGGGCTCTCATCATGAAGAAATGGAAGTTTTTTATGGAAAAATTCTTGCTGATCCATGGCCTCCTCAAGATAGAAGTGATGAAAATCATGGGGATTTTCATGATCCATCAAAGACTCCCATCTCCATGTTATCATCCAAATGAAGTGGATCACCTCCCAGATTGGAAATCCATAGAAAAACTCCTCTCCAATACATATGAGAGGCATGTTATCAAAAAACATATGGCTCACTTTACAAAGAGACAAGTGATCTATCATAGTGGCCATACAAAACATCATGCTCTAATGGAAGCATGCAAAGCAAAAAGAGTGGGAAACCCCTTTCCCCAAGGGCACATCCAACAAGTGTGCCTCTCCTCCAACTATTCCCCCAACAAAGATAAGGACATCTTCAGCTTGTGGGATCATAATTAGAATCATGCTAGCTGCCATGTATGATAAATGAGAAGGAAGATGTTCCCTCATTTGCAACCAACACAGTTTTATCCTTAACTGCCATAGAATAGGATGTGACAAGTGCCTCCCCCAACACTTGTTTTCTGCCTCATGTCTTTGGAATGCTTGGAGAATGTACATCATTGTTGGTGTAAAAGAATCACACCATGAGGAATATAATAGCTTTCCAAGATTCTCCAAGGAATGTCCTGCATCAACATAGTTCATGGCCTTGAGTAGCCCATGAAACCCATCATAAATAGTGCCCCTTTTTGGAGCTATGTTTTGCAAATGAGTGTTAGAGAAATATAAGAATATAGGAGATAAATGATAATGCTCAGGAGGATGAGCCTCTCTATATACTTTTTTTACATTAGTGGGGTAACTCATGGATGAGTTTCCTCTCAAACTCAATGGGTATGGAGATGCGAATGATGGCTCTTTCCAAGAGCTATGCTCCTCCTCCTCTGCAAAGTAGTCCATGCACATCTTCATATGAGAGTGCACCTCTTCTTTGAAACCTTCCCATATGAATCCACCCAAGAGAGTATGATATGCTTTGACAAAACCAGTGGGTTTGGAAAGCAGGATCTCATAGGTGGCATCTAGTAATTTCTTCTTGAGCTTGGAGTCACTTACTAGCAGAATGAGATTGTAGAAATAGCTGACTCCATCAACCACCTTGAACCTTTCATCCTTTACTTCCCCATCAAGAACCCCCCATGTGAAAAGGTCCTTGGAGTATTCTATCATGAGTTGGGAATCCCAATAAGGATCCAAGCTATCCAAGAATGACAACACTGTGGAGGTATGAAATGCAGCCCCTGTCTTCTCTTGGCTCCCATATTTGGCATCCTTGATATCAAAATCACATGTTGGAGCATCATCATCTTCCCTTTGCTTCCCCATTTGCAGCTGATCTTGCACAAGACAAGATTAGAGCAAATGGAAATCAACTTCCCCTCGGAAAGTCCTTGTTTTCCAAAACCTCCTCCTTTTGGCCCATGTATACAAGAGGGTTAAGATCCCCTTGCCATCCTCAGAAATATCCTTTGTGAATGAAGAGATCATGGGCTGCCCTAAAGATATGTAATTTCTATGTGTCCTCATGCTCATGCCATCATAGATCTCTGATTTCTCCTTTCTCAGCGCAGATTTCTGAGTGGGAGTTTGCAATGCCCCTTTCAGGAAATTTCCCATCTCTCTCCTGAATTCATGAGGGATTCTCTGGGCTGTGCTAGCTTCTCCCAAGGCTCCCTCCTTATCCAAGTATGTATATGCTGCCCATAGTTGAGAGAACACTTTAGATTTCCTCCCATCAAGAGGTTCTCCCAGTAAAGTACCTCCTTGCAGAGAGGTGTCAAGGCATAGAGTAGAATGTGGATGTAGGTAGGCAGATTTTCCCCTACCTTTAGTGCATAGGTCCTCTTGCCTTCTTTGTTCTTCCAAGCTCTGAAGTAGAGAAGGATTCATGTTCGCCACCTTGTGATGCCCTTTCTCCTCTTTTCTTCCTTCTATCTCCAAGATCTCATTATTTGATAATGATGGTACATGCTGCTCATGTGTCATACCAAGAGCCTTATGTGTGAGACCTTGTGGAACTCCTTGCAAGACTGCAAGAGTTTCTTCCCTTGGAGAAAGTGCTCCAATTTCTTCTTCATGAGGTGCCTTTTTTTTTACTGTGTTATCATCTCCTGCCTTCTCCTCCTCATCAATAACTAAAATTGTCTCATCATCAATGAGAGACATTAGATCTTGGTCATCTATTGAAGGAGAAACCTTCATGCTTTCCTCTTGAGAAGAGGACCCTTCACTCAATGGAGATATTGCCCTTGGAAAGGCATCAAAAAAACTTATACCTTCTTCCATGGTCTTTAGAAATGGAGTTGGATTCATAGACCCTTCGAACTCATGCAAAATATTTGTTTGAAGTGGTTTGATAGTGTCAACAGAAGATGATACACATGGAGCTTCATCAAACCTTTCTATCAATCTTGCAATAAACCTTGAATAAGTAAGTGTATTGGAATTATTCAAGGAAAAAGACTCAAACAACCACCAAGCATATGATTTACCTTCAAAATGCAGTGCTGCTGCTTTGATGGCTTCAATTTCTGAAACTAGATGTTGTTGCACAAAGTTATCTAGCTCCTCCACCCAAACCCTGACTGGAGATTTAGGTGATCCATCAAAGATAGATAGATAGAATCTACCCTTACCATGCTTCTCCTCTTTTGTGAATTTTCTCTTCTTGATCTTGCAGAATCCTTGGAAGTTCAAGTTATCTTTGAACTCCTTGGATTGAGCTTCATACTCCTCCAAATACTCTCTAAAAGTCTCCTTCTTAGGTACACCTCCTTTCTTCCTCTTCATGAAGAAATTACTAACAGAAATTTGAAGCTTAGGTGATATGTCTGAGTGCACATATCCATGATATGAGGATTCATAATTTTCCTCATGTATAGATCTTGTAGATATGATTGGAAGATCTTCTTGTTCTTGAAACTTCCTGGGAGTTTCACTGCTTCTTCTCTCTTCTTCTTGTACAACCTCCTTGGAGAGGTTCTTCTTAGATATAAAAATTGATGAGAGTAAAATCATGTTCTTCATCATTCTAACCTTTCTCCTTGCTCTACTGCACTTTGTATTAAAGCCACAGGCTGAGCCAAAGATCTTGCTTTGATACCACTGTAATATTCCAAATATGGAAATTAAGAAATATTTGACAAAATATTGGTTATGAAGCATCAAAAAATCTCATAATAGATTTTATAATGCGGATACTTCAATAAATACAATAGCAGCAACTTTATACAGCGTTTTATGGGCAAACATGTGGGGAAAGTGATGATTTTGGCCCTAAAATGAGTGTATTCAGAGATCTGCGTAAAAATAAGGGAAAACACTTTGGGATATGTTATCTCAGGCTATATGGAGCCTACATGAAAAATTTCAGCAAAAAAAAATGCGTTTGGCTATGTTAAACAGTTCCTCCATTCCCGACTAGGCTAGAAAACCCTGATTTCCCATGGCTTGCAATATGAAAAAATTACTGAAGCTTCTACAACGTGATTTTATGAAGGGATTAACTGATTTTATGCATGAAAATCAGTATGGAAAATTAGAATAATATTCAAATTATTTAGACTAAGAAAAACAGATCTTTTCATAAAGGAAGGCCCCAAAAGAAGTGCTGCAACACATGAGAAAAGACTACAGAACCATGATAGCGTTATTTTTAGGGATGAAGCAGAAATTTATTAATTCCTCAAATCCATATCAGATATATACATAAAAATTTATATCCAATACAGATCCATGTACAAGAAAGGCTGATCTATACATTCCCCTTGGGGTTTTTCTCAAAACATGAAGCACCGGAAGTAGATATGAGATATAAGTATGCAGATCTACAGAATGATTCATAAATTTATGAATAATTTAATGGTACAGCAGATCAGATCTGAAAAAAACATGGATTGGATGGCCAATCCATGGATCACCACAATGAAAGGAAGAATCCAAACACCAGAGATCTCTCCTCCAAAATGCAAGCAAAACACCTTGCAGCTGTAGATCTAAAAATAATGCTGTCCAGGGAAGAAAAAATCGCTGTAGCCTTTGAGAATAATATGGCCTGATGCGAAGGTGTAGATCTGAGGTACAGTCAACAAATGAACTCTTCCAGGAGGTTAAAAGACACACTCCCTGAGAAGAGCCACTGCTATCATCTAGATTTGATTAGATCTAGATCTCCACTTGCTGCAGCTCACATGGAAAGCTAAACCCACAACAGGATTAGTGTTGTAAATGTAAGGTGAAGCTTGGCCCAAGCCTGATAGTGGACAAGTTAGAATAATTATCCTCCAAGAGTTACTCAAGGAAGGAGGTGGGATTCCTGAACAGGAAGTCCCAACAAGGGATCTCTAAGCAGACAAACCTTTAGAAATAATGATCTTCAACAACCTTTTCCTTGCTTCCCTCTTCTTCCTTTTATAAGATAGGAGTCTTGCCAAACCCTAAACCACCTTGAATCACTTAACCCTTTTAACATTACAACCTCGTTCTTGAACTACGCTGTCCTTCCAAGAGGTTCAATGCATCTAGACTTCGCTATTTGACTTGCTCAAAGATGACCCATTCTTGTGATTTAACCCATTCACAGCTACAGGATTTTATTTGTATAGCCCAGATATGTCTTTTTTCACATAGGAATCGATTTATTATTGGTTTTTAGGAGTTTTACATGTCCTCCTTTACAATTTATTCATCAATTATGAAATGCAAAAATAAAAAAGGAAAAATTAATGTTCCTATTAGCTGAAGCTAATTTAGGAACATTACAGTGGGGAATGCAATAGTGGATGAGTGGTCGGGAAAATGGCGAAGGAGCGATGGAGCGAGGACCATTGGATCATGAGGACATCAACGGTGGAGATCAACTGCAGGGGCGCTTGGGGGTACAGATCAACTTCTTGGCCTGTGCCTTCACAGAAAATTTCAGCTGTTGATCTGAGATCTTCCGCAGTCAACCAAGTCAACTACAGAGGAACTCACAGTGTTAACTCGTGCGCTAAGAGTGCCCGTGGGTAGAGTGGAAGACTGGCGGTGACCGTTGGATCAGGCTCGATCAACGGCTAAGATAAATTGGAGAAAAGTGAGCGAGGTGAAAGGAAAAGTTACGCTGGCCATTGGATCAGGATGATCAATGGTTGAAATCTCATCGGGGAATGGTAGGCATAAGAGATTTGAACGGGAGGATGGAGACAACGCGAAGGAGCGATGATCATCGGATCTGGAGGATCGATGATCCAGATTATATCGTAGCTTCGCATAAATGAATGGATGAGGCAAAGGACAACGAAACAACAAGACATCGCTGACCATTGGATTAGGATGATCAACTGTTGAAATCTCATTAGGGAATGGTAGGCAGAAGGGGTTTGAACGAGAGGATGGAGACAATGCTAAGGTGCGATGACCATCGGATCTAGAGGATTGACAGTCCATATCACATCACGGCTTTGCATAAATAAATGGATGAGATAGAGGACAGTGGAATAACGATACAACGTTGACCATTGGATCTGCAGAGATCAACTGTCAGGATTGCGTCGGGGTTTCACACATTGACGGAAAAGGATTTCAATGAATAAGGAATGTTAGGGTGGCGATGAGCGATGTGCAATAGCCGAAGAGGGCTTAAGGACTTTTAGCCGTCGGTCATAGAGTGGGGTCATATGAGAAATGTGGGCTAAGATCTTAAGCCAAAAGGTGCTTAGAGGCCTGATATGTTAAAATGAGTGCTTTTAAATCTAATAGGTGGTTTTTTAGCCTTTTCAAGGGTTCTGATAGGTGAAAAGGGGGCTTTGACAGTCCATGCAGTCCTTGTTGTATTTTCTTTGCAGTATAAGGCTCCTTATCATTAGACATCCCAGCTTGGTGAGGGATGTCATAACAACATTCGCTCCACTTAAGGATGACCTGTTTGTCCTCGGACGCGTCGAGAACTCTGTAGACCATCTGTTAGCCTTATTCTCGTGAACATAGTGTCCTTGATGCCTTCTCTTCTTCCTTCATGACAACTCAAAAAAACAATCATCATCATAATAAAAGTAACTGAATAATGTAAAATATCATACAATAGACCTTTAGGCCTGAATCAATACTAGAAAAGGGGTTTTAAGAATTGCCCATTCACAGGGGCTTTGAGCAGATCACCCTGCAAATTTTCCAGTCTAAAAGTGTTGTTTCCTCCCTCTTCAACAAATTTTAAAGGTCCGAACCATAGAGGATCTAACTTTCCATGCTTTCCTTTCTCAACCCTTCTTATATCCCATCTTAGCACCAGATCTCCGACCTTCATCTCTTTATATTTAGCATGCTGATCAAACAAGTCTTTCATTTTCTCTTGGTACTCAATCAACCTCTGATTTACTTGACTTCGAGTCTCTTCCTACTCTACTAACTGATTTATTCTTCTGGTAAGATCGTTTGGTTCCTCTTGACAATCCTACATGAACCTAGCCATAGGTAAGGTCAATTGTATCAGGAAAACTGCTGCTCTACCACAGACCAATTCATATGGGGATTTTCTTGTTGACCTTTTACTAGTGATTATGTTTGCCCATAGTGCGAACTTGAGCTGTGAATTCCAGTTCTTCTGGTTTTCATTTATGGATTTTTTCAACGCCCTCACCAAGGTTTTGTTTGAGGATTATGCCAATCCAATCCCCTATGGATAATATGCAGTAGAGTGCCCTAATACAATATAATATTGTTGGAAAAAATTGATAAATTTGATAGAATTAAAAGCCTGAGAATTATCTGTGACAATCTTAGTAGGGAAGCCAAACCTTGAGATGATGTTATATTCCAAAAACTTGATCATCACTATATCTGTCACATTCCTTGCTGGCACAACCTCTACCCATTTAGTGAAGTAATCGGTGGCTATAATTATCCACTTGTGTTGCCCGATTGAGGCAAGATGAATTTCGTCAATGAAATCAATTCCCCACTGTTGGAAAGGTTCCTCTATGTGCACCGGGATCATAGTCAAAGGTGAAAACTTCTGCCTTTCAGCAAATTTCTAACATTTTTTTGAGATTGCAACAAGATGATGAGCTTAGTGAAAAGAGTCGCCTTCACTAAGTGGGCCCGCAGGCTATTTTTGGCACAAAGTCTATTTTTAGACTATGTCTATTTTTAGACATATGGATCATGTTCTATGAGTTGTAGGATGCTATTTGTGGATGGTTGGTCAAGTCGGGAAAAATAGATGGACTTCTGTTTTTAGACATATTGGGCGGAATCTATTTTTAGATTGCCAGTCTAAAAATAGATATGTCGAATTTTATTAGCTCTTAATAATATTTGGACTCTAAACATTATCTTATTCTCTTGGAGCACTTCAGTTAAGTGCACAAATGTGGAACAGGAGCTGACAGAAGGAATTACGCTATTCCTAGGGGTTAAGTGGAGCTATTTCATGGAGACTTTAGTTAGAACTCATGTGAGAGAGTTTGGTGGAGTTGATTGAGGAGTTAATGGAGTTGTGTTCAGTTTAACTAATCTAAACATAGTTGAGCTAGTTGTATCTAATATAACTGATTGATACACTAGCGAAGAGTGGTGTGAATTAATTATTAATTAATTCACTAATTATAAACTCATTAATTAACTAAAGAATACATCAGTTAAATTTAGTGCATGGACAATTTCAGTGGAGACCAGTGAAGAGATAGGTGAAAGAGCAGGTTAACTATCAATTGTGACTATACTGTTGCATATTTGCAACTACCAGTGATTGGAGAAGCCCATGAGGATTGTGCAGTACAAGCCAAGTGGTTTATGTTATTTAATGAGCCATCCTAAAGCATTGATTATGCAATAGAGGCTGGCTATCAGGTGGCAGAGATTGGAGCATGTGTTTTGCTAGATCTAGCTTGATTAGTGTGTAGCAATTGGAGGTTGTGCTGAGAGCTTGTGATGAGCTTTGTACAATGATTGTTAAATGATCTCTATGACATATAATATACAGATAGTTGGGGGTTTTCAGCTTTAAGCTTTCTCATGAAATACTATGTTCATATGTGTGAATTTTTATGGTTTTAATGTGCACATGCAATTGATTTTATTTCCGCATGTAATGATCAATGGTAGAAGAGATTATGTATTGTGCATGAAGCTAAAATAGTGTGTGATCAGGAGAATATTGGTGGATAACATATCAGTTATTCAAAATTTCTACATGGTATCAAAGCGATATTTATCATTGGAGTAATTGCAAAACATTGAAGCGATTGAGTTTTGTGCTGGTGGAATTCGAATTTGCAGTAGTGTTTTCTTGGTGTCAAAGTTGAGATGTCTTTCAACGGATTACGATTGGAGTATGCCCTTGAGGGAAGCTTGAATTATATTGCATGGAAGGACAAGATGGAGGCATTCCTAGATGACAATGGGTTGAAAGAATTCATAGATGCATAAATTCCAAAACCTACTTCTAGTGATGCTACCGTACTTGACGCATGGCAAAAGAAGACAACAAAGTGTAGAAGGATTTTGTTGGAAGGTGTGAAGGATCACATAGTGTCCAGCCTTCATGATAAGGCTTCTCCATTCTTGATGTGGAAAGATTTGACAGATTTATTTCAAAGCAAGAGCGACCATAGGAAGTTGGCGCTCAAGGATAAACTCAGAAACATAAAAATGGAGAAAGGCGACAGTATGCCCAAGTACCTCACGAAGTTCATCCAATGTAGGGATGAGCTGGGAATTGTGGGGGCTATTTTTGATGATGAGGACTTGGTGAGCTTGGCTCTCCTTGGGCTTCAGAAGAGTTGGCATTCCTATCAGGACTCTGTCAATGGTCGGGAGAAATTGCCAGGATGGGAGCGACTTTGGTCGGATCTTGTGCAAGAGGAGATAAGGCGAAGTACCAGGGACAGATCTTCATCAAAGAAATTTGATGAAGAGAATTGCACTTTGGCTGCCAAAGAAAATAAGGGGAAGAGAAAGAAATCTTCTCAATCCGGTGTGAAAGGCAAGAAGCAAGACATGCCCAAGGTGAAGTGCTTTCACTGTCACCAACACGGACATTACGCCACTAGTTGTCCACAGAAGAAGAAAAATAAGCAGGTTGTTGGATCTGAAACTAGATAGGCCTTAGCCTTGTAGTTTGAGCTGGATTTTTCATTGATCGCATGCTTGGTCTCAAGTGTGATGGGTTCAGTGTGGTTTCTTGACAGTGGTGCATCTTTTCACATGACAGGAGATCGAGATTTGTTTACTGATCTGGATGAGAAAGATCTTGGAGTGCACATCAAGATGGGCGATGATGGTAGATACAATGCGACAGGTATTGGTACCATGTCCTTTGAGAGGGAGTCTGGTAAACCCTTTGTATTGAAGGAAGTGATGCATGTTCCAGGATTGAAGAAGAATCTTATCTCTTTGGCAATGTTAGAAGACAAGGGATATGATGTTGTCTTTAGCGAGGGAAAGGATTTCCTGCACAGTAAGGAAACTGGTGAGACCCGGAGGATAGGGGTTCGAGTTAAGAACATTTATCAATTGCAGGTAGATGGCTGCGCAGCAATGGCAGGCAAGGCATAAGGAGTGGTGAGCCAGGATGATGGCGAGTTGTGGCACCGGAGATTGGGCCACCTTCACCATGGAGCTTTGAAGATACTACAGTAGATTTCTACTGGGCTTCCTAAGGGTACTCTTGCACAGTCAGATCAGTGCAAGGAGTGTACCTTAGGAAAATTTGTGAAAGCCACCTTTCACGAGAAGGATAGTCATGCCACGACGATCCTTGAGAGAATTCACATAGACGTGTGTGGACCTTTCTCAGTAGCTTCGACAACAAAGCACAGGTACTACGTGATATTTGTTGATGATTTTTATCGTAAGTGCTGGATCTTATTCATGCAGAAGAAGAGTGAGATATACTCAAATTTCTGTGAGTTCAAGGCACTGGTTGAGAAAGAATCGGGGAAGCAGGTGAAGGATCTTAGGAGTGACAATGGTGGTGAATTCATCTTTGGCAAATTCAAGGACTTTTGCAGCACAGAAGGAATTCGAAGAGAGCTCATAGCACCTCATAACCCACAGCAGAATGGGGTTTTTGAGTAGAAGAACAGAACGATCGTGGGTGCTGCACAGGCGATGTTTCATGATCAGGGCCTTCCCATACACTTGTGGGCTGAGGCATGCAATACTGCAGTATATGTGCAGAACCGTTGTCCTCATAGGATACTTGGCATGAGTACACCCGAGGAGGCATTTTCTGGTAAGAGGCCTGATATTTCCCATTTGAGGATTTTTGGTTCACCTGTTTACATTCATGTGACGAAGGATTCCAGGAAGAAGCTGGAGCTGACCATAGAGGTTGGGATATTTTTGGGGTACACTGATACGTCCCACAACTATCATGTGTATTTTCCAAACAGTCACAAGACTGTTGTGCGACGGGATATCAAATTTCATGAGGAGAAATCCATGAACTATTTGATTGAGAGGGAGCCACACTTGCATGGATATGAGGAGCTATTAGTTCCTAAGGATGAGTCTCAGGATGTGGATTAGCCACAAGATGAGGTTCATGGAGTGGAAGAGACCACTCATGCAGCGCCAACCATCAGAGGGTGGAAGCGCACTGCAGAAGCTGAGCAACTGGATCAAGATGCAGAGAGGATTGTAGGAGCACCTACATCACAGCGCAGACAGATACAATCACCTGATCAATATACTGGATACATGGCTCTTATGAGAAAGTGTATCGTGACAGAGCGATCCTCATTCGAGGAAGCTGTGGAGGATCCCGCATGGGTAGATGCCATGGTGGAAGAGTATGATTCGATTTTCAGAAATAGTGCATGGGAGATTGTCCCGAGGCCGGAAGGGAAATCAGTGGTGGGTTCGAGATGGATCTACAAAGAGAAGCAGGCAACTCACGGGAGTGTCGAGAAGTACAAGGCAGGATTTGTTTCCCGGGGCTTTTCACAGATTGAGGGGATCGATTATGAGGAGACCTTTGCACTTGTCACAAGGTTCCATACGGACGACTCTTGCTCTCTCAGCGCAGATGGGGTGGCACATTCATCAGATGGATGTGAAGACTGCATTCCTCAATGGAGTCATTGAGGAGGAGCTGTACATAGAGCAGCCCGAAGGTTTCGAGATCTTCAGCAGCGATTCGCATGTGTGCAGGCTCAAGAGAGTGTTGTATGGGTTGAAACAAGCACCTCGTGCTTGGTACACACAGATAGATAGTTATTTCACCGGACTTGGATTCTCCAAGAGTGAGGCGGATCCGAACCTATACCAGATAGTGGTGGAGGGTAAGTTGCTGATCATTGTACTTTATGTAGATGATTTGATTTTGACAGGTGATGAACTGTTGATACACTCATGCAAGGGTGATCTTGCAAAAGAGTTTGAGATGAAGGACTTGGGCCTCCTTCATTATTTCCTGGGATTGGAAATTTGGCAGCGCAGTGGTGGACTATTTGTTTCTCATGGTAAGTATGCCCGAGAGATACTAGAGAAGTTCAACATGCATGGCTGCAAGACTATTGATACTCCTCTTCCTGGTGGTTGGAGGAAGGAGGATGCTACTTCAGCGGAGGTAGTGGATGCCACTGTTTATAGAAAGTTGGTGGGGTCACTTATGTATCTGGTCAATATGCGACCCGACATATGCTATGCTGTTAACCAGCTTTCACAAGCTATGGTTAAGCCTACCAAGCTCTTTTGGAAGGCGAGGAAGTATGTATTGAAATATCTCAGAGGCACATCGGGATATAGATCATGGTACAGATAGGAGGATGAGTTGAGGTGGCATGGCTTCATGGATCGGTATCATCATATCGGAGATTGTGTGGAGTGGAAGATCATGTTACTTTCATACATTCCTACGGAGGATCAGGATGCTGATATCTTGACGAAGGCGCTCACCAGGAGAAAATTCGAATACCACAGAGGCAGGATCGGGGTGGCCGATAATCCCTATCTTGTTGAGAGGGAGTTTTGAGATTGCAACAAGATGATGAGCTTAGTGAAAAGAGTCACCTTCACTAAGTGGGCCCGTAGGCTATTTTTGGCGCAAAGTCTATTTTAGACTATGTCTATTTTTAGACATATGGATCATGTTCTATGAGTTGCAGGATGCTATTTTTGGATGGTTGGTCAAGTCGGGAAGCACATAGTGACTTTTGTTTTTAAACATATTACGAAATCTACTTTTAGATTTACCTAGTAATAGATATGTCGTAATATTATTAGCTCTTAATAATATTTGACTCTAAACACATTCATTCTCTGGAGCACTCAAAGTATGCACATGTGGCACAGGAGCTGACAGAAGGAATTATGCTATTCCTAAGGGTTAAGTGGAGCTATTGCATGGATACTTCAGTTAGAACTCATGTGACAGAGTTTGGTGGAGTTGATTGAGGATTTAATGGATTTGTGTTCAGTTTAACTAATCTAAACATAGTTGAACTAGTTGTATTTAGTCTAACTGATTAATACACTAGTGGAGAGTGGTGTGAATTAATTATTAATTAATTCACTAATTATAAAATCATTAATCAACTAAAGAATACATCAGTTAACTTCAGTGCATGGACAGTTTCAGTGGAGACCAGTGCAGAGATAGGTGAAAGAGCAGGTTAACTATCAAGCTAGGACTATAATGCTGCATATTTGCAACTACTAGTGATTGGGAGAAGCCCATGAGGATTGCGCAAGACACAGTGGTCGTTATTTAATGAGAAATCCCACAACATTGATTACGCACAGAGGCTTGCTATCGCAGATTAAGCATGTGTTTTGCTAGATCTAGCTTGATTAGTGTGTAGTAATTGGAGATTGTACTGAGAGCTTGTGAGGAGCTTTGTATAATGATTGTTACATGATATCTATGACATATAATATACAGATAGTTGGGGGTTTTCAGCTTTAAGCTTTCCCATGAAATACTGTGTTCATATGTGTGAATTTTTATGGTTTTAATGTGCACATGCAATTGATTTTATTTCCGCATGTAATGATCAATGGTAGAAGAGATTTTGTATTGTGCATGAAGCTAAAATAGTGTGTGATCAGGAGAATCTTGGTGGATAACATATCATTTATTCAAAATTTCTACACATTTTTCACAGGCCCTTACCCGAGCATGAACATCTCTGAAAATTCTGGGCTAGAAAAAGCCTGCTTTCAGAATCTTGTGTGCCGTGGCCCTCCAGCTATAATGGTCCCCATAGATTCCCTCGTGGAATTCCGTCATCACTTCTTCTATTTAATTTTCTGTGAGACATAAAAGTAGTATGCCCGATGGGTCTCTCCAGTACAAACGACCATTTGCTACGATGAACTTCTGAGATTTTAATCTCAACATCCGATACTTCTTCTTATCGTAGCTTGAAGGACATATAAGAGTCAAGAGGTACTCTACAATTTCTTTGTACCATGGACTAAGAAGGTAATTCATATGGATCTTTTGTTTAGTGGTTTCTATTCCACGATGGTCGTCTGCTCTTTCAGGATCTTCATTGGCTACCATAGACAAATTTATCCCCAAAGCCTGACAGTTTGATTCGGAAAGGATCTTGGCTAATCCCTGTCCCTTTATTAGCTTAGTGGGGCATATTTCCAACTCATACTCCTGTGTTTGCCTCTCTTTTCTTCACTATCTCCCTAAGTCAAGATGTCTTTTACAGCCATTGTGGGTACGAATGCAGTTATAGCTGACTGCAATACATACATCCGAAAAGCCTTCAGGGATTTGACCAAGGCATATGTCTGTTTTTCTAGGATTTTATATTTTAGTTTAGTGTCACGAAGCACTTGGCTGAAAAAGGTGATGGGTTGTTCATGACCTTCCTCACTTTTCTGCAATAATATAGTTGCGACTGTGTGGGGATATGAAAATGAAAATATCATGAAACGTTTTGCATAATCAGGTCTTGCCAATATTGGGGCTTCTAGGAAAGTATTTTTTATTCTGTTAAAAGCTTCCTGTGACTTAGGAGTCCATTTTACTTCATTATCCTTCTTCAACATCTTAGTTATGTGCCAGACTATCTTTGCATAGTTCAGTATGAATCTTCTCAAGAAGTTGATACATCCCAGAAAAAATTGGACCTCTTTCTTGTTTCTGGACAAGGATATACCATTTATTACTTCTACCCTTTTTGGGTCAATATTTACCCCTGCCTTTGTTTCAATATGCCCCAATATTCTACCCTATTCTAAAGAAAATATAGATTTTTGTGGGTTTAAAGACAATCCATACCTGCGACACTTGTCAAAGGTTCTGTGCAAATGCTCCATATGTTCAGCATCATGCTTTGAGAAGACTGTGATGTCGTCCAAGTAGACCACCAAAAATTTGTCTTGTTCCCCCACAAAAGAAATGTCCATGGCCCTTTGAAATGTAGCCCCCGCATTGATCAACCCAAACGACATTCGAGCGTACATAAACGTTCCCCAAGGAGTAGTGAATGCAGTTTTCTTTTGGTCCTCCAGAAACACTGCTACTTGATTATACCTAGAAAATCCATCCATCATAGAAATTCGTGAAGCTTCTACCACCTTCTGCAATATATGGTCCATCTTTGGCAGCAGATAATTTTCCTTCAGAGATGCTCTGTTCAAGTTCCGAAAGTCAACACATAGTATTATCTCTCCGTTCTTCTTTCGGACTAGGACCAAGTTGGCCACCCATTAGAATATCTTAATGGCACAATGATCTTAGCCTTTAACAGTTTTTTGATTTCCTTTTCTATGGAAGGAAGGAGTAAATGGTTAATCTGTCTTAATTTTTGTTTGTGTGGCTTAGCATCTCCTTTTAATGGAATCTTGTGCTGGATAATGCTAATATCAAAGGTCTTCAAATCTTGATAGGACCAAGAAAAAACGTCTTTATATGTCTGAAATAGCTTCCGATATTGCTCCTTGTATTCTTCGGGTACCTTATTAGGCAATTTCACAATCTTGGGATTGGCCTCCGTGCCGAGGTTCAGGTCATCTACCTGATTTTCTTCAAAAACCTTACTTGGCCAGATTGGGACATCATTCTTATCAAATAGTCTCTCCAGAGGGACCAATCCTCTGGGTATTACATTCCCTTTGAGTTGCAGCATGTTGTTCCCAGCCATGGTATCTTTCCATTTATTCTGAGGAAGGTCCTCAGTCTCCTCCTCGCCAACGTTTATTACCAAATTGGAAAATTCCCCAACGGTCTCCATGAATCTCTTCACTTGCTCTTCATCTTCAAACACTTGCTAGTGTTTGACATTTTCAGAGATGGAAGGACGGTAACATACCTCTATCTCATAACTTAGGAGGGGATTCTGAGGAGGCCGAAAAGGGCTTGCAGCTACTGCAAGAAATTCTGCCATTCTATTCTAGTCTCTTGGCATGAATTGAATATTAAATGCTAAGAATAAATTCTCTACCAAGTTCCATACCTCATTTCTGTAAGCCCTCAGTTGTGGGTTCTTAGCTTGACATTGATTTGTTACTTGTCTCACCACCAGTTCTGAATCTCCTAGAACCTTCAAGCTTTGAATATTCATATTTTTTGTTGTTTGTAGACCCAGGAGCAATGCTTCATATTCAACCACATTTTTCATGGCTTCGTATTCCAATTTGAAAGATAATGGTACTAGTTTTCTAGTAGGGGAGATTAGGAGAACCCCAGCTCCATTCCCTTCCTTTGAGTTGGCTCTGTTAAAGTGCAAGGTCCAAACCCCACCTTCTTCATTACTTGAGGACTGCTCAGTTTTTACTTGACAGAAAGATGGCTCCTGCAAGTAATCTTGGTCTTCTTCAAGCATTAGACAAGAAAACTCACCCTCTTTGCTTTACACTGGTGAATTTACTGAATTATCAACTTTAGTGACTATATTTAATAACCTTGTTTCCTGGTATAATATTCTTTCTTGGCCTCCAAACATATGGATGGTTGCATAGGTTAGGTCTAGATTTATAGATCCTCCGATTTTTGTACCCCATGATCTTGATAAAAGCATCCCAAACCGAGCTGGGATGTCGGCTACTACTATGTCCATTACCACGCTCTTAGCTGGGATTTGGGCTAGGTTTAATACCAAATCCTTGATCATCCCCAAACATTTGACTCTTTTAAAATCGAAAGAGTAGAGATATTTATATGGGCGAGTGATCTGCAACCCCAATTACTCCATCACCGACAGAGGTAACAGGTTATGGGACGCCCCGGAATCCAGCATACAGTTGTGTAACATCAAATCATGAATTACTAAAGAGACATAGAAAGGAGGAGTTGAAGCATCTAACTCCTCAACATGAGGACCGAACATCACTATAGGCCTTTCTTCTTGGAGGTTTAGACTATCTGGGATTGGGGCTGCTCCTTGAGGAAGCATGAAAGAAGACACTTGAGATTGGTAGACTGGCTGTTTCAGGAGTTCAGTTAGGGGGACTGGGATTTTAACCTTTTCCAATTATTTTTGAAGACTAAAAGCAGAGGGAGACTTATCTATGGTATTTTCATTTGGTTCATTTATCTTGGCTGGAGGTTTTTCTTCCCTCAGTATAGGTTTAGAATTTGTATTTGGACTAGAGGCCAACTTAGAAGAGAAAGGAATGGAGTCATTAGAATGTAAAGGTTCAATTATAGGTATTTTACCTTTATCTCCGACTTTCTGAACAAATGTCTCCTTCTGAGGCATATCTTCTTCTTGTTCTTGTGTGTGCGTCCTCTTCCTAGAGGACCTGAGATCGTATTTTTGGTTGAACTGTGCCTGCATGAAGTCCACGAATTACTTGCAGTAATCATCAATCTCCAGGTCTTCAGCAACGCTTGTTTTTTCTTCTTCTCCTTGCAAGGGGAGTTCGACTCCTTCATCTTCTCGCAAGGAAAGCTCAACTTCTTCACCTTCCGAATAAGAAAGATATTGGTCGTCTTACCCATCGGGGGTATCTTCTGCAAGGCCATATATCTGCTCTTCCTGGTACAACGGGGGTTGTATGTGATCTTGTTGCTCCTTATGATCTCTTTGTAATATTTTTAGAGGAGGATTTTTGTATTGGGGGCTATAACCCATCTTCGGATCAGCTTGAGATGGCCTGGAGGAGGAATTCTTTGCTTAGAGCTCAAGCTTCACCAGCTTGCTTGAAAGGTTCTTGATCATTTTATTCATCTCCTCGATTTTTTTATCAGCTACCTCTCTGTCTTGATTATAGGTAGATGCTTCTTCTTTCCCTCTACGCCTAGCATCATGGTCTAGCCTCCCTCTGGATTTTCCTATAGAAGTGAAGTTAGCTTCGACTTCTAGTGCATCGGTTTGAGCCTGGTCCAAAGTAACAGACTTCCTTTCCCTTAGGGTGAATCCGAATTCTGACTCAAATGCTACTATAAAGACGACCTTAGCGGCGATCTGGTGTGGCTTCATTTCTATAGGTAGGCTGGTATATAGTTTATTAAATCTCTTAATAAACTCAGACACGTCTTTGTTATGTCTCTTATTTAAAGCAATAAATTTTGTAAGACAGTATCCATGATCCTTCTTTTCTCCCCATTTCCAGGTGAAGGCATTCTCCATTTCCTCCCAGTTATTAATGGAGCGGTCCCCCAAGGTATTGAACCATTTTCTAGCCTCTCCATCTAGAGACTGGACAAACAATCTCAACACGACATCCATATGTTCAACATTGAAATTTTCTGCGAAGGTGCAAAAAAATTATAGGTGTTTCTAAGCTCCAGTATCATCTTCTCCATTGAAACGAGGTAGGATCTTTAAGTAATCCAGAGGCATATCGTTCAGGATCTGAGGCAATTCTAGGGGGGCATATTTGTTCAATAGGAAGCTAGGAACAACCATTGGAGGTTGTGGGGGTGGCAGGAGATTCTAATGTGTAATAGGAGGTGGTGGAAGAGAGGTATGTATGAAAATGGGGATATATTGAATAGAGGCTTGAGGGGCTGATTGAACTGCGGGAATATGAGAAGTGGAAACCTTTGTAACTTCTTTAACTTCTTCGGCTTTGGGAGTGGGATGCAAAAATAAGCTTGTGGTGTCTATAGATTCAACCTCATCTTTGACCTCAATATTTTCTAGGGAGGGGCTATCTGAAGTATAGTCAAGGGTTCTTGTAGTAGGATCAGGACCTTGATCTTGAGCTAATTGAGAGGAGGATGGAGAGTCTTCCAGGGAGAATCTGGGAATATCTATATAAGCTGCTTTTCTTTCTCTCCAACTTCTCTTGTGAAAAATATTCTCTGGATTAGACACTGAAGGTGTGCTTAACTGGGATGTATCTGACCTCAGGTGTGGCTTTTAGGAAGCCAGGACTACAAATAGATTTATATTTTGAAAGAAAGTGGAGTCACCAAGGTGAGGGATATACAAATCCCAACCCTTCTTTCTCACCTATTCTGAAGGGTGGATGAATATTTGTCGAGGCCCAGGGATTTAGTTCTTCAAATTATTTCCCCGGCAACGGCGCCAGAAAGATGTTTTCATTCCTAGAGACAACCTTGAGTTGTATAAAGATGAGTGCCTAGGACATCTTAAATGCAAGGAGAGTATGACTCAACTGATTGAAATTGACAATATTAGGCTCTCATGCTACTATCAACTAATGAATTGCTTTGATAAATATGGGACCGAGACTCTAAATGTAATCACAGCAAAGAATGAAACTGCAAAGACTGAATATGAAACTCAATAAGTAAATGCATCAGATAGCTTTAAAAACGTAATGTTGTAAAAGGGGGCCAGCTGTGAAGTGAATGTACAGTGGTCAAGTTATAAGTGAGCGAAGACTATGACAGAAAATGAGAGAAGATATTAACTATAACTAGGCTTATTCTAGGATAAGAATCTGAATAGTTATTATCAGTAGAACAACGGAAGAGATATGGAAATGAACATAGTGTTATACCTAAGCTATATTTAAAGCGTTATAGATGAGAAAATATGAGTATCTGCTATGATAAATTCACATTTAAACATGGGAGCACTCGCATTCTAGAACATAAGACACCAAAAGTATGGAGAGATACAAAATGAACATTTATATTAAGAACAAGGACAAGGGTTACAAACTGTAAATCATCTCAAGTGGAATCCCCAACTCCAGAAAAATCTTCTATTACTGAATCCCAATGGGATCTTCAACATACACTATCGAATTCATACAAGAATACACATACAAAGTCTTTGAGCTAGTGAGTCTTTAAGAAAATCTGGAACCTTTTGTTAGTGTTTTCTTCCTGTTTTTATAACCTCTGATTTCTATGCGCAAGAAGATATTTTGGGAAAATATCTTCCCCGTGTGCTTGAATTCTGTTTCAGATATAATTCAAAAAACATAAATGATGATGAGGTAAAAATGCCTCTCATCATCTTACAACACAGTCCTAAAGCCGTTTCTAACTGAAATGTAAACAATTTACTAATCTAAAAGTAAAAACTGCAGGAGTGAACTAAATATTTCACCTGAAATGACAAAGTGAAAAGAACATAAGGTAAAAGGCCATGTGGGCCTAGTCATGAATGATCATTGCTGTTTGATGAGGCAGATCCCTTGCTGCTGCTGGCGAAGGTGATGCCGTTAGTAGTGGAAGAGCTAGCCTTCTATGCTGGAGAATGCGGTATTGCTAGTAATGGAAGAGTTGGCCTTCTATGCTGGAGGGTCTTATAGAATGGCCAATGGTCATGATCCATTGAATGAGATGTGAAACTTACCCTTATAATGACTTTTTCTTTGCTTTCTTGGGCGTGGAGGGTCTTCATCCTCGACCTCAAGCCGCTGTGATTAGATATGAGATAGCTTGTGTTCTTAAAATGCCATGAAAACTTGCACAGACAGAAAATCAATTAAATAAATCCTGCGATGAGGGGTAGACTACTTCAGAAGGCTTGGGTAAAGACGAAGGAGCAGTGCGGAGGAAAGGAATGCAATGGAGGCATTTCCATGGTGAAACATGGTTTGAATCCAATCTGGTGTGAAACTGTACGAAAGGTGGTTCTGCGGAAAACCGAGGTGGTTTTCACGTGGGAGCTGAGCGGTAAGTGGTATAGAGATGGGGGCAAACGATACGTGTTAGGGAGTGACACATGTATCAATAAAACTTCCCATTTCTGCTGCTGCGAAATGGATGCAAAAAATTAGTGGGAGCCATCCGATCTGGGCAATCCAGATCAATGGCTACAGATGAACGCGACAGATGTATTTGCGCGGTCGGGTGGGATCGGCGATGATGTCAGCAAAGATGTTGTGTAGCGGGGTGATCAAGTTATGGGTTATAAGGTGAAGAGGAGCGATCAACATTGGACAGAAAATATTAACAGTCCAGATCAGAGCGGGGAATGCAATAGTGGATGAGTGGTCAGGAAAATCACAAAGGAGAAATGGAGCGAGGACCGTTGGATCATGAGGACATCAATGGTGGAGATTAACTACGGGGGAGTTTGGGGGTATGGATCAACTTCTTGGCCTGTGCCTCCACAGAAAATTTCATCCATTGATCTGAGATCTTCCTCAGTCAACCAGGTCAACTGTGGAGGCACTCACGGTGTTAACTCATGTACTGAGAGTGCCTGCGGGTAGAGCGGAAGACTGGCGGTGACCGTTGGATCAGGATCGATCAACGACAGAGATAAATTAGAGAAAAGTGATCGGGGTGAAAGGCAAAGGTGTGCTAGCCGTTGGATCAGGATGATCAACGATTGAAATCTCATCAGGGAATGGTAGGCAGAAGGGGTTTGAACGGGAGGATGGAGACAGCGCATAGGTGCTATGACCATCATATCTAGAGGATCGATGGTCCAGATCATATTGCAGCTTCGCATAAATGAATGGATGAGGCGGAGGACAGCAAAATAGTGAGACAGCGCTGATCATTGGATCAGGATGATCAACAGTTTAAATCTCATCGGGGAATGGTAGGCAGAAGGGGTTTGAACGGGAGGATGGAGGCAATGTGAAGGTGCGATGACTGTCGGATATGAAGGATCGATGGTCCAGATCATATCGCAGCTTTGCATAAATGAATGGATGAGGTGGAGGACAAAGAAATAGTGAGACAACGCTGACCGTTGGATCTACGGAGATCAACGGTCGGGATTGCATCGGGTTTTCACACATCGGAGGAAAAGGAGTTCAATGAATAAGGAATGTTAGGGTAGCGATGAGCGATGTGTGATAGCTGAAGAGGGCTTAAGGAATTTTAGCCGTCGATTATAGAGTGGGGTCATATGAGAAATGGGGGATAAGATATTAAGACGAAAGGCGCTTAGAGGCTTGATATGTTAAAATGAGCACTTTTAAAGCTAAAAGGTGGATTTTTAGCCTTTTCAAGGGTTTCGATACGTGAAAAAGGGGCTTTGACAGTCCATGCAGTCCTTATTGTATTTGATTTGCAGTATAAGGCTCCTTATCATTAGACATCCCAGCTCAGTGAGGGATGTCATAACAACATAATCTGAAATGTATTGGGAACCATCATTCCCATGTGGATCCTCTGTCCCCAAGCTATCATCCATACAAAATGAGTTACCTCCCAACATGGCAACTTCTGAAAATTCTCCTCCACCTTTGGCTCCTGAATTGTAGTTAGACTGAATAAATGAACATGGTAGACAAAATAGCCTACCCCACACTGTCCTTCTCTCCACTTATGATAAGTGTAGAGTATTTGCTGATCTTGGGCTGTAATAATGTTGCACTCAAGTGGCAAGAAGAAAACAAGATCTCCAAATATCCTCTCTCTAATGTCATAAATCAAGCTCGAAAAAACCATCCCATATGTGATGAATAGGACATGATCACCACATGGCATCCAAATGAGAAAATACTAAAGGTTTCATGTAGTTTTGGAAGGTACCAATAGTTTCCAAAGTGGTCAGAGCGCAGTTTTCCTAACTGCTGTTTTAGAAAATAACATGGCAAGTTGTTTCTTGAAAATTTTCTAGTTGTGTATGTCATCACATCTACTAGTGAATAGTAAATGGCTTGGTGAATCAAATGAGCATACATAAAATAATAAAACACTTTCCCATGGGCACACAAAAGATGGTTGTCTCCATCATATAATTTGGCCCAAAATTGACCATGGAGCCTAATGAGAAGCTTGCCCTCTTATGGAGCAATGCATTGAATAGAAATGGTAAGAGTATGCAAATAATGAGTTAGATAATCAATAGATGCAAAAAAAAAATTCTTACGATGTACTAGAAGTAATATGATGTATGTATCCATGAATAAGTCCTCTATAGTGGTATGACATACTCCCATGAAGAGGAATGAGCCATATGTTGCATGAATGTCTTCCTCCTTATGCTTGGAAATCCAAGTTAAGAAGATCATATCACTATAATAGATGTTTCCATCCACTACTCCACCACTCTCACCTCCTCCTTGTCCACCAAGTGCATCATGTGTTAATTGATCCTGGGGATAATCCATCAATAAACCCAAGCTCCCAAGTGCCAGCACTATTGGCCTTTGTAAATAGGCTCCTACCAACTCATAGCTCCATTCTTTGACATGTCCATTGTCAAATTCATCTCCCATAATGCTACTATATATAGGAAATTCCTTCCAAAGTGGAAGTACCTCCTCATCATCCAAGGCTATGTTGGGTGTGGAGCCTAATTATCTTGTTTATTTTGTATCACAGCGTTGGACCCATGTACCTTAATGGGGCGGCAATGCTGCCCGTAATTAAACAGGGATGGGAGGGAAGCGGCTAACTTTATGGAGGCCCCCCCCCCTGGTGAGGGTTTCGAGGGCAGTGCCCCTGAAGCTAAAAACATATGTAAAATTGCCTTGTAAAAGTATAGTAATTTGTAGTCAATTTGGGTCGTTCATTAGGCAGTTGATCTGACTATAGAATTTAGTTTAGGGTTTTTTTCCCTAGAAGGAAGCCCCTCATTTGTATGAGGGTATTGTATTACGAATGTGTATTGTATGAGTATTCTTAGAGCGAGAAATATATAGGGAGACTGTGAGAGAGAACATATGATAGTACAACAAATCTGCTGTAGGTTGTGTCTCTTCATTTTGCTAGATAATAGAAAGTAAGGACTGGCTGTTCGAGGTGGACGTAGCCCAAATTGGGTGAACCACGTATATCTGTATCTCTCTTGTTTTATCTGTTTTGGGTGCTTGTGTTTTCCACATATTTTATGTGTTGAATTGCTCTGTAATATATAATTTTCTAACAACTAGTATTAGAGGGAAGGTCTATTTGGTTGATAAACTCGTAGGAAAGAAGGGTTCCTGGTTTGAGTGGGAGCAATGGCGGAAGATGGTAAGTTTAGGGTTGAGAAATTTAATGGCCAAAACTTCCCGCTGTGGAAGATGTAGATGGAAGATTATTTTAATTATAAAGATCTATACCTACCATTGAGTGGAAAAACAAAGAATCTGTTGGCTATGACAAACGCAGAATGGGAGATTCTCAATAGAAAGGCACTTGGAACAATACGGTTGTGCCTCACGGTGTTAGTAGCCTTCAATATTTAAAAGGAAACAACAACAGAGGGTTTGATTAAGGCGTTGGAAAAATTATATGAAAAACCCTCGGTCTCAAACAAGGTATTTCTTATGAAATGTTTATTTAATATGAAGATGTCGGAAGGTGGATCTGTTGCAAACCATTTAAATGATTTTAATATAGATACCAGTCAGTTAAGTTTTGTAGGGGTAAAATTTGATGATGAAGTTAGGGCTATTTTATTTATGTGCTCATTGCTAGAAAGTTGGAATGGTTTAGTTATGGCCATTAGTAGCTTTGTCTCTGGATCTAGTACTTTAAATTTTGATGATGTTGTCGGTGCCATCCTTAGCGAGGAAATGCGATGGAAAAGCTCCGGTGAGACATCAGGTAAAGTTTTGAGTGCAGAGTCTAGGGGAAGAAGAATGGAAAGAGGAAAGATATTGGGATATTGCAGTAAATCAAGGAAAGGCAGATCCAAGTCCAGATCAGGGATAGTGTGCTGGAAATGCGGAAAGAAAGGACACCTAAAGAAAGACTGTAGATCTCGGAAGGGAAAAGAAGGAGATGCACATCAAGAAAAAAATCATGAAGAAAATGTGACAGGTGATGTGTTACAAGATGCTTTGTTTCTTTCTTTCAAAAATTTTACTGATTCCTGGGTGGTATATTCAGGGGCCTCATTCCCTTCCACCCCTGATAAGAAATATTTTCATGACTATGTTCAAGGAGATTTTGGACATGTTCATTTGGGTGATGATAAACCGTGTAACATTGTTGGAATGAGTAAATTTCTTGTAAAAAAATAGAATGGAAACCAATGGCTATTAAAGGAGGTAAGGCATGTTCCAGATCTGAAGAAAAATCTGATTTCAATAGGGCAGTTAGGTGGTGAAGGTTGTGTGACAACTTTCACAGATAAAACTTCGAAGGTCACCAAAGGAGCCCTGGTAATAGAAAAAGAAAAAAAGGTTGGTACATTGTATTTATGCAATGGTATTTCTAAATATGTTAATGCTTTAACTTCCAAAGGTGTAGATGCAGCATTATGGCATCATAAGCTCAGACACATGAGTGAGAAGGGGATGAATATTTTTCACTCAAGAAATTTGTTGTTGGGTTTGAAGAATTTTGATTTGGATTTCTGTGAGAATTGTATTTATGGAAAACAGAAGAGAGTCAGATTTCTTAGGGTTGGGAAAGAAAAGAAGAGTGAAAAATTAGAGCTTGTGGATATAGATGTATTGAGAAATGCTCAGGTATCATCTCTCGGTGGCTCTTATTATTATGTTACTTTTATTGATGATGCAACTAGAAAAACTTGGATTTATTGTATTCAGGATAAATCTGATGTATTTGATATTTTCAAGAAATGGAATGCTTTGATTGAGATTGAGATAGGAAAGAAGTTGAAGTGTCTCAGATCAGAAAATGGAGGTGAATATTTCAGTAAAGAGTTTGATAGGTACTGTTCAGAGCATGGAATTCTCAGAGAGAAGATAGTTCCAAGAACACCACAAGAAAATGGTGTGTCAGAAAGAATGAACAGAACAATCATGGAGAGTGCAAGGTGCATGATATTGCATGCCGGATTGCCTTTACAATTTGGTGCATATGCTGTAGATACTGTTGTTTATCTAATAAATAGAGGGCCTTCAAGTTCCTTGGATGGTGGTATTCCAGAGGAAGCATGAACAAGTAAAAAGGTAAACTACTATTTTTTAAAGCCTTTTGGTTGTGAGGCCTTTGTCCATATTAATAAAGAAAATAGAACAAAGCTTGAGGTAAAATCAAAGAAATGTACCTTTATTGGATATGCTGTTAATGATTTTAGTTATCGCTTATATGATTATGAAAATCACAAAATCATTAGGAGAAGAGATGTAATATTCAATGAAAAGGTCTTGTATAAGAATCAATTGTAGGAAAAGAAACAGGAAAAAAAAAACAAAGAATACAGAGTTCTTGATGAAATCACAGAAAAAGTAAAGGTGCCTAAAAATAATAAAAATCAACAGCCACAACAACAACAACTACCACAATAGCAACAGGCACCTCAAACACCTGAAAGTGGTGTTAGAAGATCTACCGGGATAAGTAGACCCCCTAAATGATACTCTCCTTCATTATATTATTTATTGTTGACTGATTCTAGTGAACCTGAATGTTATGAAGAAGCAATGCAGGTTGAAAGTAGGAAGAAGTGGGAGCTAGCCATGGAAGAAGAGATGGACTCCTTAATGCATAACCAGACTTGGGAATTAGTCAAGTTGCCTGCAGGTAAAACTACATTGCAGAATAAATGGGTTTACAGGCTGAAGGAAGAAGATGGAGGAAAAAAAAGGTACAAAGCTAGACTTGTGGTGAAGGGGTTTGCAATAAAGAAAGGTATTGATTTTGATGAAATATTTTCTCTTGTTGTTAAGATGACTTCAATCAGAACTATTTTAATTTTTGTAGCAGCGAAAGATTTACATCTTGAATAGTTAGATGTAAAGACAACATTTCTCCATGGAGATTTGGAGGAAGAGATATATATGGAGAAACCAGAAGGATATGAGATCAAAGGGAAAGAAAAAATAGTGTGCAGGTTAAATAAGAGCTTGTATGGCTTACAACAGGCTCCAAAGTAGTGGTATCTAAAATTTGACAGGTTTATGTCTGAAAAATGTTATACTAGATGTCACTATGAGCATTGTGTTTATCTGAAAAAACAAAATGATGGTAGCTATATTATATTTTTATTGTATGTAGATGACATGCTTGTTGCAGGGTCTAACATGCAGGAAATAAATGTGCTGAAAAGAAAATTGGAAAATTCATTTGCAAATAAAGATTTGGGATTTGCAAAACAAATCCTTGTTATGAGAATAACTAGAGACATGAAATATCGCAAATTAACATTGTATCAAAATGAGTACATACAAAAGGTGTTGAAAAGATTTAATATGCAGAATGAAAAACCAGTTAGTACACCTTTTGCTAGCCATTTCAAACTTAGTAAGGAGATGTTCCCCAAGACCCAAGAAGAAATGGACTATATGTCTAAAGTTCCATTTGCATCAGTAGTTGGAAGCTTAATGTATGCAATGGTCTGCACAAGGCTTGATATTGGACATGCAGTGGGAGTTGTAAGTAGGTACATGAAAAATCCAGGAAAAGAAAATTGGATGGCATTGAAATGGATTCTCAGATATTTGAGAGGTACCACAAATCAAGCATTATGATTTGGTGGTTCTAACATTTCTCTACAGGGATATGTTGATGCAGATATGGCAGGTGATAGAGATAACAGGAGGAGCACTACATGATATGTATTTACTGTAGGTGGAACAACTGTTAGTTGGGTTTCAAAAATCCAAAGTGTTGTTGCACTTTCAACAACAGAAGCCGAGTATGTTGCTACTACAGAGGCTAATAAAGAAATGATTTGGTTACAAAGGTTTATAGATGAATTGGGTAAGAAGCATGATATGGGCGTGTTATACACTGATAGCCAAAGTGCCATTCATCTTGCAAAGAACACAACATTTCATTCTAGGATTAAACACATACAGCTCAAGTACCGTTTCATACGTTCAGTATTGGAAGATGGACAGTTGAAGCTGGCAAAGATACACACTAGCCAGAATCCTGCAGATATGATAACAAATGTTGTAACCAGGGAGAAACTAAGATTATGCTTAGTTTCAATTGGTCTTCAAGGATGACGATGAAGATGAGAAAAAACCAGGTCCAAAGAGGAGTCATTTTCCAACAAATGAAGCAGCGGTGGAGTTGCTACAATCAGTCTCCAAGTGGGAGAGTGTTGGGTGTGGAGCCTAATTATCTTTTTTATTTTGCATCACAATGTTGGACCCCTGTACCATAATGGGGAGGCAATTTCGCTCGTAATTAAACGCTGCCTAGGGGTTCCAGGGGGCCCGACTGTGACTTTATGGAGCCCCCCCCTTGGTGGGGGTTTCAGGGGCAGTGCCCCCGAAGCTAAAAAAAGATGTAAAATTTCCTTGTAAAAGTATAGTAATTTCTAGTCAATCTGGGCCATTCATTAGGCGGATGTTCTGACAGTAGAAGTTATGTTTAGTTTAGGGTTTTTTTCCCTAGACTGAAACCCCTCATTTGTATGAGGGTATTGTATTGCGGCTATGTATTGTATGAGTATTCTCAGAGCGAGAAACTGATAGGGAGACTGTGAGAGAGAACAGAGGATAGTACAACGGATCTGCTGTAGGTTGTGTCTCTTCATTTTTCTAGATAATAGAAAGGAAGGACTGGATGTTTGGGGTGGACGTAGCCCAAACTGGGTGAACCACGTATATCTGTGTCTCTATGGTTTTATGTGTTTTGTGTGCTTATGTTTTCCACATATTTTATGTGTTTCATTGCTCTATAATAGATAATTTTCTAACAGGCTAAGGAGTATCCCCTTTGCACCACGATAGTGCCATCTCCTATTCCTGCAACATCATGCCAAACATGGGAGAGGATCAACCCATATCCTCTTAAGGAGCCCAAGGCAACAATATCTCTTGCTGCTCCCTTATCTCTCCCTCATAAAAGTCATGGAGTGATATCATGATGGTTGACTTGTAGAATGCCCCATACAACAAAATATTCTACTACCATAACATATGGGTGTCATGCAATGCCTCCATACCGTTTGCCAAAGGGTATGTCATATGATGTCCAAACTCTTTTAAGAGTAGCCAACGCAACCATGCCTCCTGCTGCCCAGTGTTATAAATATGCAAGTGGTTCACCAACCTCTTTCTCACCATTCACACCCACTCAACCACATGTGGGTGTCTCCTACCATGCTTTATCTTGGTACTCCTCCAATGAATACTACCATCCTCCCAAATCAGATTTATCCTTTTGCATTTCATGGGATGTTGAAATGCAACTCCTTGGAGTCCTCCTAGAGAAAATCTCACACCAATGACCATATTGAATCCATAAATATCCAAGTGTGCTGGAGGAAAATCCTCCTCACCGTTGCTCAATGACAACACTGTTAATCTCCTCAATGGTGTGTCTGCTGCCTCATGCTCCAACTCAAAGATGAACATAGGATTGTTTAGAAAAAATTTCATCCTATCCTTCAGAAATCCACACCCCAACCTCAAGTGTTGTGTGCAGCTCAACAATGACACATTAGGATGATTGTTCATCCCTCCCTTGAACAACTCAACGTTTCACAGCGCATTGAAATTCTGCTGCCCCAAATCAGCAATATGTTTTGATCCTTGATCATGCAAAGGCAGATTTCCAAAATCCTCCATAAGATTTGTTGAAATAAAAGAAATTGGAAATTAAGCATACCTTGGTGGAACTTGGGAACATCTTGTATGACTGAAAAATTTCCTTCCTCCAATGTGTTGGCTTCCCCAACTGCTGATGTTGATGGCTGCTCCTCCATAGTTGTAACAACGCCGATACAAGTCTCCTCATGTGGTGGTGTAAGCTCCTTGTGAAATCTTTTTCTCACCCTTTGAGTGAAATCTGCAAAATTAGTCACTCTTGCATGATTCAAATGGCTGAACCACCAAGTGCTTACTTTTCCCTCAAGGTGCAACGCTGCAATCTCAACAACCTCTCTTTCTACCATGGGATGTAGTAAGAAGAATGCATTTAGCTTCATCACCCAAGACTTTGCAATAAATGTGGATGATCCATCAAAGGTAGACAATAGAAATCTATTGCCCCTCATTCTCCTATTTCTGCAAGGCCTCCTTTCTTCTTCAAGCTAAATAAACTGAGGAAAAGGAAGAGTCTCCTTGAAAGCTCTAGTTTGAGACTTGTATTTTGCAAGGTATCCACTCAGGATCTCATGGTCCAAATTCCCTCCATCTCCAAGCCTTTTGTCTTCTTCATCAAAAGGAAAGGGAAAGGTGTAATGCTTTGGAGCTTTCTACAACTTTGTTTCTTTCTTTTGATAATAGGAAGTACATGGTCCTTCCTCTTATTGAAACCCTCTAGAGGTCTCACTGCAACTTTCTTTTTCTTCTTCCATTTGCTTCACCTCCTTAGAGAGGTTCTTCATAGGTTTGAAAAATGATGAGACAAAGCACATTATTCCCTTCATTCTAATATTTTCCTTCTTCTTCTTATTATTCTAATAGCATAATGGCTAAGATCCACAGGCTGAGCCAAGATTATGTTTCGATACCACTGTAATATTCCCAATTGGGGATGCAACAATACATGAACATAAAACTGGAAGTAGCAGTGATAAATCAACTCAAAAAATATCAGAAGAACAGATAACCATCATATTGGTATTATAGAAACATAGTGTATACAATATCTTGAGGAAATAATCACTCAATATAGGCATCACAAGCCTTAAGAGAACATGTACATGAAAAATGAATTACATTGGTACATAGAAAATGCACAAGGCTATGGCAATGCAGTTTTATTAGATATAATTGCTGCTAGAGTATTTCAATACATGGATGTGCAAATATACAGCTCATACAATGTTGGGAGAAAATATCTAAACCCCCAAAATCAATTTCAAGACAATCCTAGAAGGATTTCCTAAAATATGCAAAAGTACCAAAATGCGGAGTGCAGCCCTAGGGCTGAGTAGCAGCTGAAACTCAAAGTATGGATGGAGATGGCTAAATATAAAACATGAGATGAATATACCTCCTCCAATGGATCTTCCAAGTGAAAGGTTGATCCTAACACTGAAGATCTCACCATCCAATCAATCACGACAACCCCTCACTACAAATGGTCACAGAAATAATGAAGTCAAGGAGAAGGACTGCGCTGTAGGAGAAAGGAAATATGTTGGCAAAGTTCCAAGATCTGAAATAAGCTCTCGAATCTTCCTCACTGATTTCCAAAAGGAAATAAATCTTCCTTCTCTAAAAAACAAGCTCTGGAATTGGATTTTTGAACCTTCCGCTACAACACCCTGCAACACAACGTTATACTTCTGCAGAAATAAATTTGTAGCTGAAGGAGGTAGCTTGGCCTCAAGCTCGGATGTAGAGAAATGAAGTGCAAGCTCCTTCAAGAGGCCTCTCAAGAAAGTAGAAGGAATTCCTAAACAGGAATGCCTTGTGCTAAGCAGCACAACAATCTCAACTAAATAGTTGAAGAAAGCACAATAGTCATGCAGACCACAAATTCAATAATCCATTTCATGTCTTGCTATGGCTGCCTTGCCCTCCTTATATACAAGTGGAAGCATTCTCACCTTGGGTCCCACTCCTTAGGTTTTCCTCCACCAAGGAATATTCATCCCACTATCACTGCACTGTCTCCATAGATGATCTCCACCTTCCATTCTAGCGCTGTTGACTTGGTCAAAACTGACCTTGTCCACATGCATTTTCCCCTTTTCACACATGAGGGTGTGAAATCCAGCCATAACAATGATCCCTTTTCACATCATAAGGGATTTTATTCCTATTTTAGAAATTTATGAGCCTCCTTACCCATTTATTCATATCACAGGTGTCAAAAGAAAAAATCAATATTCCAATTAGCTGCATGCTAATTTTGGAATTTTGCTTGGTTCTCTAAGGGAATAGGGATGAAGTATAAGGAGGATTTATTTTAGGAAATGCAACATCTTGTGCTAGTAAAAGTTCTAAGGTTTGGGTTCTCTTGGCAAGATCTAATATCTGATATATTTCAACCAGAGCTTCATGAGAGAATGGGGCACCATTATCGACTGTAAGAGCTAGCATCATTTGTTCAATGGCTTGAGGGGTTATGGTGACCAGAACTTGGCCATTGGAATTGATTATGGCTCTTTGGCTAGGAAAGTAAGAGGCATGACATTTCCTAATGAAATCAAGAGCACTGTGAGTAGGAGGAAAGATAAAACAGGGAATATTAAACTCCCAGATCTGGATTTCATCGGATTTTTCAATCCATTTGTCTTCTAGCCAATAGTACATCTCAAGAATGTTGATATCAAAGTGTGTTTCATAGATTCGATAATCTCTGTCAGCCATAGAGATGTGATGAAGGTCTAGAGGAGGGAAAATCAAAGGATTAATGTTTTCCTCAGGATATTTATCCTTGGGGGGCATAATGGCTACAAGTGACAGTGGAACATAGGGAAGAAAGAAGGTTCTGTGAGCAAGAGTAGGGAAAGAAATGGAGAATGATACGATCAGGAATTGCTCAAACAATTTTAGTGCTTATGGATTAATAAACAACCTGCAAACAATGAATTATAATAATTTGTAATGAGAAAACACGATTGCAGAGAGATTTAGCAGGTTTAATAGTTAAAAATCACGTTTCCGTTGATGGAAAGGGTTAACAGAAAGGTAATTAAGTTTACAACAAAATTATGGAGGGAGAGAATTTAATTGGCTAACGGGTAATGAGGTGGTAGTAGAGGAGAGATGCTCAATCGTCATCACAGTAAGCAGTATATCAGAAACAATTTTTTTTTTTTTTTTTGGGGGTGGGGGGGGGGGGGGTAAGGTGGTTTGCGGCTTGTGCTTGGGGGGTTCGAAGTCACGTGGACCTGACACGTATACTTAGGTGGTTTGCGAATACAGTTCATTTCGGACCCCTCAGGTAATAAACTTTGGATGGTGGAGGGGGGTTGAAAGATCATAAGGGCCGTTGGATGCCGATAAGTGTGACGATGATTGTTGGATATACAGAAATATGGGATGATAAATGTGATGATACGATTGGTGGGGTTGGGACTTATTAAATAAAGTGTCGAGATATTATGAAGGGAAATGTAAGGAAATGTATGGCAGGGATATAGTTTAGGGATATATGATATGGTTTAAAGATTTTAAGGGAAATGAAATGAAAAGGAAGTGTGGCGGGTAATATTGTTATGGTTTAAAACTTTAGGATAGGAGTTAAATAATCAGGATTTAAACCATACACATTACGTTTCCCATAGGTGCATTTAGACAACAACCAATCAATATTTTTAAAACAGAATGAAGCTTTCCTTCTTCTTTTTTTCTTCCCTAACATTTTAATTTTAATTTTCCTTCTTTATTTAAAGCATATAACACCTAACATTTATTGACATGGATGCCTACAAAAATAATAATTTTCCTAACATTTTTTAATTTTTCATTCTTTTGCATCCATATCCTACCTTAAAATTTTCAAAAATATTTAACTACTTATGCTAAATTATCAAAAACAAATAATGCTACAACATCTGCTCTAGCATGTGACTGCTTCCCCCTGTGGGATCCATAGAATAAGAAGTTCCATGTGCCTTCTCCTCGGGCTATGAAGTATTTTCTGTAGAAAAAAAACAGACTTCGAGTGATAAAAAAAATGATTATGTACAATGATGATGTAGGATCTCCTTGAGTACTAGATGTAGTGTTTCAAAAATTTTCCATTGATAGGAAGTGTTGAAAACTATCCTTTAAGATTCTATAGAACAAATGTGTTGTTTCATTTTACCTCTGCAATGCTGAGTGGTCCTAACAATAAATTTTCAAACTTTCCATGTTTTCCTTTATCTTCTCTCCTAGCATACCATCTTATAACCAAGTCTCCTTCTCTAAAATATCTTTCCCTTGCCTTTCTGTCAAAGGGACTCTTTATTTGATTCTGATATTTCTTTAGTTTGTACTAAATATCATATGTATTTTCATTCAAATCAATGATCTGATTAATCATTCTAGAGAAATTTTTAGTCTCATCAGTAGATTCTTGTATAAAATTGAGCACAGGGAAAGCTAAATTTGTAGGAAAAATAACATCTTTTCCATAAACTATTTGGAATGGAGATTTACCTGTTGATCTTTTTGGAGAAATTATGTTTTCCCAAACTGCATAAATCAAATGATTTTCCCAGTTTTTCTTGTGATCTTCCAAATTTTCTTGATTAATTTCACTAAAATCTTGTTAGATGATTCAACTAGACCATTTCCTTGTGGATAGTAGGGAGTTGAGTGATGCAGCAGAATCTGATATTTCTGGTAGAATTCTATCATTTTTATGTTGCTGAACGTTGTGGCATTATCAGTGACTATTTGATGTGGGAAACCAAACCTGGATAAAATATTCTCTTCAATGAATTTTATTACAGCTAAATATGTAACATTTCTTACAAGAATGGCTTGCACCCACTTGGTGAAATAACCAATAGCATTCAAGATCCATCGGTGATGATTGCTGGAGGATGGATGGATTTCACCTATAAAATCTAATCCCCACTGAAGAAATGGTGTTGAAACAACTAATGGAACTAGTGGAAGGGCTACTAATTTCTGCTTACCATCAAACATATGACATGGAACACATGCTCTGACTTTTGATCCTACTTGTGAAAACTGTAATGTTCCTACTTAGCCATAGCTAAGGGGAACATTCAATTTTGTTTTCATTTTTGTTGCATGAATAAATGAATAAAGGAGGACATGTAAAACTCCTAAAAAGACTGAATAAATCAATGCCCATATGAACAAAGATAAATCAGCGCCATGTAAATAATCACTTGCAGGTGTGAAAGAGGTTTGAGCTGAAGACTGGGTCAACCTCAACCAAATCAACAATGTTGTCTAGGTTCATTTCATCTCCAAAAGGGACAACGCAGTTCTAGAAGGAGGCCTCTCATGTAAAAAGGGCTAACTCATCAAGGTGGTTTAGGGTTTTCAAAGGCTCTCCATCTTATAAAAGGAGAGGGAGGGCAGAAAAAGAAGGTTGTTGATTGATCATATTTATGAGTATTTTTCTGCTTAGACAAATACCATTCTCTGTTGTTTAGTGGAGGATTGTACTTGGAATTCCTATGCAGGGATTTCACCTCTTCCCTTGAGGATTCTTGGAGGAGTGTTTGTTGAATTGATCCACTATCAGGCTTGAGGCCAAGCTCTACTTACATTGGTAGCACTGATCCATTGAGGGTTTTGCAGCCTCTGCAAGCTGCAGCAAGTGGGAGTCTAGATCTGCAGATATCTAGTGTATTTTGGGAGCCTCTTCTCATGGAGTGTGTATTTTAACCTCCTGGAAGAGTGTCTCTTCTCTTTGTACTTCAGATATTCAATTTTGTAGTGGTTATCTATGTCATTTGAGCTACAACGTTGCTCATCTTGATGGACTGCGTTATTTTGGTGTGAGGCTCTTCATGGTGTTTTTCTCTTAGTTTAGATCAGAGATCTCTAGTGTTGGGATTTTCCTTCCACTTGGTGATCCATGGTTTAGCTTGCTGACCCATGTTCTGTTTAGATCTGATGCATTTTAATGAGATGTATATTCAGAAATTTACTACAACATTTTACAGATCTGCAACTTGTTTCTCAGATCTACTCTTATTTATGCATGCTTTTGTCAAAATGCCAAGGGGATCTTGAAGAGAAAAATATCTAGTTTCCAGATATGAAATAGATCTGATGTTTTTTCCATAGATCTATCCTAGATCTGAGTTGTAACTTCCAGCTATTGAAGCTCCTTAAAAATAACGCTGTTGAGCCATTTTTGCAAATATACATGTGTTCTAGCTCTCTTTTCTGAAGATTTCTTTCTATATTGTCTCATTCATTCTACTGTATATTGAAAGAGCTTCATTATAATGCTGATTTTCTACTGTATTACTGAAATATAAACTTCCTTGCTGATCTCCTCTGGATATCTGATAAAACTGCGCAATTCCTAAAGCAATGTTTGCATTTGGTTGCAGCCTTCCTCTTTGGGTGCTTTTTAGCTATTCTAGTTTGTGGGAGATCCGTTCAGTGTATCTAAACTGATTTGTTTTAGATGAAATTCCATACATGAGACCCATACAACATAAATAAGAGGAACCAAGTCCTGATTTGCGTTTCTGTTGCAAATTTTTACTTATACAACGTTTCTCTTGAGCACATTGTTGATATTCCTAAAAAAAGAATATTACAGTGGTATCAGAGCTCCTTTCTTGGCATAACTTGTGCTTTCCTTGGAGCCCCAGCCATGTTGCACTCAGAAGAATATGAACCTCTTACTAAGAGGGAGAAGAGGTACCAAAGAAGAAGCCATAAGAAGTATGACTATACTACCGAAGATCAAGACAAGGGTAAATCCCCTAAGAATACCAGTGATAAAGAAGGTGAAGAGTTTGCAAGAACTCTGTTAGTGGCCATGCAAGATCTTGCCAAGGAGATCAAGGAGACGAGGGTGGACAGAATGAGGGAATCTCTTGGGAGATTTCATCAAGTAGAAAGCTCTGACATGTCTCATTATGGGACTAATCAACCTGTGAGCCTGCCACAAGCCCCACACGCCTCACAACGCTCTACCATGCATACCTTATTGGCTATGGAGACTGAAGGACCACAAGAGCAAGCCTCCCTTGAAGGTTACTTTTTGGAGTATGACTCTCAGAGTGAGAGATTCAAGGATAACTTGAGATTCCAAGACTTTTTCCATCTCAAGGACCAGAGAAGACCATGGTAGCAGTATAGAGATGGTGGTTTATTTCATGGAAGACACCACACTATGGGCAGATTATTTTTTCCCAATTTTGATGGATCATCTTCCAGTTCTGCCAAAGCATTGGTGGAAAAGCTAGATATCTATTTCCAGTTGAACGAAGTCCCTGAAGTTGAAGCCATCAAGATTGCAGCGGTACACTTTGAGGGTGAAGCACACAATTGGTGGTTCCATGGGTTGTATACATTGGGACACAACAATTTTACTACCTGTTGATCATTAATTAACATCAGTAATTTTTGAATTAACCCTTGGATAGACATGTATCGAATGTTATGACAGATGGTGAAACATTCAAAGGATGGTTGAAGAGAAACGATGATAAGACAAGTCACGTGTCTAAAACGAAACATATGTTCAAAAAGGGTCCAAACATAAAGTGAAAGGGCAAAGGTAATACAAAAATGCAAAGGTGTGGTGTAAAGGACACAAAACGAAATTATTAAAAGGCTTGCCGGTTTCATAAGATGCACGTGAGGGAACTCTTCGTATGAGAAATTCTAAGGGGTCAAGGAGCGGAAGGGGGAAGAGACCCATACCCCCGCAGAATTACGGTGACGTGCCACTGGATAGACCCCAGGTAAGGTTGATGTGGCAGAGCGAAGTGCGGGTAAGCATGAAATGGCAGAGTGAAGCGCGGGCCCTAGAGGTCTGTATGTTGTGTATTTAACCAGTCTTACGAAGAATATGTTTCAATAACCATGTGGTTTATGCGACAGAAAGGTAAGGTAAGTCTCTAGGTGAGCTGGTACTGAGGCCCATACCAGTATTAAACTCGGCACACGGTGTTCACCTACTTCCAGCTAACACCCAATCCCTATATGCCACGTGCTCCATTGTCAGTGTCCTTACGACACTCACCCCGCTTACTTCACCTCTCCGCCTTTTATCTCAGAACTCTCAGTCTTAGATAACGGTCCTCCCGTATTTTACTGCAGTGAAATTTACAGGTTTTCCAGCTACGGTATAAACTAAGTGGGAGCTAGTGCCAGGTCCACCCAGTCACTGCCAGTACCCTCGCATTGTTTTCCCAAGAAAATTTCCCACTACACAGGTATTTCGTCCCTCATATTCCCTCTGCATTCATTTCATTTTTAAAAGTTTTGTATGTCAGTCATGGGAAAGGGCACCCCCAAGAAAACTGAACCAGAGACTTCTCAGGTCCATGAAACCAGAAACCCTCCCAAGTTCGAGCCTTTCATTGACCTGCAAGCCGAAATTTGTGATCCCCAATATCCTTTCCCATCATCAGTATAAAACCTGAGCTTTTTAGGCGACATGTCGAGAATAGGGATCGATATTGGGTGGTTGTATCAGGTTTATATCATCAGATTACCCCCTCAGTCTACTCGGTGGTCGAGTTTATTTACTGGCTTAGAGATGCCTATGATGAGCGTCGAGGCACGTTTACCTCTGCTCAAGGGAATAAGATTTTTTCTCTTTCTTCCGAAATCATCAGGAAAGCCCTCCGCTTTCCCACCAGTGCCAGCTATACCAATTTCATTGAAATGACTTTAACCTCCCAGTTCACTAAATTTCCATGGGAGCATCAAAGAGACTTCATTTCCTCTATAACCAGCAACCAGGCTACGTCTCTTCCTTCTGTAGAGCCTTTCCCGTTGAGTCTGTTCAAAGAAGAAGTGCAGCCCATCCTTTCTCTCATCGCATGTATCTTAGGTGTAGGCGGTTTGGGGGAAGTTTCCAGGACATGTGTTTATTTCTTGCGGTTAATGTCTCAAACGGGGGTAGTTCTGGATATCCCTGGCTTCTTGGCTGCTAACATTCAGACCCAGTTCCAAGAGCTTTCGGAAACCAGTCACTTCCGCTTTTGTTCGATGGTCTTCTACCTCTTCTTATATCAGCATGCTGATAAGTTTGAGGGTTTGGGTTTAGATAGGGTATACGATGTAAATTCTCAACCCCAACCAGTTTTCGACTGGAACTTTGCAATACGCCAATTACCAAATGGGGCGGGTTATTCCAGGTTTCTAAATGAGTTCATGCCTATTCCCTACACTATCATCCATGACTCACCCTCACCTAGGGTTTTTCCTGAAATTAAGAGCTAGTTACAAGCTAGTAAAACCCAGAGCACTAGGGATTGGTATCTATTTGAAAATTACACTGAGATTTGGGTCTATGGAGCCAAGGTTCCCCCATACCAGCTGCCTGTGTTTCCTGCTCGACGAGTCTATGCTCTGGAGTATATTCGGCAGACTCTCAAATCTGACCAACTCCACTTTGTCCCTACAAAGAAGGGTTTCATCCTGAAGCTCCCTATCACTATTGGCCCGTTTATTGTAAATTCAAGACACACCCTTCCCATTGTTGAGAATTTGCTGCAAGGCATGGACTTAAGACAGGGGAAGACTTGGCCCTATGATCCCTGAGAGATTATCTATAACAGAAGAAGGAGGAACAATTCTACTCCTTATTCACATGAATCGAGACTGTTTATAAAGTGAAGGGCTAACCTTGAAACTTGGCCTTTGATTTCGCAGATGGAGACAATTTCATTTTCCACAGGGGAAGGAGAAGAAGTCAGTAGAGGCCAAGAAGAAGAAGAAGTGGGTCCCTCAGGAACAGGTTCCCCCCTTCACAAAAATTAGAAAACAGTCTCAAGCGAGGCAAATATCATAGGGGAAGAATAGTTGCTTGAGCCATTTATACCATACGGCCAACCTGACGGAAGCAAAGCAGGGCTCAAAGTGCTGAGAGATAGTATTACCTCTTACGACTACTCTGAGGTCTCACAGGCCATTGGAGATGATACTTCACCAGTTGTAATTGAAAGGATCTTGAAAAACAGAATGATCAGGGATAAGTACAAGGCCGAGCTGGAAGGTTACGTGGAAAAATATCATACCAGGGTTTCAACTTCCATGAATGTGGACACAGAACACCTGGTATTTTCTATGGCTGAGGCTATCTTGGATCCTAATGCAGGCACCACTAGTTACAGGGTGCTTGAGTATGCAATTGACATGGCCAAGGTACCAACACCCGAAAAATGAAACCTGTTCCAGGTGGTGGGTGATATGTTGAAAGACGAGGTAATGCGGGTCACCATTGTGCTGAGAAAATTGGAGAAAAAGCATGAACAGGTGAGGGCGACCCTAAAGAATGAACAAGAAAATTCCCACGCTCTTTCGAATCAGGTACGTGGTCTCCTAGAGTCAATCAAAGGGAAAGAAACTGGAGACTCAAATCCGCAGCGCTATGTGATTGAGAAATTGCAGAGAGAGGTCGCGACTCTGAAATGCAAGGTTATCATACCGGCATCCTACCATGTTCAGACGGCTGAATTAGCACAGGCATAGAGAGAAAAAGCAGACCTGGTTGACTCACTTGCGAAAGAGAAAGAGGAAAAAGGAAAAATGGCAGAAACAATGGCCACTCTTCAGAGTAGACTGACGGAGCTACAAACTACCTAGGATACGCGTAGTTGTGTGCCAACTACAACCCTACCAGAGACTAGTTCATTGTCTGAGTAGCTGACCACAGAGAAGGCCGCAAATGATGTACTAGAAAAGCAGGCTTCCACCGTGAGGCTGAGAATCACCGAGTTGGAAACCTCCTTGGCTGAGAATACCAGAAAAATAGAGATATTGCAAAAGGAGATTGAGTAGGAAAGGAAGGTAAAAGCCGACTAGCAGAAGACTATCACTGATCTCAACAGCCGCCTGAAAGGTAATATCACCCTCAGGGATGGAAGAAGGATAATTGGTCAGAGATCATTTCAGCGGTGACAGAGCAGTGGGACTTCCTGAAAATCATCGAGGAAACAAAATATTCTATACTCTATCTTAGACGGAAGTTTCAGGAGGGATATCCCAACTTGTCTAGTAGAGCCCAGCACGCTAGGAGATATGTTTCTTTCTTGAAATGGTTGAAAGCTGGTGAGGCAGAGCAGCATGGCATAGCGAGTTTGTTCAAGGAAGCCATTGAATGTCAGAATATTATTGATAAGGAGTCTGCCAGCGTTATAGCTTCAAGGGCCCTACAACAGGTGGCAGCCAACATGGATCGGTTCGATGCAGTTTGGGCCGAGATCACAACAGCTGGACTCCCATCATGCTAGGATTCTACCACTCCTTCCATGCTTTGACCATTAACAGAATATGAAGCACGTATCCAGGAAGAAAAGGACCAAACGAATATCTTGTCAGACAAAACCGCTCGGTTAAAAGCTGATACAATTGTTTCATCGCTCCGCCAAGAATTCACTCTCCTTCATCTGATAAAACATAAGATCCCCACCGAGGCAAGTTTCGGTGACCTCACTGAGGCCTACATCAAGGTGGAAGGATTCGCAGTGATGCCTAAACCATCAGTGGATAGTCAGCAAAGATGCACCTAGTTTGCCAGTCAGATCGCTAGCTCGTCAGCTAATGTTCCACCACCAGTGTCAGCGACCGCCTCAACCCCTTCTCATCAATGAAATACTGTCAATTCATGATTCGGCCCTAGTGGCCTTTTTATTTTTACTTTAGTTAATTACTTTTAATTTTCAAGTGGAATTTATATTCCACTCCAGCATTTTACTTCCTGCCAAGACTGTTGTTTAATATTTTGTTTCAAAACGGCTGAGTGCCTAACTGCAAATGATGAGAGGTCTTTATTCCTCATCATAAGTTTTGGTTATTTCGACAAAGACCTTTAACTAATTTCTAGCATGCGAGGAAGATATTTTTCCCCAAAAAATATCTTCTCACTCATGTTCTAAGGCCTCTATATAAGCAAGATCTGAAGAGAAAAACAGGTTCTAGATTTTCAAAAGAATTTTGCTATGAAAGAATTGTTGTATGCTTGTTGTTGAAATCTTAATAGAAATGCAAAGAGCCCGTTGGGTCTCAGCAAGAAGGAGTTTTACTTTAAGTGAGGATTTTGGTCTTAACGTTTTATAGTGTGTAACTATGCCTTATGTGATATTGTTTTACTGTTCATTTCGTTGTTTCCACTTCTTTTATATAATATTCTGGAATGCGAGTGGATCACTAGTTTGGTATGAATTTATCACCATTGATACTTATATTAAGCTTGTCAAGCACTTTAAATATGGCTCAGGCATGGTATGTTTTTTCACTTTCCACTTCACTCATTATTCCTCTATATTAAATAATGTGAGATGTTATTCTTTCAAAGCTATTGACATGTATGGATTCTTATCATTTTAAGCCCATCTCATGTTTATATATGTTTATGGAATTCCCTCTCATTAGTAGTTAATATATTTTATGTACTTTCTACGCAGCAAACTTCATCCGATTTTTAAATCTCTGTAAATCATTTTAGAACCGAGCCCTCCTTAAAGAAAGTTGTCTTTGAGTTGTTTGATGCGTCTATATTGAGGACTCACTCCTTGCCTCTACAACATCTTGTTATTTTGCTAACTCTGAGAATATTCTGGTTCGATTTATATTACATCCCCTTGTAAAAGTTGAAGTAGTAAAAAGCCTCATTCTGTTAAAAGTCTTGAATTATACTTTACGCTCCCTACTGTATAAGATGTCCTAGGCACTAGTATTTCACAACTCAAGGTTGTCTCTAGGATTGACAACACTACCTATGATGATTTCACTAGAATATTGGTGGAGAGGTTTGACCAGAAGGATCCCGAAGCACCCTTCATAAGCCTTGCAAAGCTGAAGCAGGCAGGAGATGCATAGACTTATATCTTTGAGTTTCTGAGATTATCAGTCATGGTTCCTAATCTATCTGTAGCAAGGAGAGTCTACATGTCCATTGATGGCCTGGAGGAACTTTTGCATGGGTTGTTTAAGTCTACCAAGCCCATCACTTTGCATGATGCCATTGAGAGAGCTAGAGATCTCCAAGATGCCTTGCCAAAAGAAAAGGAAACGTTCCAAAGCAAGGCCCCTCACTCTTCTAAGGGGAAAGAAGGGAAAGATACTCCTCCCAAGGAGATATCACTGGAGAAACCTCTTGACATTGATCTCCAGATGGAATTGAGGAAAAATAGATTGTGTTTCACTTGCCAAGAGCCATGGGTACCGAGACATAGATGTGCTGCTAGAAGGGCACACTATATAGAAGTCTTCTCAGATTTTGAGGAGGAAGATGGGAATGATGGACCTAGGAGGGGTCACAACACTGTTGATGATGAGGAGGAAGATAAAAAACCATCCAGAGATGAAGAGGGAGCCTTTTCTCCAACAAGTGGTACTCTTGCCTCTTTGAGAGGAGTGCCTAAGTATTTAACCCTAAGAGTACAAGGTTCAGTCATGAACCAGAGAGTGTCTATCCTGATTGATAGTGGGGAAACCCACAACTTTATTGATTCTCACCTTGTGAAAAGGAGAGGAATCCCCATTGATACTTTTCATGGATTTTCTGTTTTGGTCCCAGGAGATAGAACCATGCAATGCATGCAATATGTTCCATCACTTTCTGTCACTATGGGATCCTTCACTTTTGTGGATCACTTCTTTGTAGTTGACATACCAGACACCAATATCATCTTAGGTGTCCAGTGGTTGATTACCTTGGGGAAGGTTACCACTGATTGGAAAGCCTTGCAGATGGAGTGGGTGGACTTGAAGAGTGGGAAACCACAAATGATTCAAGGCATGCACACTTATCCTTCACCTAATGTTTCCACACAAACAACAGAGATGGATTTGAATAGTGGAAGAAAGGATCTCACAGTTCGCTCTCTCATGTTTATGAGGATGCTACAAGGGACATTCTTACCTCATGGCAAGCCACTTGGAATGTCATTAGATTCTGATCTTGTGGGGGAAGCCTCACAAAGTGTTGCTCCAAATCTAGATCCAACAAGGATTGGAGCAATGAGAAAGCAAGCTACATCGCTGTGGGAGGAAGGAAAGGGGAGGATCAGCTTTCCAACAAACAATTTTGGCATATGTAATGTCAAAGAAGAAATCAGAAACAAGACAAGAATTCCCATGGATGTATCAACAGCATTGTCATTGTTGAGCAGTGTGGATATTTATTGGAAATCTCAACTACTTGCAGAGTATTCCAAATATCTCCACACAGGTATGATACTAGATGGCATGCATCAAGAAGAGGGCTACTTAGTCCACAGAGGGGTCAGCTATTGTCATGGTAAGGTCTTATTGGCTAGAGATTCCAAGCTCAAGTAGAGGATCCTACAAGAAGCATATGAAGAATTCTTCCTCAGCCATATGTACTCAATGAGGATCTATTCCCTGATCATGAAGAATTTTGATTGGGAAGGCATGAGAGAGGATTTACATCAACACTTTCAAGAGTGCAATAGCTATGGAGGATTGGGGCAGCCAATGGACTCTTTTCAAGGGTCCTCTTAGCCAGCTCTTCCTTTGCTTGGAAGGAGGGGAATTCTCATGCACAACTCCATGTGTGTAAAGGACTATAAGGGTAAAGGATACGATCATAACAAGCAAGTTGTATTTTCTGATCTATCACATTCCTTTGCCATGTTTTTGCAGGATATGTCTCCTAAAATGAGTGGGGGATCATATGGATCTCATGGATTGTTAGAGGCCAAGGAAAATTTTGAACTTGGTCATTCCCTTGATGTGCAAAGGGATATTCCTTTTCATGATGGGTGCATCCCAAAGGCACCTAACTTGTGTATCACTTTTAGCCATGTCAAAGTGGCTCATGCAGCAAAGGTGTGGTGGGAGTACCACTTACCACACTCATATCTACTAAATACAAGGAGTGCATTGCACTGGCATCTTATGTGGGATTGTGACCCACCTCCTCAAGTGAAAATTTTAGTTTGCATATATCTAATTTTGCTTCCATACATATATGATATATTGGTATTGTTTATGGGGTTGTATGGGAAAAGGATGAGCAGTGTGTATGCACCCCATGGCATGGAACTCCAACTTGTGTTCCATGATACATGTTTTCGATGTAGCATTGCTCCAACTATGTTTATTTCCGTTGAGTTCCTCACTCCTGAAGGGTTGGACTATGCACATATTATTTCAGCTTTGGAGGATCAATTTTTGATGTATTGGCTCAATGAGCACTTGGCCCATGATGAAAATTTGATCCTTTATGGTACCATCAATGGAGAAGGAGAAGAACTACATCTTTTACACTATCAGTTTCTTGAGGACAAGCAACATTTTGGAGGGGAGGACTATAATGTTACTACTTAGCCATAGCTAAGGGGAACATTCAATTTTCTTTTCATTTATGTTGCATGAATAAATGAATAAAGGAGGACATGTAAAACTCCTAAAAATACTGAATAAATCAATGTCCATATGAAAAAAGATAAATCAGGGCCATGTAAATAATCACTTGCAGGTGTGAAAGAGGTTTGAGCTGAAGACTGGGTCAACCTTGACCAAATCAAAAGCGCTATCTAGGTTCATTGCATCTCCAAAAGGGACAGCATAGTTCTAGAAGGAGGCCTCTCATGTAAAAAGGGCTTACTCATCAAGGTGGTTTATTGTTTGCAATGCCTCTCCATCTTATAAAAGGAGAGGGAGCACAGAAAAATAAGGTTGTTGAATGATCATATTTCTGAGTATTTGTCTGCTTAGACAAATACCATTCTCTGTTGTTTAGTGGAGGATTGTACTTGGAATTCCTATGCAGGGATTTTACCTCCTCCCTTGAGGATTCTTGGAGGAGTGTTTGTTGAATTGATCCACTATCAGGCTTGAGGCCAAGCTCTACTTACATTGGCAGCGTTGATCCATTGCGATTTTTTCTGCCTCTGCAAGCTGCAACAAGTGGGAGTCTAGATCTGCAGAGATCTAGTGTATTTTGGGAGCCTCTTCTCATGGAGTGTGTCTTTTAACCTCCTGGAAGAGTGTATCTTCTCTTTGTACTTCAGAACTTCAATTTTGCAGTGATTATCTATGTCATTTGAGCTACAGCGTTGTTCATCTTGATGGACTGCGTTATTTTGGTGTGAGGCTCTTCATGGTGTTTTTCTCTTAGTTTAGATCAGAGGTCTCTAGTGCTGGGTTTTTCCTTCCACTTGGTGATCCATGGTTTAGCTTGCTGATCCATGTTCTGTTTAGATCTGATCCATTGTAATGAAATGTATATTCATAAATTTACTACAACATTTTACATATCTGCAACTTGTTTCTCAGATCTACTCTTATTTATGCATGCTTTTGTCAAAATTCCAAGGGGATCTTGAAGAGAAAACTATCTAGTTTCCATATCTGAAATAGATCTGATGTTTTGTCCACAGATCTATCCTATATCTGAGTTGTAACTTCCATCTGTTGAAGCTCCTTAAAAATAACATTGTTGAGCCATTTCTGCAAATGTACATGTGTTCTAGCTCTCTTTTCTAAAGATTTCTTGCTATATTGTCTCATTCATTCTACTGTATATTGAAAGAGATTCATTATAATGATGATTTTATGGTGTATTCCTAAAATAAAAACCTCCTTTCTGATATCATTTGAATATATGATAAAACTGCACAATTCCTGAAGCAGTGTTTTCATTTGGCTGAAGCCTTCCTCTTTGGGTGCTTTTTAGCTAGTCTAGTTTGTGGGAGATCTGTTTAGTGTATCTAAAATAATTTTTTTAGATGAAATTCCATACATGAAACCCATACAGCATGAATAAGAGGAACCAAGTCCTGATTTGTGTTTATGTTGCACATTTTTACTTATACAACGTTTCTCTTGAGCACATTGTTGATATTCCTGAAAAAGGAATATTACAAAAACTGTGTAGGCCAATAAAATCCTGCCCTTAGTATCTTGTATGCTGTTGTTCTCCAAGAATAGTGGCCTCCACATATCCCTGCATGAAACTAATCAATTATTCCTTCAGTCTCTGATTTTGTTAGGAAAAGTAGTAGAATATTAAGAGGATCCTTCCAGTATAAGTTGGAATTGATGATAAAATATTTGATGGATTTAAACTTCAGTGTTTTGCACTAGTTTTTGGAAAACTAAGATGGACATTCAAAATGAATTAGAAAATGAACAATATCTACACACCAATCTAACAAAACAAAATTGTCATCAATATGAACAGGGATTGTCTGAGTTGAAGGAGAAGGTTCTTATGTATTCTTTTCTTGCACTTGATGGGAAGGTTCTTGTGGATTCTCCCCTTTTGCATTCAAGGAAGGTTATTGTGGATTCTCCCTTTCAAAATTTGAAGAAGGTTCTTGTGGATGCTTCTCTGAAACTTCAAAAATTGAGTTTATGCCTAAAACTTTACAATTGGATTCATTTAACAACTTAGCTAAACCTTTCCCTTTAACTAACTTGGTAGTTTTTATCGTAATATCAAACTCAAGTATTTGAGTTATCCATCTTCCCCTTCTTCCATCAGTTTCTGGCTATGTGAGGACTATTTTAACAGCATTATTGGGCACATAGGCAATGATAGTGGAATGCAGGATATACATTCTAAAATACTTCAGGGCTTGAACTAAGGCATAGGCTTGTTTTTCCATAATATCATATCTAAGCTTGACATCTCTCATGACCTTAATAAATAATTCTATATGTTTATCACAGTAATCCTCATTTTTTTGCAAAAGGACAGCTATAATGGTAGTTTCAAAGGCAAAAGAGAACATGCTGCAAGGTTCTTAGTAGTTTGGATTGACTAAGGTTGGGGCTTCAGAGATGGATTTCTTTATCTAGTTAAATGAAAATCTTGTGGGAACAATCCATTTGACTTCATGGTTCTTTTTGGGCATGTCTATTATATCCTTCACTATTTCTGCATAGTTTGGTATAAACCTTCTAAAAAAGTTAATTTTCCCTAGGAAAGCTTCAATCTCTTTTTTATTTCTAGGTAATGATAATGATTGAATAGCAGAGACCCTTTTGGGATCAATAACTAATCCACATTTTGAAATAATGTGACCCTGTAATTTGTAACCCTCTTTGATGGTGAATAATGACTTTTTGGGATTCAAAGAAATTCCAAACTTCCTGCACCTTTCAAAAAATTTCTTGAAGTGCTTGATATGGTTCGGATATAATTCAAAGAAAACAGTTAAATCATCAAGATAAATAACAATAATTTTTTTTACCTTCCTGAAAAAAACCAAGTCCATGGCTCTCTGAAATGTTTCTCCTGTGTTTGATAAACCAAAAGACATCTGGTCATACATGAATGTACCCCAAGGTGTGGTAAAATCTGTCTTCTCACTATCTTCTGAATTCACTAAAATTTGATTATAACTAGAAAATCCATCCAACATAGAGATTATGTTAGGACCTGACACTCCTTGAAGTAATTGATCCATCTTCAAGAGTGGGTAATTATATTTCAAGGATGCTTTATTAAGGTTTCTAAAATCTACATAGAGTATTATTTCACCGTTCTTCTTCCTCACGGGGACTAAATTGGAAACCCAATTAGATTATCTTAATGGGACAATAATTTGGGCATCTAAAAGTTATTTTAGTTATATTTCTATGGTGGGAAGTAGAATTGGGTTCATCCTTATTAACCTTTGTTGATAAGGCTTTACATCTGGTTTTAGTGGAATTTTATGTTGAATTAAGGACGTGTCATAAGTTTTTAGATCAACATAAGACCAGGAAAATATATATTTATAATTCTTAAAATTTTTGACATATTAAGATTTAAGTTCTGGAGTTAATGATGCACAAATTTTAATGTTTTTAATCTCCTCATCAGTGCCAATATTTGTGTCTTCTATGTCATTTTCTGGTGAAGCAGAGAAGGGATTTTTGGGAACATTGTTTTGATCAAACAACTTTTCTAAAGGAACAAGTCCCTTGGGGATAAAATTATTTGATAATTGAATTATATCATGATCAGATACCTTTGATTTTAGATCTGAGTTTTCCTTATTTTGGGTAGCTCCTTTAATTTCTAAATTATCCTCTTCGATTTGCAATACAGAAAATTCGTCAATGACCTGCAGAAAGGATTTTAATTGCTCATCGTCTTCAAATATTTGCCAATGTTTAAGGTTTTTTGGTATTTATGGCCTATATTTTATTTGTATTTGATATTGAATTTGAAATTGATTTGGAATCTTGAAAGAACTAGTTGAAATAACTAATGAATCTTCATGCAGGTTTTCATCTCTAGGAATAAAAGTGATATTAAAAGCATCAAAGGCATTTTCAATGGTGTCCCAAATCTCATTTCTATAAGACTTAAGTCTAGGGTGCTTTTTTTGACAAATAATTCTAACCTGTCTTACTATTAATTCTGAGTCAGTGAAAACACTCAAATTTTTTACCTTTAAACTTCTAGCAAGTTGTAATCCTAGGATAAAAGTTTCGTATTCAACAACATTGTTTGTGACCTCAAAATATAATTTTCATGATTGTGTAATATTTTTTTTATCAGGTGAAATCAAAACAACTCCTACTCCAGCTCCATCTTTGGTGCAAGATCCATCAAAAAATAATTTCCAAATTTCAGTTTGAACTGATTTAGAGGTGTCAACTACATCCTCAATCTTGATTTGAGAGTTCTATGAAGTGTCTGATGATAGTTGAAAACAGCTAAATTCTTGATCTATTGCATAAATGGGATGATTCCTAGCTTTATTAGCATTGCAAAGAGTGTTTAGGAATCTCACTTCTCTATACAATCTAAGGCTCTCTCCACCATATACATAGATAGTGGAAAAAGACATGTCCATTTGAAGATTTCCTCCCAATTTTGTACAACATGATCTCAATAAAATAATTCCAAATTTTTGAGGAATATCAGTGGCAACTATGTCTAATACTACACTTTTAACTGGTATTTAATGTAAAGTGACCACTAGATCTTTAATGAGTTCTAAACATTGGACCATCTTTGAATCAAAAGTATACAAGTCATGATAGGTTCGAGTGAAATCTAGATTAAGTTGTTCCATGATGACTTTAGGCATTAAGTTGTGCGAAGCACCAGAATCAAGAATACAGTTTTATAGAATGGAATCATTCATCTTTAGAGTCACATAGAAGGGTGGTATGGATTCATAAATCATATAAGAACTAGGATCAAAAGCTATGGTGGGTCTTTGTTGGTTAGGTAAATCCCCTTTACGGACAGAGGCGATCCCACTAGCCCTAGAGTGGGTCTAGCCAAAAATGAGACACGCTATGACATCAATTCCTAGTTAAGAATGGACAAAGACTTGATAGATCACCTACCGTAGGTCCTCCGCTGTTGTGTCGTCCAGAAGAATGGCTGCCTCTCATTCCTGATTCGACAGATCACGATCCACTCATTCTCACGCTCGGATACCTACACATACACAAGAAATGAAGACGATACACAACATACTATTTCGCATTCCTAACAATCAGTCAGTCGAAGAGGACTAAATCACATGAATTAAATAAACATAACACAGAGATGGAATCAATATCATAGTCGAGTATAGTGAATTAAAGAAGGAAGAGTACAACCAGGCTTCGACATTACGATCTCCTCCAGCAGGGTTCCAGTGGAACACGTCTCAAAAACCTCATCGGGAATTCAGATGAGATTCTCTCTACGAGATCCTCCTTGGTTTGACCTTCTCTATAGTGATTACTCAGCTATAATATCTCTTCTCCAAGATCAGTTTCTTGGCTATATGTTTATCTCTTCAGCTATAATGTGTTCAGCTAGCTTTTGTAAAGGGAGAAGGCTTGTTTATATAGAGGGATAAGGAGAGGTTAGGATCCCTATAATTGTGGGGGGGGGGGATCCTATCCTCTTAGAATGTTCCATCAACCATTTCCTAAAGGAAGAGATCCATGTCTTATCAAGTTTAACCACTTGCAATGAGTCATTCCTGAGGTGGTTAGAGGAAAATTCCACCTCCAATTTGTTAAAAAACATTCCAAAAAATGTTGGTGCAGGCTCAACAGAGGGACAGAGTGCCAGTTGGCATGGCCTTTAGTGAAAATTTTACCCATTGGCGCGAGGGGTGAACTGGCTACCTGCTCCAATGCCAAAACATAGGTTTTGGGTGCTTTTTGAGGAAATGTTCAACAGGAAGAATCATGTACTTATGCAGAAGGATGCAAAGAATGTATTTACAGAGTTTGACATTGCTCAGAGGTCACGAGAAAGACTCTCCAATATGCGAGGCAAGGGATTGTAGGGACGGTGACAAAATGCTGTGTAACATATGCCCCCTAAAGCATGAGGCTCGAGAGATAGGGAGGGGTGAAATTCTTTATGAGAACATGTTCGACCAAAACACTATTGTTGGAAAACCTGCAAGTACAAATACAACTGATAAAACTGATATATGACATGTGGCATGGGCACAGCCATCCATAATAGAGTACATAAACAATGAGATCTGAGGTATGGACACATCCATCCAGCAATAGGGATCAATAAAAGAGACTCAGGTATGGTCGCAACCATCCAATTAGAAGAGTCATGTGATAAGTCATAGTAATCCACAAAGAACCTGTAGCCTAGATTTTATCAGAAAAAACCTAGGGTCTTGCACCCTATCTCGACCCGAAAAAAGTACAAATTTGAGCATGAAAATATGTGAGCTGAAGTCGAATATGCAAGAAAATCATCTGATTACTAGCCAATGATGAAATTTTTTAACAGATGCGAGAGAAACCACCAATAATGACAATGGCTCTCAAGGTACGAAAGGTACAATCCATGGAATGTGAATATTGATCTAATGTCGAACACCCGTAGAGTCAGTCGATTGAAGGCCAATGATGTGGACCTTATGTTGAATGCTAAGAACCTGACATTGAGGCATGCAGGCTCCAAGATACCTGAAGGGAGTCTCTAGATCAACTTCCTAGATAATGAGTTGGAGTCGATAGGAAGTGACCTTGATCAAAGGTGGGCCATAATGTTTCCCACATCATCGACACGAGACAGAGGAATATGATGTTTGTGAATCAAGACCAACAGAGAATCAGAGGGAGGTTAAAACTGCAGAGGCAAACTTCTCTTGAACATATTGGCAGCACGACACTGGATTTGGCAGTATTTGACATCAAGGGATCTGAGGTCATGGTGACGTGGCAAAGAGAAGATGAGTGGTCAAAAGAGATTACCCAAACCCATGGAGGCAAGCCGATAACGAGATGATATGTCCCCAACCCAACATGAATGCAGACAAGTTCCATGTTCAAGAGCGACATACTGCCAACATGACTACGATCTTGGTTCCATTTTCCCCCACCATTTTTGGCGAGTACCCAAATTATTTTTGAAAACAAGCTTGAAGGGGATAGCAAGTGCTTGCGATCTAAGTTTGTCCTTCGGACAAATCCAACCTAGTACATTTTATGAGCCCTAAGAAGGAGGAACTCGAATAACGTCATTGTGACGGAGTCCGATGTCATCAGAGTTTAATGAGTTTGACAAAGGGAGAACTCAGTGTATTTTCATATTTAGAGAGTTTGAAAAGACAGCAGAAAAGAAAACTCCAGTAGTCCCTTTTCGTAGGTAGTCCCACAGACCCGAAAAGGTAGAAAACTATGTCTGAGAGAACCTCCTAGTCATGACAGGCTAGGGTATTCCTTTTTCGTAAATAATTAGTCCCAGCCCCAAAAAAGGGGTAAATGTATACTAGGTAGATATCGTTTCACAGCCAATTTAACAAGCTCAAAATGACGAGCGTCTCGACAATATTTTAAGTTTTAGGGAGTCATAAAAGAGCTGAAAAGTGACTCCAGTAGTGACTTTTTCGAGTTTTTACCGAGTCCGAAAAAGTATAAAATACAACTCGTCTCTTTGTCATAACCATGTAAAAAACCTGTTGCTACACAAAAATACACGTGTAAAACATATTCCATGAAAATAATATGGAAATGTATTGACAAATATGTTTTAAAACCTAATTTAGGACTTTGAAAAGTTATAAAAGACCAACAGTGGTAAAAATATTTACTTTTCACTTTTACCTCTTTGCAGAGCAACAATGACCCATTTCTCTTGTGATCTTCAGGAAACGACTGTGGACAATCCAGTGGTCCAATATGGATTCCGTCTATTTCAGGTAAGATCCGACTCCATTTGTCATCTTTTAAGCTATATTTTAGTACCTTTAATTTTCATTTGGAGCTTCTTAGGGGAGGATTTGTAAAAATTAGGGCTTCGCGGTTGGCGCAGGTTTCGGGCATGGGCCCACACCAATCGACCTTGTTTTACACAGGGGTCGCGCCAACCGTACAATTGAAAATCCGTGCTTAATTAAAGAAAATGCATCCGTCTGATTTCAAATTTTAATGCCTAAGAGGTCTTACAATGTTCCTATGATCAATGCATGTAGGTACAAAGTAGAACAAGATGGTAATCGAGTGGAAAGAGAGAGAACACAGCGAAGAGGATGAACAAACCATGGAAAATGAACAATGTATGAACACCCTCAGGAATTGTGGGCTCAAAAATTTCTCCTGACACCATGTCGCTGGGCGCAACCCGAATTTCTTCAGTATCTCATCAGCATTTGGGACGAGGATCAGGAGAAGTTCGTACTTCAGGATCAAGATCTTGAGCTCAAAGTATCTGATGTATATTTCATCACTGGACTGTCACGTAGGGGTGTAGTCCTTATTCTAACTGGTACCTGGCCTTCCGGGGAAAGCATGACAATGGTAATGAACAGGGTGTGCCCAGGGGAACGAAAAGGAATAGGGACTGGTAAAGTGGATATCCAGACTGTCCCTAATCTAGCACTGAAAGTAGTGCTACACACTATCACGTGGGCCACAAGATCGTAGGCACTACACGAGGTTATGAAGACACAATTAATTCTTGCTTCAGAGTGTATGAACCCAACCATATTCAACTGGGCTAAGTCTATAACTATGAGCTTCAAACGGTAACTCACCAAATGCAAGAACTCCAAACTAAATCAGTTTGGGTATGGGTCGATTCTGGTATCATTCTTCTTGGAACGATTACCCATATTTCAGCACCCGGAGGCTATAGTCCCGGAGACACCACTGAGAGAGCCATGGATGGCCCGATGGGCGGCACTGATGCCCAGTGCAGGGGGTGGGCAACAAATGTCCTCGAGGCCAGAGTTTTTTGATTGGCTTCGACAACAGCTGGTTGTTGTGGAGGATTGGCCCTATGCTGACACAGACTTCACCGAAGACCAAGACCTCCCACTCCTGGAGGGAGAGGATTGGGACGAAGAACTTGGTAAGAATCATTTTTATTTTTATGAGTTTTATGATTTTTTGGTATATATGCATGTTCTAACAGTTAATATCATATGAATGCAGATGTTGGCCCAGAGCATCTTTCCGGTATGTCTCCAATAGTGAGGCGGACTCCTCCTGACTTCAATCCTTAGGGCGAGGGCATTGAAGAGGAGTTAGTGTAGAAACTGGAGGGAATCACCCGTGGGGTCCCAGATTATGCTCGTTTTGATGACGTACCTCGACCCTACTAGAGGCACACTATAGGAGTGCCAAGCCATATCCACCATTTACTGTGGAGGTTGGTACGGGTGGTGACGTACTATCATGAGCACCACGCCGACTAGGCACTTAGGCTTTATTTCCGCATATTTTTGAGAGACATGTTGTCTGATGATGTAATCGAAACAAACATATATTATTTTTTGTGGGTTTTATGATGCACACGACTTGTAAACAAACAATATATATATATATATATATATATATATATATATATATATATATATATATACGTCTATTTTCTACATGGGTCTTTGTGCATGTGATGATGTTTTTATAAATTGCGCAAATGTATATCTACCACAATGTTAGCTATTGCATCTGTTAATGCATTCATTCTTCTTGGTATATGTTGATAAGTAATTAAATCAAAATTTCATTCAAGTAAATGAATACACAAATGCAATCTTAAAATGCACAGGTTTCAAATCGAATAATGGTTGTTCAGTTGAAGAACAACAAGTTGTCAATCCAACTTGACAAGCAATGCGCATATGCCGAGTTCGACTGCCTCGGTTAATAGTTCCAAAATTGCACTATACTCATCAACATTGTTCGTAGCTAGTCCTAGAAAAATACCTTGTAGTTTAATCAACTCACCAACAAGATCATAAATTACCCAAGCTGCCGAAGACAAGTTCCTGGTACTATGAGAGGCACCATCCACGAAACCGACATAAAGGGAAATAGACATCTACATAGCAAACAAGAGCAAATAAGCAGAAAAAGCTCACACAACACATCAAACCAAAGCATGTAGACAAAATGAAAACAATCGCCTATGTACACATATCACAGGTGAATGATTCAAGCATAATATTTTCCAGATACAAACCATTTATAGGCTGCGATAACGGACAACCTTCATAGTCAATAAGCTCATAAGCCCCATTTTGTAACACACGTTTGACAATGTAGACCCCATGCCACATGGGTTGGAACTTTCCTGCCCCCATCTTGCCATGAGCTTGGTCATATAGAAGAATGAGATCGCCTTCGATGAAAGAAAAAGGAGAAACTGATTGGTCAAAATGAGCTTTTACTCGCTTCTTCCGTGCTTCGATGACCAAGGCAGCTAAGCGACGAGTTTCATCCAATTTCTCTAAGTAGAGGAGACGTTCTTCTTCAGGTGAAGTATCAAGTAGTAATTCCATATCCAATTTTAGTGAAGGGATTTCACATTCAATTGGAAGCGTAGCTTCCAGAATGTAAACCAACTGGAATGGGGTAAATCTGGTGGCATTCTTGATCGAAGTTTGGTAAGCCCAGAGAGATGAGAACAATATGAGATGCTAGTTTGATTTGTGGATCCCAATTGTTCGTTGAAGCATTGTAACAAGGACCTTGTTTATAGCTTCAACTTTGCCATTAGCTTCAGGATAGTAAGGCGTTGAGCTGTCGTGACACAAACCCAACTTAGATGTCAGCTCCGCCATCATATAATCCCGAAAATGAGAACCATGGTAGGTGATGATGGCTTGAGGGACACCAAACCGAGCAATAATGTGATTGAATATGAACTGTGCCACTATCTTACCGTCCGCAGCCAGTGTAGGCATTGCTTCAGCCCATTTCGTAAAATAATCGACGACGACGATAATATAGGCATGCCCCCCGGCCGAACGAGGGTTACACGTCATAAAATATATGCCCCATTTGGCAAAAGGGCCAACGGTAATGACAGGATGTAGTGGAACAGGCGGCGCACACATCTTGTGTTGATAAATATAGCACACATGGCATTTACGTACTGCAACAATGCAATGTTTAAAAATAGATGGCCAGAAATAGCCAACACGAAGGATCTTCTGTGCAGTGGCATAACTAGACATGTGACCATCACAGGCGCCACTGTGGCAGTCATTTAAAACCTTCTCTACTTCCTCGAGGTTCAAACATCGATAGAGTACAAAATTGACTCTGACACGATAAAGGGTATCTCCAACAATATGATAAGGTTGTGATTGATGCCGAACATGGCGTCGGGCATCTTTTGTTAGCTCAGACCTGACAGAAAATGTTTGGAGGTACATAATGATATCACCGTACCATGGATCGAGGGTGCTGATTAGGAAGAGAGTTTCGTTCAGAATATAATCTTCAGAGGAGGAAGGAGCAGAGTCGGTGGGGAGAGAATAGATTAAATCCACGAAAACAAGTGATTTCTGAGATTTGGCAGTAGTGAATTCCAAATCGAACTCTTGGAGGATAAAAATCCATTTCGAGTACTTGCCCCCCAGCAACTGTCGCGACAGAATATAAGTCATGGGGTTACAATCAGAAATCACGGTCACCGTGTGTAAAAGAATGTAATGATGAAAACGTTGGATGGCCTGGACCACAACCAATGCTAACTTCTCGACATGTGCATAACGCGTTTCAGGGTTGAGATGGTTCTGAGACAGGTAGTAAACGACATGGTCGGTACCATCATCATCATCTTGGACCAATACCATGGTGATCGTACTAAAGGTGGAAACTAGGTAGAGGGTGAAATCATGATGGTAATTCGAAGGATGCAATAGCGGAGCATTGACAAGAAACGTCTTAAGTCTATCAAAAGATTGCTGATCAATCTCATCCCAAAAGAAAGGGACATCCTGCTTTAAAAGTCATGTAAATCCTTTGGCTACTTTGGCATAGTTTGGGATGAAACGACGAAGAAAATTGGATTTCCCTTAGAGACTCTGGAGGTGGTGTAATGAGGATGGGGAGGGGATATTGACAATAGCCTCAACCTTAAGAGGGTCAAGGAAAATTCCATATTTAGATATGATAAACCCTAAGAGTCTACCGGAGTCGACGCAGAAGACGCATTTATGTGAGTTGAGCCTAATATGGTAGTGTCTACAACAAAGAAATATTTGACGAAGATGTTCTGGGTGGTATTTCCGCGCAGCTGAATTAGACGGAAGGTCATCCAGATATGGTTGGACAATATGCCGAATATCATGAAAATCATAGGACATGGCGCGCTGGAACATAGCCCCAGTATTCTTCAAGCCAAACGAGAGTTTCCTATATGTGAACGTTCCCCATGGACAAATAAAAGAGGTCTTGTGTTGATCTGATGGGAGAATGTTAATCTAGTTATAGCTAGAAAAACCGTCCATTAGGGAGAAATTTTCACTTCCCACACAATTGTTAATGATCTGATCAATAAACGGGGCGGGATAATTATCCTTAGGACAAGCTCGATTGATATCATGATAATCAACACAAACACGAATGGCACCCTACTTCTTATCTATAGGAACAATATTAGAAACCTATTCAGTCAGGGGAATTGGATAAATGAAACCCGCTTTAAGAAGTTTCTCAACTTCAGCTTTGATAGCGGCGGATTTTCGAGGATGCACGGGATGAAGACGTTGGTGAATAGGCTTCACACCTGGGTAGGTGGGAATCTCGTGCACCACAATACTAGGGTCGATTCCAGGCATTTCTTCATAAGACCATGTTAAAACATCGCGGAATTCGCGAAAGAGACTAGTGTACACTTGGACTTCCTCAGAAGAGAAAGTGACTCCCACATGGATGTTCTCGACGATCCCCGATTTGATGGAAATGTCGATAGGCACTGAACAATGTTACCGATGAAATAGGTAACCACACTGTTACCTACTTTTTTTGGTAGCATAAAAAACACCCGATTTTGAAAAGTGGTGATGCAGAATCACCCCTTTTTTTTGTGCACATTTTTGACACTCTAATATTTTTATTTATGAAGTATGAATATTTGTTTTAAAATGTTAGTGATTTTCATGCTAATTTTGAAACGTATTGATGCAGCATCAACTTTTTTTTTTAGAGCGGTGATTTTCATGCTAATTTTGAAACGTATTGATGTAGCATCAACCTTTTTTTTTAGAGTGGTGATTTTCATGTTGGTAATAAAACACAAAACTTAGATAAAAATATATATATAAAAACAATAAAAATGTAAAAAAAAACAAAATTAACTCGTAAAAATAAAAAATTTAAACAAAAATAAATAAATAAAACAAAAAAAAACAAAAATATTCGAAAATTATATCAAAAGAAATGACAAAATTTGAAAAAAAAACACATAATTTAAAGAAAAAAACAAAAATTAACCCCAAAAAAAAAAAATCAAAAACATTTTTTTCTAAGTTATTAAAAAAAACCATATAATTAAAAAAAAAAATTTAAATAGAAAATTTAAAAATAATTTAAATTACAAAATTAAAATTTAGATAAAAAAATAAAATACAAAAAAGAAAAAATTAAATTTAAAAATTTAAATTAAAAAAATAATAATAATAAGAAAAAAAATACAAATTTTAAAATTAACAAAAAAAACAAATTAAAAAAAAAACAAAATTTAAAATTGAAAAAGAAAATTAAAATAAAAGAATTAAAATTAAAAAAACTATCATTAAAAAACAAAAAAAAATGAAAAAAACCACGTGCAAATAATTAAAAAACAAATATCCATAAATTTACTGTTTTTTTTTAAATGAAACAATTTATAAATTTTAAAAATGAAAAACTAAATAAACTAAAAGATTAAAAAAAATTAAATTAAATTAAAATTTAATAAATTTAATAAATAAATTTTAAATTTTAAAAAATAATTAATCTAAAATATTAAATTTAAAAACAAAATTAAAAAAAAAACAAAAACAAATTAAAACAAATTAAATTTAAATAAAAAATTTGAATTAAAAAAATAATAATTTTAAATGTTTTCAATTAAAAAAAAAAATTAAAAAAAAAATCAAATTAAAAAAAAAATTATTAAAAATTAAAAAAGAATTAAAAAAAAAGAAGCGGGAGGGCGATTCCCGGAATTGGCCTCTCGCCCAAGTGCGGCGGAGGCCAACCGCTGGGTGGGCGGGGGGATGCATGCAGCCTCCCCACGTGACAGTGGCTACGCCATCTAGCGGGAGGCGGAACAGGCGCGCCACCATGATCAAAAAATTCTTTTTTTTTTTTAATTTTTAAATTTTTTTTTTCTAATTCGATTTTTTTTTTTTTAAATTCAAAAAATTTAAATATTTTTTTTTTAATTTAATTCTTATATTTGAAATTTAATTTGTTTTGTTTTTTTTTTTAATTTTATTCATTTTTTTGTTTTTTATTTTATTTTTCTAAATTTTGTTAATTTTTATTAAATTTTGTATTTTTTTTATTAAATTAAATTTTTATTAAATTTTTTCATTTTTTTATTATTATTAAATTTTATGTTTAGTTTTTTTCATTTAATTTTTTAAAATTTAATAAATTTTGTATTTTTTTATTTATTTTTTTAATTTTAATTTTTTTAATTATTTTTTTAATTACATAAATTTTTTATTATTTTTTTTATTTCAATTAAAATTGTGTATTTAAAATTAGATTATTTTTTTTTAATTAAGCTTAATATTTTCAAATTAATTTGTTTTTTATTTTATTTTTTATTTAATATATTTTTTTAATTTATTTTTTTCAATTTTTCAATTTTAATTGATTTTTAAAGTTTTTTAACCCTTTTTTTAACAATGTGTTTTTTTCTTTATATTTAAAATTTATTTTTATTTTTTTTCTTTATATTTAAAATTTATTTTTTTATTCATTTATTTACTAAAATTTAATATTAATTTAATTTGTTATTTTAATATTAACATTTTTTTTTTAATTTAATAAAATCTAATATATATATATTTTTAATTTAAGTTCATATATATATATATATATATATTATTTTTTATAATTTAAATTTAATTTATTTTTAAAAATCTATTTGTTTTTTTAATATATATATATATATATTTTAAATTTAATATTTTTATTGTATTTTATTTTTCATTTTTAATTTTTAATTAATTTTTCATTTTTTTACTTTTAATTTCAATAATGTTTTTTTTTAGGTTTTAAATTTATTAAAATAGAATATATTTCTTTTTTTTTATTTTTTTTTTATTTTTATTTTTTTAAATTTAATAAACATTTAATTTTTCTTTTTTAAATTTAATTTCTATATTTTATTTTTTATAATTTCTTTTTTTTAACTTGTTTTTTTTTTTAATTTAATATTTTTATTTTGGTTTTATTTTTATTTTTTTATTTCTATATTTTTTGAAATTTTAATCTTTAAATTTATTTTTTATTTTTTCTTAAATTTTAGGTTTTTTTTAATGTTTGAATTAAAATTTTTATTTTGTTTTTATTTTTATTTTTTTATTCCTATATATTTTTAAATTTTAAGCTTTAAAATGTTTTTTATTTTTTAAATTTATTTTTTTCTTAAATTTTAGGTTTTTTTTAATGTTTGAATTTTAAAAATTAAAAAATGTTATTTCTATTTTTAAAAATGTCAAAAATATGAGACAATTTTTCTTTTTGTTATTCCAGCGTCAATTGGTTTTGTTTTGAGGGTGTTTTTTCAATCCTTTTTTCAAGAAACAATTTTGTTTTTAGCATAATTTTATAAAATGTTGAAATTTGACCTTAAAAAAAAACCATGTGCATTCTGGAATCACTTTTTTTGTTTTTGGGGTGTTTTTTCATGTTTTTTGATTCTTTTTGGGCTAGAGTTCCCGTTTTGAGGTCAGGTTACCTATTTCATCGGTAACAGTGTTATTGTTTGAGTAATGTTACCCAAGTTACCCTCTGCAAAGACTTCATGAGTCAAAATGGGTGTCTGAAGCGGCAGAGAGGGAACCTAAGATGCAAAGCGCTCAAGACAGTTAGACATAGCCCTGAGGCAAGGCATGAACGAGGAATGATGATGCCTATCACTCCACTGTAGATCCTCAAGAGACATGGTTTCCATAATAGCCTCATCGGATGGAAACACTTCTTTCAAAGGATCGGGCGAATCCGCATCGTCGAGCTAGGGGGATTGAGAATACATGTCGAGAGACATGCTCAAAGGAGTAGTTTCAGGAGGGGGAGAATCAGATGCAGCTGTAAGCTCACAATAATTGATCTCGATGGGACTAAGCGGCATCGAATCTCCAAATGAATTAACTTGGTCAGGTGAAGGGATGATCCAAGGGTCCTCTGACCGAGAGACCATATTGACTTGAACGGTATTCGGTGGCAGAAGGGGAAAAATACCCATGAGAGTGGGATCCTTGAAGAGACCCGACCCTATACTGTCAGGGGGATTAGGAATTTGATCCAAGTATGGCACGTTTTTCTTGGAAGATGAGGTAAAGAATGACAATTGGTTAAAAGTAATAATTTATCCCTCATGTGGAAACTTCAGAAGTCGAAAGAGGGTTGACAGAACACACAACATAGCATGATTCCAACTGCGACCGAGTAGAAGATTGTAGTTGATTTTGGCATCAACGAGTTCTACTTCAACGTTGACTGTCTTTCCTTGCAATGTAATCGGAAAGCTAGCGATAACACCCAAGGGTTTTGATTCCCTTCCATCGAATGCCTCAAGGGCATTGGGAGACGAATTGAGGGCTGGAGAGCCAATAGCCTTCTAGCAAGCAGATGACATGACGCAGGTAGATGCACCTTCGTCTAATACGGCTCTATGGATGTTGAGACCATTGATACCGACTTGTATAACAAGCGTAATATGGTGCAGAAGTCAGGGGACGAAATTTTCTGAATTGAAGGAGAGAAGACTAGAATTAGTAGGGTCAATCCTGTCGATTGCAAATAATAACGCTTTATGTTGAGACAGACAGCTCTAGAGCACTTCTGACGTAGACATCACAGAAGGCGCCTGTGCCAAATCCTCAAAAATACTGTAATGTTGAGCAGCACGGGCATTAGGGTTATAAGAAGATTTCAGGAGAAAACCTTTAGAAGGTGGTCGTATATCGGGTTCAGCACCGAGCCTTGCAATTTCAAGAGGACCAGAGGCAGGTGGGGTAGGAGGACCATCAACGACCTCTTTCTCAGTTTCCTGGCTTGATCCGGCAAAATCCTTTGACCGAGTAGCGATGGAAACGGGTGCAAAACCATTCATCATGAAAACTTGAGAGCCAAACGACACAGATGGGGGAGGTTTCTCGACCATCTGGGTTTGCTGAGATGGGAAAGGTTCCTTAAGGACTGCCAAAGTTCCCTTAGCACCTTTGAGTAGTTGACTAACTTCGGATCGTCTAGGACAATCCTTAGTGTAGTGGTCCTCATCACAAATCAGACAGGGATACTTCGGCTTTCGCTGCAAACCATCATCAACACGAGGTTTAGATGATTCTGGTTTTGGGGCATCGGATTTGGCCTTGCCTTTGCCCTTCTTTTTCCCTTTGGAATTCTTGTCCGTAGGATTGGCCTAAACGGCGTTGACATCCGCGGTTTTACCAGAATATGGGGTAGCTTGAGGAGCAGAATTATTGGAAGAATTTGATTTTTTCTTCCCATTGGAAGACTTACGTGAAGTCTCAGATACAAAACTAATAACGTCGTCGACCAATAGGGTAGCCGGCGCTTTAGAGGTCCTAGGATGTGGAGCTTCAGTCAAGATGTCGTAAAAAATGCCCGATTGAGAGTACACTAAATCAAGGTACTGGGCATGAATGATGGCTTGTTCCTCTGTTACACATGCCCCCATGGCAATGTCTTTCGCAATCTGATTGACAAAATAGGTAGTGAACCAATGAGTAAGAAGTTGATCAGGAATTTCAAACTTGATAAAGCGATGATGCCATCTCCATTCATGAATGTGGTCTGAGATATGGGTAGCTTGGTCCTGTTTCAAGGATGTGAGGAGATGTGTCCTGGCTTCATAATGAACTGGTAACTGGAAATGAGTCAGGAATGCCATAGCAAGAGTATTGAAATCTTGAAATATGCCACGAGGTAGTTCGATATAATACTTAGCAGTAGCTCCGGTAAGAGTGCGCTGGAAGAGATAGAGCCAAACAGAGTTGTCCACCCAAGAATTGGAAGAACACCATATATGGTATGTCATGACGTGAGCTTGGGGGTCTTCTCCAGACTTGTCGTCGAACTTGGGACAATCACTAGGAACCTTCGTCGGGACCGAAGGCCAATATGGATTATGAAGAATGGGATCATTTGTCAATTTGGACACATTCGGTAACTCTAATGTAGCGAGGAAAGGTAATTGAGGATTAAACGGCATGGCAGGTCCTCGATAAGGACCCGTACCCATACTCCATCCTGGTTGAGTATAACTCTGACCCCATTGGTTCTGTCCCAGAGGATTATGACCATAAGGGGTATAAGCCAGATAATTTGGTTGATATGGCATCTAAGGACCAGGATACGGGGGTTGAAAACTGGGATACTCATTCTGACTATATGAGGGTCCCGATTGAGCAGTATAAGGATTCTGCTACGGAGTATCAGTATAGCCTAGTGGTTGAGGGTGATAAGTAGGACCTTGAGATGGGTTGTAAATTGGTGATATTTACCTTAAGGAAAATAACCGCCTTGGGGTTGAATAGGCTACTGATAAGTGGGTCCCTGCTGAGCTGGATACAATGGGCGCAACGGTTGATTTGGCTGCAGCATAGAGTAGAGAAGCGACTGAGCAGGGTGAGTAGGTTGTGTAGGTTGGCCCGGCTGAGCAGGTTGACCTGACTAATGAGGGCCACCAGGTTGTCCTGGTTGAGCGGGTTGGCCTGATGGCTGCTGAGGGCCAGGTTGTGCTTGATAAACAGGTTGACCTAGAGCTACACCATAAGATGGCACTGCTTGTGCAACATTTGGATGAATTGGAAGATGAGGCTGTTGAGGTTGCACCAAAGGTTGAGATGGATGAATCTGCCCCCCAGTACCGTATGAAGGTCTGGGTTGATATACCAGCTGCCCAGCTGGTCCTTGAGGTTGCCCTGGTTGGATCACAGGCTGGGCTTGTAAAGGTTGACCTTGAGGATTGTAAGGTTGCCCTTGCGGGCCGTAAAACAATCCTTGTTGGACCGAAGGTTGTCCCTGTAAGGGTTGCCCTTGTGGGTCGTACACATACCCTTGCTGCACCGAAGGTTGTCCCTGAAAGGGTTGTCCTTGTGGGTCATAAGCATACCCCTATTGAACCGAAGGTTGTCCCTAAAAGGGTTGTCCTTGTTGGTTAGAGGGTTGCACAGGCAAGGTAGGTATAAAACCAAGGAGGAACTGATAAGCCTCAGGAGTAGGCAAGTAGATGGGGTTTCCTTGCTCATCATACTGAAATGGAAGTGAATAAATCTGGGTATTGTCCGCTCCGTAATGAGAAAAATAAGACCTATAAGGATCTTGAGGGGATTTATAAGTTTGGGAGTTCTGCTACTGAAAAACCAGCCGATACTCCTCAAAACGAAAGGTTGTTAGGGATTGCCATGGAAATCAAGGTTTCTACCAAAGTTGAAACTCCTGATGACTGTGCAGTGACAACCAGTGTCGAATAAGCCACACAGACAGTGGGCCTAGTGGGAACAAACGTGACAAAAGCTATCGACGACGTAACAGGTGTCGTCGGTGACATATCTAAGGATGGAAGAACCGGACCCCTTGACGGAGTTGAGGTTGCCATGGAGGCAATACCGGCCATAATCTGACCCAAAGACCTATATCCGGTTGGAAGCGACACCAATGGTGAAGATTGAGCAAGTTCTATTTGGATGTCTTATGGGAAGAGTTGGTATTGTTCATCAGAAACTGGAATACCCTCACTACCATTAGGACCTAACGAATCCATGTCTGAATCCACCGTAAGATCTTGCAGAAGAGTACGGGGGCTAGGAGGTATGATAGCAGCCAAAAACGACTATCCCGATGTAAGAGGGGGAAAATGTTCCCCAACCCCAAATCCAAACTAGACGTTTGAAAGAGGCCAATGGAACTCAACTGGTTCTCCAAAGGGATACTCTAACGGGATGACAGGTTGTTGAAGCTCAGCAGACTCAGATATCTGTGAAGTTTCAGATGAATCGTTTGAGAAAAGACTGCCAGTAGACGAAACTGATGGTTCCACCACTGTGACTGTAACGCACCAGAAAAAGGGGAAAAGATCGAAAAAGAGGATTCTTGGATCAAAACGAAAGCAAACAAATACAGGCCAAGTAAACAATATTTAATGGGCATGTAATTGTAGGTAGTTTATTTTACCACATTGAAACTAAAATTTTGTTGTTTCATGTTTTAAGAGTCAAGAAATAGTCAAATATGACTCTAGTCTCTTTCAGTTTTAAGAGAATGTGAAAGGACAAGTGCTCGATGATCTTTTGAAATTTATGGAGTCAGTAAAGATCGAAAATGACTTCTCAGGTAGTCTAGGAAAAAGGGTGTACCAGGTTCCCATGAACTGCCATATACACCTTGGTTAAAAAATGAAAGAAGAATCAACCAAGGACTTGATGTACATGCAGGTAGTCTCCCCGAATGTTGTGTTCGGTGTATCATGGTTACAAGGCAGCAGACTCGGCTTCCTACGGATAAAAGGATTGCAACCTATAGGGGTCTCCCTTTATATACTCGATGCTACGGGGAGCACAAATCCATACTAGCGCTTTCTTAAGCCAGATGGTGAGCGAAAACTGCTAGGTTTTAGGATGTCAGAACACGTCTCTAACTTAGACCACTAAATTTTTCGTTAAGTTTCAATGTTTCCTTAGGTTAATTGAATAAATTTTAAGTTGATCTTGTATTTATGTTTCAATTCCAAGGTCCTACCGAATGTTGGATCTCACAAATTCCTGAATGCAAGCTACATGCCATAGAATACCATTTTGTTCAATGAAGAGCTATCTATGAGAAGGTTAGGAATTTCAAGCGATAGAAAATAATGAGAACTCACAGAAGTATTCACTATAGAACCTGATGCAAACTAATGAGAATGAAAAATATTTCCTAGAATGCCGAATGTTAGTTATGAAAAATATTTTCCAATTGTAATGATGCAAACGAAAAATGCAAGAACAAACTATATTTTTTATTTTTTCAATGTAATAGAGCAAACATTGCACTAAATAACATGAAAAACAAATCTTCACACTAGTTCAAGAATGAAAATGCAAGAGTCGAAATGAAACAATTCAACCGACCTACAAGCAAACAAAACGAAGACTCAAACCAATGTCACAATATCTCAAATAGAAGAAAGATGTCAAAACGGACCCATACAAGCAATGTGAGCTATGCTTGGAGTGACAGAAAGAAAAACTGAATGAAAGATACAAGACTCACTCAATACTCATTTCACCAAAAGCAACCACTCAAAACGGATCCAGGGTGCTGAATGCAATCAAGAAAATAATGAAGGTGACCGTGAAACAAGGAACCCAAACTCCTACAGGAGGCTCAGCATGTCAAAGCACTAGAAATAAATAAAGCCTTGATGCTGAAAGAAATGGACAAACAACCGAAGGAAGAAGGCTGATCATAGTCACAAAAAAACCCAAAGCACTCAAATCAAGTCAAGAAAACACCTAGAGACACCAGGATGGGCCAAAAACTCCAAAACAAGGGAAACCCTAGCACCTATAGGAATTGGCGCGACTGCCTGGCTATAATCCATGCTAGATAGGGGATGGCGCAGGTGATAAACTGGAAACTCGTGCTAGTGAGCACGACTATCAGGCTGGAAACCGCGCCAATCAAGACAACCTTGAAAAGATGAAAATATGGAAAAACGAAGGTCAAAACTGATCCTCTAGGGCTGAACAGGGGCCTGAAACTCAGCAAAAAAATCCAGAAAAGGCAAGCTAAGCAAGAAAATACCAAGAAGAAGATCTAATAGACGAAATACAAACTCACACTGATCCCCAGCGGAGTCACCAATTTGTTGGTGAGGTAAATCCCCTCTACGGACAGAGGTGATCCCACTAGCCCTAGAGTGGGTCTAGCCACAAACGAGACATGCTATGACATCAATTCCTAGTTAAGAATGGACAAAGAATTGATAGATCACCTACCGTAGGTCCTGTGCTATTGTTTAATCCGGAAGAATGGCCACCTCTCGTTCCTGATTTGACAAATCACAATCCGCTCTTTCTCATGCCCAGATACCTACGCATACACAAGAAACGAAGATGATACACAACATACTATTTCGCATTCCTAACTATCAGTCAATCGAAGAGGACTAAATCACATGTATTAAATAAACATAACAAAGAGATGGAATCAATATCATAGTCGAGTATATTGAATTAAATAAGGAAGAGCACAACCAGGCTTCGACGTTTCTATCTCCTCTATCAGGGTTCTAGTGGAGCACATCTCACAAATCTCGCCGGGAATTCAGACGTGATTCTCTCTATGGGATCCTCCTTGGTTCGAACTTCTCTATGATTACTCAGCTATAATATCTCTTCTCCAAGTTCAGCTTCTTGGCTATATGTTCAGCTCTTTAGCTATAATGTGTTCATCTAGCTTTTATAAAGGGAGAAGGAGATGTTAGGATCCCTATAATCGCAGGGGGGGGGGGGGGGTGGTCCTATCCTCTTAGAATGTTCCATCAACCATTTCCTAAAGGAAGAGATCCATGGCTTATCGAGTTTAACCACTTTCAATGGGTCATTCCTGAGGTGGTTAAAGGAAACTTCCACCTCCAATTTGTTAAAAAATATTCCAAAAAAGGTTGGCATGGGCTCAACACAGGGACAGAGCACCAACTGGCGTGGCCTCTAGTGCAAATTTTACCCATTGGTGCGAGGGGTGAACTGGCTACCCGTTCCAATGCCAAAACATAGCTTTTTGGATGCTTTCTGAGGAAATGTTCAACAGGAAGAATCATGTCCTTATGCATAAGGATGCAAAGAATGTATTTGCAGAGTTCGACATTGCTCATAGGTCACGGGAAAGACTCTCCAATATGCGGGGTGAGAGATTGTAGGGACTGTAACAAAATGTTGTGTAATAGTCTTTCATTTTGTAGATTGATAGTATCTCCTTCAACATCCATACTAGAATTTTGGATCCACTTTGCAACTTGACTTTTATACCTTGGGTTTTTAGAGAGTTCAGAAAGTGGAATTGAAATTTTGACTCTTTCTAATTCTCTCTCGACATTAAAGGCATTCAATATTGTTTTGTCAATCTAAGTAGAATCAGTTGACTGATTTAGAGGTTGAGAAGAAGTAGTTAAAGTTTCAGTTGTTTTTAGTTGAGGTTCAATCATTAAAGGGTTTTTGGGAGGTCTACCAGGACCAGCTCTAGGTCTTAAATCATATCTTTTATTGAGTTCTACAATCAGAAACTCAGAAAAATCTTGATACTTAGAAACTTGAGAAGTATCTTGGTCTTCTTGAGGGATTTGATTTTGGGAAAAAGGGACAATTGTAGTCTAAAAGGATGTATGATCTACATCATTAATGTCTCTAGTAATAGAAAAGTATTTTCCTCAAGTTTTTGATCATCAATCAAATACGGTGTAGGTACTTGTTGGTCATTATGAGGCCTCTTAAGAATTTGCAATGGAGCAGGTTTCTTGTACTGACCTTGGGCCTGTGTTTGTGGTATAGAAACAATTTTTTGGAATATTCTTGGTTTAGTTTCAATCTTTGAAATTATATTGGATAGATTTCTAAGAAGAGTTGTGATTTCATCAATCTTTGAATGTTCACTTTTAGACTTAGAGGAAGATGCTTCCTCATTTTTTAATTTCTTTTGGGCTTTCTCTTCTTTAGCTCTGATTTTACTAGAAGATGACCTATTGACTTCTACCTCAATAGCATTAGTTTGCATGTATTGTAATGTATTATAAACTCTCTCCCTTAGAATAACTGCAAATTCATCATCGAATGCTTTATAAAATATGACCTTTGGAGCAGCTACTGGAGGCTTACAATCAGCACGCATTTTGTGGTAGAGTTTGTTAAATCTTTTGATAAATTCAACAATCGGTTTACCAAGATTTATTTTTAACTCTTCAAATTCAGTGAGCAAGTAAACAACACCTTTCTTTACCCCCCATTGGTTTCTAAAGATAGTTATAAGTTCATTTCAGGTTTGAATAGAATCTTCTCTAAGTTTTCTAAACTAGATCCTAATGTTACGCTCCAAGGGTTGTACAAATAATCTCATATAAAAATCTCATGCTTGATGTTCATATTTTCTGTGAAATCTAAGAAGGAAACTATATGATACTCTACCGAGGGACCTGTTTCTCCATTAAATCTTGGTAAACGTTTAAGATATCCATCAGGAAAATTTCCCAAGACGTTAGGAAGGACAAGAGTAACATACGTAGCTTGTATAATGGGTTGAAAATTTGTGGATGATGAAGATGATGATGATGATGAAGGTACAGGTGAATGAGCATTAGAGGTTGGAGGAGGAGGAAGTGAGGATCTCAAAGGGATTTTAAAAATTAGATTTTGAACTGATGGTGTTAAATCTTCTTCCTTATATTCAAACAATGGATTAGAATAGATAGAAATTACCTCTTATGGTTTATAGAGTTTAATGGAATAGGATGATAAACTGGAGTGAAAAAATATATAGGCTTAAATTCGTGCAAATGTAAGCCCAATTCTATTTTAGATGTAGGTGAGTCTACAGGGAAAGATGGGACTTGATATGACTCAAGTGATTCTGCTAAGAAGGCTAACTGAAGATCTACTCCTTTTGAATAAAGTTCAGAAACTTTAGGAGGTAATTGAGTCAAATCAAGTTGGGATGATATTACTGAAAAGGGATCTATGGATGAAATATCTTCAGGTTGTAAGGTTGAAGAGGAAGAAGCAGAAATGTTCTGTTTTCTTTTCAAAGGGGCTTCCCTAATGAGTCTTTCTGCATCTAGTAGAGGGTTAACAATCTCATATTCAGAACGAGATCTAGTGTGCTTAAAAGGAGCCAGTTTGAATCAGTGGAATCACTAGGTGAAATGTTTTGACCTATATCTTTATCCTTTATTCACCTTAAAGGAAAAGGGAAAAATCATTGTCCCAGGAAGATTTAACTTATATTCTTCATCTCCCCAGCAATGACGCCAGATTGATGTTGTCCTTTGAGATGATTGTGGTCAATAATCATGCCAAAGCATCTAAAATGTTTTGTTTTCATTTTGAAAAATTTGGAGGACCAATGCATAAGACAAAATTTTATCAAACAATTAAGGTTTTTAAATCTTATAGATAATATCAGTAATTATAAGTGAGGGTTGTTTGTTTATCTCACACGGTAATTAAGATTTAATGATTTGATTAAGTGGACTTGTGTAAGAGAATATGATTATTAAATATTCAGATCAAAATCTTCAATACATCATAAGCTAGAAAAAATTTAAACAGTTTTCAAAGTTTCAACAAAATATATCTAATATCATCAAGATACTGATAATTAATAAATTAAAGGGACTTACATTAACATATTGTTAAGTAAATCAATCTTTATAATGATAATAACTTCAGGAGGAACTATAAGGTTGCTGAAACATAGTCAACCTCACCTAGTTATCTTGACCATAATTATATATATGAATAAAAAATGATTTAAGAAAACTGGAAAAACTTACAGAGGAAAAACATAGTTGTATGAAATAAGTTTAGAATCCTTCTGTATTAATGATGATCAGAAAGACTTAATAAAATTCCTGCTTTACAAAATTTGTGGGTGAAACCCCAGATACTTCAATGAGTGAAGTATTTATACAAAATACCAAATATAATAATCAATGCCTAAATGAAAAGGTAAACTACATTTTCTGAAAAAGAACAGAAAGGAAAGAAAAATTATCTAAAAGAAGCAGATCTGCATTCTGGCCCTGTTTTGCTGGAAATTTGTTGCTGAGTCACCACCTTTTTAGGATTGCGCTGGAAAAAATGATTTATGTGCTGGAAAAACTGAGTTTTGAGTTGGCACGATGACTTGTTCTTTAATATTGGTATTTGCAAATTTTATCCCATCTCTATTCATCAGGAATTGAAGCTTTAATAACCTTGTGATATATTTCATGTACCTCAGTGTACTTTGTAAAAGTTGGTTTAACAGTGAAAATGTGTTATATTTCATGGTGAATAAAACTAATATCTTCAACTTCTTTATAGAATGCTTTATGTTTCAAAGAACCTTGAATAGAAAAAATAGATGCAGACCTTGCTATTTCTTTGAGCTTCTTCATATAATCCCGCTTGGGCATTATTTTGTCATTTATAAGAAAGAGTGATGGGATAATTTTTTTAATCAATGCATAAATCCTTGTAAGAAACCTGTTGATTGTTATATCTAGAGTAGGGCATTTTTCTGTTAACTGTACTACCAAGTTCTTTTTAATCAAAACTTTCCTTACTTCAAGGATAGTCTCAGTCCTGTCATCTACTCCTAACTCATCCAATTCTTGATTGTCCTTAGAGTTTATAAATTTAATGATGTTGCTAGCTATATTGTGCATATCTTGCAGTTGAGTGTTTGCATTAGAAATTTCCTGATTTTCCTTTTCTACTAACTCTTTCTGCTCAAAGATGATCCTGATAGATGGCCATATTTCATTAATCTCTTCAAAAATCTTAGTCCAAATGATTTCTTTGACATTTCCCAGAGTGTAGAAAATGGAAGCTTCAGTGGCTAACTTTTTCCATATTTTAACTTGGTTTTGAGCTCTCTAAAGATTTGATGCATGATAAATATCAGAATTATTCTGTTGTTCTTCAGGAAGTTTCACTTTGTCTTATAGCTTCTTTATTTCTTCTGTCTAAAAGGTCATGTTTTGAAGTGTGGATGCTAACTGATTTTTAGAATCTCCTTTACTGGTAGTAGAAACTATAGCAGTGGTGATAGCTGTCATTGGAAGTGCTTCTAAAGGAGCAACTTGCTTGACCGGTTTCTCCAGTTTTTTTATGCATCTCCATTTGATCAATGGGATGTATATATTTGGCATCAAACCGAAAAGATTTTTTCTTATAGTATTATTCTCCTTTAGGCTGAGGAACTTGTGCTTGAAGAAATGCCATTAGAATTTTTCATTTCTCTGCATCAAAGGCTGACAATAACTTTCTTTGGGCACCTGAAGTTTGTTTCCAAAATTGGTTATATGTATTAATATTCAAGGATTCATTTTTTAGTTTGATTTCCTTGAATATGTCCATGGTTCTATTCTCTAGCTCGCTTGAAGTTGAAGTACTTGCTTGAATGATTTTCTGCTAATTTTTAGTAGTCATGGAAGTAGTAGGGGGCTGTGTGGACTGCTCTCCTATCAATGAGGATATAAGAAGCTCATTGGTGTTGAAAAGGGTCTGTTTCTTTGAATCCTTTCTAATAATTAGTCTTAAACTAAGTTTAGCCTTCTTTCTATACATAATTTTGAATCCTTCGCTAAATATATTTGTCTATGGATAAGACCCTTATTCTCTTCCTTTTAGCTGTCTTTTCCTGATTTGTTGGAGTTTGCATTGTTGGTGATGAAACTAGTTGTTCTTTTGCTTCATGCAATGTGTTCTTTGTCCACTCTGGCTTGTTCTTATATTTATCTATCTTTTGCCTTGTTGCATGAAGGTAAGGAGTAGATTTGAGTTCTACCCTTAATTTAGACACAATGCCTAATGGGTTATATGACCAGGTGAAGCTTAAATCAAATTGCATTTTCTTTAATATCTGATATGCCTTTGATGTTGTTTTTCTTCTATTACATATGAATGGGCCAATATGAGTTTTTAGCTTGAACTGAGACTTCTTCTTGGCAGCCAAAAAATTTACTTGATCCATGTTGCTCATCTGCCTGATGAACTCCAAAGAAAAAATCCTTAATGGGAGGAATTTGGGCAACTTGTATGGTTGCAGCTCACATCCAAAAACTCTTATTTCAGTGTAGTTTTCATACAGGTACCAATCTCCTGTCTGAACCTATTCTGTTAGCTGCAAAATCTTCTGAATTTATTCATTGATTCTTGGTTCTTCTCTGTTGTTTAGACAACTGATATCTGGGTGGAAAAACATTTCAATGAACTTCTTGTAGGTGAATTCATTCTGCTCTTTCATGACCAAGGTGGTCCAGAAAATTACTGACTGCTGGTCTCCTTTATCATTTAACTTCTGTAATGAAAATTTCATATTGTCTCCTTGGGAGTATATGAACATATAAAACAGAATATAAGTATATTGAAATACCTCCTATGTCTTGAAATCAAGAAACTGCTGATGGATGGATTTTTCAAGGAAGTGACTGAAATTGAACACTATGGAAGGCTTGACATCATTGGAAAAGATAGACATAAATCCTATAATAGCCTCATCTATGTATTGATTAGGATAGTATCCAAGCAAGTAAGATAGGACACTGGTTATTGTCTTGGTTCTCTCAGGGAATAGGGATGAAGGATAAGGATGATTTCTTTTAGGAAATGCATCATCTTGTGCTAGGAGAAGTTATAAGGTTTGGGTTCTCTTAAAAATATCTAATCTCTGATATATTTCAACCAGAGCCTCATGAGAGAATGGGGCACCATTATTGACTGTAGGAGCTAGCATCATCTGTTCAATGGCATGAGGGGTTATAGTGAACAAAACTTGGCCATTAGAATTGACTATGGCTCTCTTCCTGGGAAAGTAAGAGGCGTGACATTTCCTGATGAAATCAGGAGCATTGTGAGTAGGAGGAAAGATAAAATAGGGAATATTAGACTCCCAGAGCTGGATTTCATCGGATTTTTCAATCCATTTGTCTTCCAGCCAACATTACATCTCAAGGATGTCGATATCAGAGTGTGTTTCCTAGATTCGATAATCTCTGTTAGCCACAGGGATTTGATGAAGGTCTAGAGGAGGGAAATTCAAAGGATTAATGTTTTCCTCAGGATATTTATCCTTGGGAGGCATGATGGCTAAAAGTGACAGTGGAACAGAGGGAAGAAAGAAGGTTTTGTGAGCAAGAGCAGGGAAAGAAATGGAGAATGATACGATCGGGCATTTATAAAACAATTGTAGTGCTTATGGATTAATAAACAACCTGAAAACAAGGAATTATAATAATCTGTAATGAGAAAAGGCATTTGCAGAGAGATTTAGCAAGTTTTATAGTGAAAAATCATGTTTCCATTGATGGCGCGGGTTAACAGATAGGTAGTTAAGTTTACAACGAAATTATGGAGGGAGATAATTTAATTGGCTAACGGATAATGAGGTGGCAGCAGAGGATCAATGCACAATGTTCATCAAATTAGGCGATATATCGGAAATTTTTTTTTTTTTTTGGGGGGGGGGGGTAAGATGGTTTGCAGTTTTGTGCTTGGGGGGTTCAAACTCGCCTAGGGATGACACATATACTCAGGCGGTTTGCGAATACAGTTCATCCCCCCTGCCCCCGCCCTTGGAGTAATAAACTTCGGATGGTGGAGGGGGGCCAAAAGGCCATAAGGGCCATTGGATTCCGATAAGCGTGACAATGATCGTCGGATCTATGGAAATATGTGGATGATAAATGTGATTATGCGATTGGTGGGGTTGAGACTTATTAAATGAAGTGTCAGGAGATTACGAAGGGAAATGTAAGGAAATGTATGTCGGGGATATATTTTAGGGATATATGATATGGTTTAGTGATTTTAAGGGAAATGAAATGACAAGGAAGTGTGGTGGGTAATATTGTTATGGTTTAAAAATTTAGGATATGAGTTAAATAATTAGGATTTAAACCATACAAATTACTTTTTCCATAGGCACATTTAGAATAGCATCCAATCAATATTTTTAAAACTGAATGAAGCTTTCATTTTTCTTTTTGCTTCCCTAACATTTTTATTTTTATTTTCCTTCTTTATTTAGAGAATTCAACACCTAACATTTTATTGACATGGATGCCTAAAAAAATAATAATTTTCCTAAATTTTTTTAAATTTTCATTCTTTTGCATCCATATCCTACCTTGACATTTTCAAAAATATTTAACTACTTATGCTAACTTATAAAAAACAAATAATGTTACAACATGTCACATTTGCTTATTGCAAGCTAACCTTTGGGCTGAAAATTTCTGGTTCAACTTTTCAAAGAGATATGTCTTATGATTTTCATGATATAAAACATATTGTACAACCTTATCTGGACGACTTACTTGCTCATTATTTACACAGAGAAGATCATCCTATACACTTAAGAGCTATATTCATGAGATGTAGGCATTACAAAAATTATTTGAATACACACAAATGTGTTTTTTGTATACAATCAGGATGATTACTTCGGTTCATCGTTTCTAAATACGGAATTCGTGTCAATCCATAGTAGGTTGAGGCTATCATAAACTTACCTCCTCCTTCCACTCTTCGCCAACTACAGAGTTTGTAGGGGAAAGCAAACTTTTTACGTAGGTTTATCCCGAACTATGCTAAGTTAACAAAAGGTTTTATCGAGTTGCTGAAAAAAAATTTTCCATTTATTTGGGATGCGATTGATGATAAATCTTTTGATGCACTTAAAAACGTGTTGACCCATGTACCGTTATTGCATCCGCCCAATTACATCCAGGATTACTTTGTATACTTAGCTTCCTCTAATTCCACAATTGGAATGGTTTTGGTTCAAGAATATGAATGTCACAATAAACACGTGATCTATTATCTAAGTCAGAATCTTAACTAGATGGAAATCAAGTATTCACATGTGGAGAAATTGGCCTTGGCGACAGTTCAATATTTCCAATGATTCCATCATTACATATTGTTACAAAAAACCACAGTGATATATAATTGCAACCCGATGATGTACATATTGACCAAACAATTGCTCGAGGGAAAATACTCCAAATGGATTGTTGTCTTGCAAGAGTTTGATTTGGATTTCAAGAAGTCCAAGTCAAAGAAATCACTAGTGTTTGCCGAACTTATGTGTGATTTTCCAAATAATCAGTCTGAAACGGTGGTAAAGAATCCTATCGCAGATGAATCTTTGTTTCTAATCAGTACTTTAGATCCTTGGTATGGAGGTATCATTATATATTTTCAAACTCAAAATTTTTGCCCATAAATTTCACGATTAGATCGAAGAAGAAGTAGATACTAATCCTAGCAATACAATATTGTTGGCGACACTCTTTACCGTCATGGTGCCTATTTTGTCTTTTGATGATGTATAATTCACGAAGAGGCTGAAAAAGTTTTGAAAGATTGCCATTCTGGAGCGTGTGGTGGTCATATGTCTAGGTATGCCACAACCCAAAAAATATTGTTTTTTGATTGTTTTTGGCTATATTTATTCAAATATTGTATTATCACGATTTTAAAATTCCACAATTGCCAAATTTTTGATCAAAATATGCGTGAATCCCCAACTCCTCTTCACCCAATGATTGTTGTTGGTCGTTTTATCCCCAACTCCTCTTCACCCAATGATTGTTGTTGGTCATTTTTCCAAATGGGGCACCAATTTAATTACATGTACCATCACTCAGCCGGGGGGCATGGGTATATTATTCTCATCATAGATTACTTTACCAAGTATACCAAGGTGATTCCTACATTCGTGAATGATGGAAAAACTAAAACTACTTTCAAATTCAATCATGTGATTACTTAGTTCGGTGTACCTCAAGCTATTATTACGGACCATGGGAGCCATTTTTGAAATATTATGATGACTGAACTTTATGATCAACTTGGCCTACGACATGATAATTCTACACCATATTACCCACAAACTAATGGTCATGTTGATGCTGTGAACAAGGTTTTAACCACCATGATTAAATGGATTGCCGGGACTCATAAATCTAATTGGCATACCATGCTTTTTTTGACATTATGGGCATACCATACCTTTGAAAAAAATACTACAGGGTTCACTCCTTTTCAAATTGTCTATGATTTAGAAGTTGTGTTACACATTGAATGTGAAATACCGTCAGTCAAATTATCCATTGAGTTGTTACTAACTACCTCTGAAGAGGAGAAACACTTTCTATACCTAGCACAATTAGATGAGACTCGTCGTACCATTGCATTAGCTTCCAAAGCTCAGAAGAAACGTGTTAACCCTCACATTCATTTAGAAGGTGACCTAGTTTTAGTATATGATCAAGCTAATGATAAGCTAGGCACTAGTAAATTAGAACCAATGTGGCATGGTACCTATATTTTCAAGCATGTGCTTGCAAAAGGAGCCTATGAATTAATTGATTATGATAGGGTCTCTTTATATAAACCCAGAAGTGGTTTTTATCTTAAGAGATATTATGCATGAATTTTCGTGTGAAGATCTAACTTGTACAATAGTTACATTTTAGAAAAATGTGCCTTAATTTAGACAAGTGTGCCTAGATTAGTTTTTGCTATTACTACTATCATTGCTTATCTTGATTACTCTTGATATTGCAAACGTCGACATCCCTTAAAACTTACATTGGTTTTTCTCATGGCACCTGTTGTAGCATATGGAACATGTTAGTGTCAGTCTTGTCATACTGTCATCAATGATAAAATTTACTCTTTTTCATTTGCATAGTAGGAGTCCCATACCATGAATTTTCATCATTCCATTAGGTCATGGATTCATTGATGGTAGTGGTCTTTCATCAGTTATCCCTCATGCAGAAACTTGTTGCTTTTCCTCTCTATGGTCTTCAGTTATGATTCAATTTCACTCTGCAAATCATGTTATTAGGTCATAGGGTTGGTCTCATTAGGTTCTAGGGTCCCATCAGGGTCAATTTAATGAGTCAAGTGTCAATAAATATCAGCAAGGTCATGAGGAGGTCAAATAAACTCAAAGGCATAGTATCTGGAAAAATCAAAAAGTTGTTCTATTAAGCTTGATGTAATTTTCACCTCAAAACATGTTTTGAGGTGAAAAACATGGTACTTTGCTTTTATTATCATTTCTTATCTAATTTTATGTCTTCATATGTAATAAGTTGAGCTTCAAGAGCTGACATCTCTACAAAGCCAGCACCCTGCTCTTCAAAGGTGTTTTCCACAGTATTTTCAGTGAAAAATCATGTTCTAAGTATGTCCATCAGATAGAGCTTGGAAAGAGATTTCCAACGATATACTATACTCTCAAAAATGACTCCTGGATTGGAAGATATGCCTAAGTGAATAAAATCTCCCAGAAGCCTAACCTTACCCATTTTCTCATTTGTCCCTTAAACTTTATAACTTCTACCTTTCATATAATTTTAAATTTTTCTTCCGATCTGATCCCACCCCCTTTCTTCCGATCCGATCGCAACTCCATTTCCATCGATCCGATCGCATCATCCCAATTCCCCTCCTCTGATCCGATCACATCACAAAATTTGCAGCATTCCCAACTTTATCCCTACTCCACTTCCCCTCCGATTTGTGATTGCGATTCCCCCCGATCCCACCATAAATCTTTTCCACCCATTTATAGTAAAAAGGGTTTTTCCCTTTGTAAAAGGTGATAGTTCGATTATTACAGTTTTAAAATATTTCTTAAGTCCCTCCTCGCATCGTCCAGTCGCAAAAGTTTTATGTCATAGTTCCCTCCCTTCCATTTCTCCGACGCGTTTGAGTTTTACCGACACTTCCAATCGCTCCATCGCAATCGCATCTTGCAATTCCCTCTGCTATGTATTAAACTTGCTCCCCTTTTTGATTGCGATTGCGATTCCCATGGGTCCCACTTTAAAAACCTTTCCGCCTTGTTCCAAAGAAAAAAGGGGTTTTCCTTTGTAAAAGCACAAAGCTTATTTTAATTTGTTTTAAAGGGATTTCCCCATTACTCCTTCAGCTTATCCTTTACACCCATCACATTTCTTCTAATCGCATCGCAAGTTTCGTTGTGTCGTTCCAATGCGCCCTCCTACTGCGATTCCCGATTTGCGATTTTGATCTCCCCATAAAGATCCATTCCCCCCTATACACTATCACATCACAAACTTCCAATCGCATCGTTCCAATACCCTTTCCTCCTTCCGATTGCGATTTGCGATTGCGATCTGTGATCGCAATTTGGGCCCACCATCATTTCCTTTGCTCTTTTTCACCCAAAAAGGGAATTTTCTTCATTGAAATGGAAAATATGGATTTCAGTGGTTTCAAAGGCATTATTCTTCGACAGTTGGTTTTTCTTCAAGGAGTGAAGATAGAGATATTGGTCAAAGGCCATGAACTAATTGTGAACCAAAGACATCTACAACAACGATGAAAAAGGGATCTGTTCTTTAGATTTCCTATTTTCATTCGTTGGGTGTAACAACGAAACCTCAAGATGGTCAAAATGTTTGTCTACTCCTTATTTTCAGGGGCAGATTGTTGGTATTTTCCTATATTCATATTTTAGTTTTTGGGCTGTTGAAACAACCCCTTCTTCTGTGGATCTACTTCCCTCAAATTCTGTCTATTTAATGTAATTTTTGAGTCATTTTTATGGGGGAACAAGGTAAGGAATAAGTTGGAAATCATTGAGGATGCTTTGCACTCCATTTGTGACAGTTTGACAGGGAATTAATAAAGAAATGCAACACTGATTTGTGGGATCCATGTGGTATGGATTTTAGCAATGTTCTTTCCTTTGTGTTTATCTATTAATTGTTACGTTTGTCATTCATTCATTCATATCTCTGGTTGAATGATTTCAAGATAGATAGGTAGAATCCATTGTATAATGCTCTTCCTTGGGAAATCATTCAATGCTCTATGTTTTCTGCTGTTTGAAAAGATTCCATCTCCTATGCCCTTTTCAGATTTTCTTCAGTCTTACACATTCCATCATTATTTAAACTAAATTGTTAAAATACCTACCTATATTTCCCCACATAATACCCTGTATCTATGATTTAATTCCCAAGATTCAAACTTCCCAAGCCCATCTGATCCATGCAACCCTGGAAATTTTATAAAAACATTCCGAGTTTATTATACCTAGCCTAAAACTAGTTTGCAGTTATACTTCATTGAATATTTTTCATGGAGAGAGCCCTCTCCTGAACTTGTAGGGCTAGCTACAAGGCTGAGCGTGGTTTGAAGGTTACCCTGATTTGCCTTCTTTCAGCATGAGGTTCAAATTAGGTGCTAACATTTCCTGGTGACCATACTGGTGACTTTTTAAAATGAAAGATCCATCACCCCAGTAATATCTTCTATATAAATTCTTGGACTCTGGATGATGAGGTTCAGAGTTTGTTAGGCTGAAATAAAACATCGTAAAGTAGAAATTTGACCACACTGGCTTCAAGGAGATACACAAGGGCCAACCCTGATCCAAATCCTCCCCTTATGTTTGAAAATCCTAATCTCATCCCAAGAATAATCAGAAGATAATAAGGTTCACTAAGACCTAGACCTATTTTTAGATCCCATACCTGGCCCAGTGAGTGGTTGTTTGTAGAAGACCTCTCTTTTGATGAGTGCTTTGAGCTTTCTTGGTTCAAAAATAAATCTGAAACTGCACTTGATGACACAGTTTTAGACCCTAAGTTTCTTGTGGATCTTGAAGTTAAAAAGGAAAACAGATCAATTGATGAATAAATTTTAAATTCACCTCAGACATCTATCACTGTAACCAATATCCCTGAGCCTTCAGAGTGATCAGAAACAACATTTCCTACTCTTAATTCATCAGCATTCCCATAAGTTTCAGAATTCAGTTCTCAGCTTTTGATTCCTCCATCAACAGCTCCCTTGAATCCTAGTAGCACAAACGCTGTTGTAAACCCACCTCGAGTCATGGCTTCCCGGTATGCACCCCTGTTTTTACCTCAGAATCTGAATGATATGCCTGCTGACTACCAAAGTAAAATACCTTTATTTGATGCCACTCAAAGCATCACAACCCAGCAACATGTTGATAAAATGGATGACTTCTTTGACCTTCATGAGGTAGAGGCAGAAAATGTAACCACAATATTATTTGTCCAAAGTTTTAGAGTTGAAGTTAGAAAATGGTTCAGAGCCTTGCCAGCAGCCTCTATCCACAATTTGCAGGAGCTGCATAGAAAATTCTTAGACCGGTGGGAGGTAAATAAAAATTCACTCCAAATCTTGTCGGAATATGAAAATATTAAAAGGAATGTAGGTGAAAGTGTACCATATTATTTTGTGACATTTAATGCTATGTATAATGCTATTCTGGCCAATCTAAAACCCCCCATGGGGTTATCTTTGCTCAAGTTTCTATATGGTTTCGATGCTGATATGGCATATCAGCTACAAGAATGAGATCCTACCACACTCGAAGACATGCAGAAGATAGATGTGAGCGTAGAAGCAAATTTTCTAGCTATAAGAGCATGGACAAGAGCCAAAAAGAGGGTAACTGTGAAAGAAGAAGCATCTCCTTCAGACAGTAAGATGGATACTTTGATCCGAATAGTGGAGAATATGGTTGATTGGTTGACTATCTCATATAGACCTGAAGCACAAATCAGGAATCCAAATTTCAGAGGACAGTAGCAGACACAATTCTGAATTAAGCAAAGGGAACATAAAACGCAAGACCAAACAACACAACAGCAACAAATCATGACTCCTTTGCAACAAAATTATGTTCAAGGAATGGAAACAGATGATGATGATGATCCTATAGTTGAAGCCAACCATTTCTTCACTACTGATGGGGCACCCATTTTTCTAACAGAAGATGAAGAATATACAACGATTCCAGGCATTCGAAAAGATGAAGATTTCATATTGGCCAATGATGTAGCGATAGAGGAAGAGTCTGATGATTATCAAAGAGGATACATGAATGATTTGTCAACTCAATAGAAATAGTATTCTTTGAGGAGCAGAGATGTGCCCATCAATCCATTCAGAAAAGGAAAGAACAACAATCAAATAATGACTCCTCAAATACTCAAAGGAAAGGGAGAGAGCCTGCTGATCCCTCTCCCAGCAAGGCATCCTCAACAATTAACATTGCAAATGAAAAGAATCAACTTAGTGCAAAAAAGGAACAAGTAGAGAAGAAAGATCCTCCCATCGAAGAGGTAGAAAAAGTTCTATATTTTAATTTATAAAATGAAATTTCCAAGCTAAAGGTGTCCATGCCCTTGACTGAATTAGAAAAAAATAGAACTTATAAACATCAGGTGTCTATAATTTTACAAATAGACTCTGTATCAGATATGGTAAATGTTGAAGATGATTATCCTGAACTCATTTTTGGTCCATCCATAGAAGGTCAGTCAGAAGAAAGTGAAGTCCCTCCCTTCTACCTGAGTCTTAGATTGCATGAGTTCATTTTACATAATGCTATGTTGGACTCTCGAGCCTCGCACAACTTGATGCCCAAAGCCATTATGGAGAAGTTGGGTCTTGATATTACTCGTAAATACCATGATTTGTATTCCTTTGACTCTGGTAGGTTCCATTGTATTGGTCTTATCAAAGACTTGGTGGTGTCTTTAGATCAAATCCCAGCCAAGAATGTTTTGATGGATGTGGTTGTTGCTGATGTTCCACCACGTTTTGGAATGCTTTTGTCCAGGTCATGGGGTGCAAATCTGAAAGGAACCATACAACTTGATTTCTCTTATGCCACCATTCCCGTGTTCGGTCAGTTGAGAAAACTATACAGGGAGAAGAAAATGAAATACATGATCACTAGCAAAGAGAAGATAGTTAATCATCCAATTAATGCAGTCCTCACAGATTTAGAGTCATTTGTATTATATTTAGATGGTGGTTTTAATGATGAAAATGTTCAGTTGGTAGAAGTAGATGAGGTACCTGAAATTTTAGAAAATTTTAGGGAACTCCTTAGACATGAAAAAGATAAAGTAGCAAGTATTTCTAAGCCTCCTGCCTACCAGTAGCAAAAGGACAATGAACAACAGAAAAATGCAGAAATCAGTCAAGTTAAAGTAGAGAAAGAAGCAAAATTTCAGCATCTAGAAGAAGAAGAAGAAGGCCTTTGGAGCATGGAATTTGATGGAGATGTTGGTAAGGACGGTGCTGGTATAGGAATATGGATTCAGAGCCCTGTTTTCTAGCCTGAAAAGGTTCCTAGTAATGTTAGAGTATGTGCTTACAAATTGGCTTTTTACTGCTCTAAAAATGAAGCAGAGTATGAAGCTTTGATTGTAGGTTTGAATATTTTGAAGAAGATAAATGCAAAGAATATTTCTGTCTATGGACATTCGGAGTCGATAATCAAACAGGTAAAAGGAGAGTACCAAGAAAAGCATTTGTGATTGAGGGCCTACAGAAATGCAGTCCTCGACATCTTGACGATGTTTTCTGAGTACACTTTGACAACAGTACCCCGAATGCAGAATCTTATTGCTGATTCCCTTGCCACTACTGCAAGAAATTTGAAGATTCCAATGAATTCCAGCAACAAATTTGAAATTTATGTCAAACATCGGCCTGTTGTTCCGAATAATTTAAGGTATTGGCAAGTGTTTTGAGATGATAATGAAATCAATGTTTTTTTGCAGAATGAGGGTAAATTCAAGGACACTTCCATAGAGGGTGATTATGAGGTCGATGTTCAAGAAATCGAAGAAAATTAGATGGATGTATTGCAGTTGAAAGACAATGTAATTCCTAGAGGTCTCATACCTTTAGAGGAGCTTTTTGATCAAGATGATGTTGCAGAGAAACTGAGCTTGGTTCCTACTGATAAAGGAGTTGAAGATGTAAATCTTGGAACAGCTAACAAGACTAAGCTTGTGAAGTTATCTAAAGCATTGTCCCCTGAGGTAAAGGAACAATATGTTAAATTATTTTCTAAATTTTCTGATGTGTTTGTGTGGGATTATTCAGATTTGAAGGTGTATGACAAAAATATAATTCGGCATACTATTCCCATCAAGCCAGATCAGAAGCCATTTAGACAGAAGCTGAGAAGGATCAACCCAAATTTGATGCCATCCATTGAAAAAGAGGTAAATAGATTGTACAAGGATGGTATCATTATCCCAATTAGATTTTCTGATTGGATTTCAAATCTGGTCCCGGTACGCAAAAAGACAGGAGAGATAAGGTTGTGCATAGACTTCCGGAATCTGAATAGAGTATCCTTAAAGGATAACTATCCAATTCTAAAGATGGATCATATTCTGCAAAGAGTATTTGGAGCATTGTTTGGTCAATTTAGTGTGTCCTAAATTGCTGCATTTAATTTTTCAATCCGGGATTCGTAAGCTGATGAAGTGCGGCGCACTATATGTGCAAGATAACCTATTTCTTAACTTTTTGTCGTTTTTGGTTTTCTAAGATGAAATGAAATTTAAAGTTTTAAACAAGATGTTTATGTTTTTTCAAGGATATGATATCCTCTGAATTATTTCCAACTTGAAACTTAAAAAAGGAATTTATAAAATATAATGACAAAATGAAAGGAAATGAAATGTGTCAAATCTGCTGAAATGAAAAGATGCTGCTAGTCTAATGAATCAAAACAGTGAGCTAGTGAGCATGAAACCAAACTATTCTTGCTGCTGTCTAAACACAAAATAAATTATGCTGAAAGAAATCCAAAAGTTGCAATAAAGTAAATCTAAATCAATTTACATCAACTTGTCTTCTGATCCCTCATCATTAGTCCAGCTATGATTTTCGGAAGTAACCATAAACAACTTGAGTAACTGATATCTAATTTGCAGAAAGTAAACTAATATCAAACCATACATTTATAATTCAATCCCTCACCATCAGTCCAGCTGTGGCTTTCGGAGGTAACTGAGGATGTCATGCACAATTTAATATATCTAAATTTGCAGAAAGAAAACTAATACCAAACTACACATTTCATAATACAATCCCTCACCATCAGTCCAGTTGTGGCTTTCGGAGGCAACTGAAGATGTTATGAGCAGTTTAATATATCTAAATTTTCAGAAAGAAAAATAATACTAAACTACACATTTGATAATACAATCCCTCACCATCAGTCCAGCTGTGGCTTTCGGAGGCAACTGAAGATGTTATGAGCAGTTTAATATATCTAAATTTAACTACTGAAGCAAATGAGCAAAATTGAATTAAACAAAGCAGTACTGAAATTAAACAGAAACTAAGAAAAACAAATTAGTAGCAGAACAATGTTAATTCCATGTCATTAGTCAAAAAGCTATGAAAATGCCCGGGCTGCCTATCTATAACCTGAAACAAGAACACTGATCAGTGATTAACAACATAAAACATGAAAGACAGAAGTGAAATGGAAAGCATGAAAGTTTATAAACAGAAATGAAGCATATGAAAAATGCAATGTATAAACATGTGAATGGATTATGGTACAATGAGCTTTAAAGAAATGAAATAAGAACTATACACTAATGCACAAAACCTTAGCTGAGCAGGGGCCCTCTACACCAGCCTTGGCAACGATCTTCAAGTACGAATTACGTTGGAAAACAGAGTCTTCTTATATTAAAATGCAGTCATAACAATATGGTAGTATTACGGCACAAAGGCAGCGTAATTACATTACAGAGAAGACTTAATAAAACTAACAGAGACTAATCGAGACTAACTCATATGCGTATGCAAACGCGTTATTTATAACTGAAGGTAATGTAACTGATTTCCTAAAGTTTATGCTAATACAAAACACGTAGACCATTACGTCCACGGATCTAGGATCATGGCCGTGTTGGAAAGTAAATCTATGAGGAGTGGATGCTTGAATTCAGCTATGGATCCATGTACAGATGTCGACTTGTCCTCCGCAACTCAGAAACGGCCATATGAACCTTCACGTGACACGAAACAGAGTCCTGTCACCGTGAGACTCTATGGTTGACTTCCATTTGGACGCCTTTGACCGCAACTTCTTTAGATGAGTTTGCTCGAGCCAATAGGACACGAACCATGTCCACATCATTTCTGACTTGCCCATGTGGCTCGTTTCTCCTGTAGACACCTGTAACATAGAATTTCACAAAATAGCTGCGGAAAGTTGCAGCAGCTGCGGAAAGTGGCAAGATTTCGCAGCTAAATGAACAAAATCTAAATCAAACAGCAGACACAAAAATATAGTTAAAAACCATGTTAGATGCTCTTTTGCAATTGATATACAATGATATTGACAATTTGGGAGGTTCAGGTGGGTGAAAAAGGTATAGAAAAGTGTATGGAAAAGATGCAGATTTGAGACTCAACATACCCCCACTGTGAAGGTGTTGCATGTCCTCATGCAACCAAAATTTTGATATTCCTTCCTTAGTTCATATGCCTTGACACTTCAGCCAGCACGTCTAATCCTCTCCTCCTCTTCCTTGGTGCTGCCAACATTCTGGGTTTCTTCATTAAGCACCTAAATTTGATATTAACCAATGCTCTGCTTAACTTCTGGCATTTCCTTTTCAATTTCTTGTTCTTCTTCTGCCATATTCCCAGATGTAGCATGGTATTATCATGAATGATTTTGTCCAATTTACCTTGTTCCTTCAATGTCTCATTTTCATTTTTGATGTGTCTATTTAAAAGCTCTAGCTCAAAGACTTCCTATTTTAGTGATTGGACTAAATCATCTTGTACTGTGTGAGGCTGGATGGACGAAGTACTGGGACCTGTAGCTGCTTTTTCCAAAGATTCTATATAATCATATACTTCCTGCTACTTGGGGTCTATTTCAGGTGTCATTTTTATTGGGCTGTCCCCAAAATGCCGTGAAGGAGAGTTATCTTCAAAATCTGGCTCAGAAGGGCTCACATCAATATCTTGCTGAGAATGGGATGGAGTATGTTCAATGTCTGATTGGGAATGAAATGAACCAGGTTCACTAACTGACTGAGATGGACTATGGTCAGCTGGGGACTGTTCAGATGTTTCCTCTCCCAAATCAATGAAATGAGGACCCTTCATTTGCGTTTTTCTCAATTTCCCCTTAAGTCTGCTGCTTCTTCTCACACGCTGTGGTACACTATCCTTTTGTTTTTGTTTTCCTTTCTCTGTCTTCTTGGCCATAGATGACTATTTTTGAAGATAAACTAATCTTTCAGATAACACTTGATGATCTTCTTCTTCGGAAGAAGGGGTTTGATGTATAGCCTCAATAGTTTTTCTCTCTTTTGGTGTTATTGGCTTCTTACCCTTGATTTCTTTCTTCTTCCTCTTTGACAGTCTCTCTTCCCTATCAGTTCTTTCAATTGTAGTAGTAGGAGTATTTTTAATTTCATCAATTGTTCTTTTTCTCCTACTTCTTCTTGCTGTGCTACCTTCAGGAATTTCTTCAGTAGGAGTAATTTGGGTTTCATCATTTATTCTTTTTCTTCTACTCCTTCTTGTTGTACTACCTTCAGGAATTTCCTGAGGTTCCTCAAAGAAATTTCTAACCAGAAATTGTTCCCATGTGTCTTTCTTTTCCTTTAATTCCTTTTCAATCAAAATTTTTACAAGGCCGTGATGATATAGATGTGGTTCTACATCTCCTAAATGTTTTTGAACAGTCACGGACATTTTCTTCAAACTATTGAATAGAAAATATGGGAGATTGAGAGTTTGATTATCTAGAAAATTCATCAGTAACCTGGTATGGTAGATATACATGGACCCAAAATGGCCTTCACATGTAATAAATTTCTGAACAACTAGCAGCAAAGTAGCCCATTCCTATTTCAATGCATGCACAAGAATTCCTCTTTTAAAAACAGTTATGTCCATACCTTGGTTTCATAAAATTGTTCTCCAGGCTTCATCACTGATGCTTTTATTCTTAAACCAACACTCACCCTCCTGAAGAAGTTCCGTGGCAGATGCTATAGATGCGTCATTGACCGCAAACTTAAGGTCTCCAATCTCTGCTTCCAAGCCATTAAACAACCTTGCGAATGATTTTGTGACTTCTTTATGATAACCTCTGAATTTCTGGATAAACCGCAGCCAATTTTCTTTCTTCAATATATCCTTTATTTGCGGATATCCCTCTATGAACTTAGGTCCTTCCGGTTCTGCTCTTAGTAATTTACCCATTTTTTTCTTTCTGCTCTTCACAAATTTGCCTGCGTGAGGGTTCAAATGGAAATAGAATGGCTGAATGCACAGAGATAAGCGCAATGACTGTGGGTAAATATCAGAGAATGGGAATGAGCACAATGAACGAAATGGAGTGAGACAGAACAGAGTGGGGTTTCGTAAGCACGGCAGAGACACGACAGAGAGATTAACAGAGTATAACACATCCGGCAGCATTTTTAATTTTGGTGGCTGCACAATAAATATGAGCACGTTTCAACAACGGTTATGGATTTATGCGGCTGTAAGAGTCCGTGGTCAAATCAAATACGTCTCATTGTCACCGGTGGAATATTGGAACATGAGTGAAGATCGGGGGTTTAATGATGGAACCGTTTGAGAATGAATGCGAGAGGATGATATGGAGATCGTGAAAGGTTACGGAATTGTCAATATAATCGTTGCACATAATGGATAGAGCTTATGGTTCAGAACTATATAAAAATGTGTTTTTCAATGCTATTTGAAATAAATTTTATTCATACCTTTGGAATCTTTGCCTTTTCCCTTGGTCTTCAACTAGTTGCTCTTTATTGGTGTCTTGAATGCTCCAGGTCTTCATTTTTTATCCTCTCATCTGCATTTTATTTCATGATTATGGAAATAACATCTGACTGTACATTCTTTTGAAAACAGAGTAGTAGCTGCGGAATCTGCTTCTGGCTGCGGAAACTGGAGTCAGCTGCGGAAACAGATGTCAGCTACGGAAACTGACACAGCTATTACTTGGATGAATGGAGATGAACAGATGACAAATGACCAGATGGAAATGGTCATGAAAAAGATTTTTATTGAGGAAATGGAATGAAATGGATAAAATGAAGTGAAATGAAATGAAATGAAATGGAATGAAGTGGAATGGAATGGAGTGAATGATCACAAAATTTGTGAAATGAAAGAGAGATTTTTTTTTTTGGAAAATATAGAGTGTCAGGTGTTCCTGATGTTCACCCTATATTTTCTATATAAGACTGCCAATCAGTGATTGGTTTTCAAGTTTATACCATTTTATTTTTTTATTTATTTTTTAACTGAAAAGAAAAAAAGCTAGGCTGGTGGAGAAGAAGAATTCTTCTGTACCAGCCTGATTGCAGAAATTTCTTGAAACATTTTGACAAAATCCTCTTTTGAGAGTGGCTTATGATAAACTTTCAATCTATGGCCATTCACAATAAGAGGAGTTTGAAACTCATCAATAGTCTTGATTCTTACCGCTCCATTTCTAAAGATCTTGTCAATCTCATATGGCCCAAGCCAATGAGTCTGAAATTTTCCTTGAAAATATTTAAACTTGGAATCAAATAACAATGCCCAATCTCCTTCTTGAAACTTCTTCTCTTTGATGTACTTGTCATGCCATTTAGCTCTTTGATATTGAACTAGATCAGTTCTTAAAATTGCTTCTTGTCTGATCTCATCTAGCTCATTCAACTTCTCCATTCTATGCTTTTGGGCTTCTGATAAGTCCATCCCCAACTGAACTGCTATCTTGAAGGTCTTGATTTGGAACTCAATAGGGAGCAAGACTTCTTTCCCATAAACAAGTTCATAGGGAGAATGTCCTGTTGTATTCCTCCATGTAGTTCTGTAGGCCCACAAGGCTTCTGGAAGCCTTTCTGCCCAATCTGTTCTATGTAGATGAACAGTTTTGGTGATGATACTTTCAAGAACTTTGTTTGTGGACTCCACTTGACCATTTTCTTGTGGATGGTAAGGAGTAGATCTTATGTGCTTGATTTTGTATTCTTCCATCAACTTTTCCACCAAATTGGATGTGAATTGGCTCCCCTGATCTGTCACAATTTCTCTTGGAACACCAAAGCGAGTAAAAATATCCTCATAAAGAAAATGAACAACCGAATTTTCAGTAGCAGATACTAATGCTTTAGCTTCTACCCATTTAGTAACATAATCAGTGCAAACCAATATATACTTCTTTTGCTTAGATGGTGGATTAATAGGTCCAATGAAATCTAAAGCCCATTTTTCAAAGGGTTCAATGAGTACCTGTTTTTGCAATGGAATTTCATTTGAAAGGGTAGGTTTCCCTACTCTTTGGCAGCTGTCACACCTTTTGACATATTGTTTTTCATCTTTGAAGAGGGAAGGCCAATAATATCCTAAAGAGAGGATTTTATAGGCCGTCCTTTTGTCTGCAAAGTGTCCGCCGCATGGTTCATCATGACATGCCTTAAGAATATCCGGCATTTCATCTTCCCTGACACATCTTCTGATCACAAGATCTGGCCCTGTTTTAAACAATTCGTTAGAAATCCATGAATATTTTGAACTCTCCTGAATAATTTTTCGTTTTTCACTTGGAAATAAATGTGAAGGTAGTTTCCCTGTAACCAAATAGTTAGCAATATCTGCATACCAAGGAGTCTTAATAGTTACCGCAAACAAGTATTCATCAGGAAACTTATCCTCTACAGGAGAATCTTCTTTAGTATTCTGAATCCTAGACAAGAAATCAGCTACTGTATTTTGTTTTCCTGGTCTATCCAACACAGTAATATTGAATTATTGCAAAAGTAAGAGCCATCTTGTCACTCTGCCATTAGTAACAGGTTTGTTCATTAAATATCTAATTGCAGAATGGTCAGTATGAATAAAAGTTTCATAGCCTGTTATGTAATGTCTAAACTTATTAATTGCATGAACAACAGCTAAGAACCCTTTTTCAGTCACAGTATAGTTCAACTCTGTGGGAGTCAAATTTTTACCGGTGTAATAAATGGCATAAGGAATTAAATCTTTTTGACCCAACACAGCTCCAAGAGCTGTATCTGAAGCATCTGTAGAAATATGGAAAGGAAGTTTCCAATTTGGTCCTCTCAAGATGGGTGCTTCAGATATTCTTGTTTTCAAAGTTTCAAAAGCTGATTGACAATCAGGATCCCATTTAAATTCACAGTCTTTTGTAAGCAATTTGAAGAGTGGAGATGCTATTTTAGTGAAGTTTTCTATAAATCTTCTATAGTAACCAGTAAATCCTAGAAAACTTCTAACATCTCTTTGACAAATTGGAATAGGCAACTTGGAGATGACTTCAACTTTTGATCTATCAACCTTAATTCCATCTCCTGAAATATGATGTCCTAAAACAATCCCTTCAATAAACATCATAAAGCATTTTTCATGGCTTAATGAAAGGTTTGTTTCTTTACATCTTATGAGAACTTTTTCCAAATTTTCTAATGCCTCTTCAAATGAATAACCATAAACTGTAAAATCATCCATATAAACCTCTACACAATCATGGATTAGATCAGAAAAAATTCCTAGTACTGCTCTTTGGAATGTTGCTGGTGCATTACATAACCCAAAAGGAAGCACTCGGTAGGCAAAATTTCCCCATGGAAAAGTAAATGTGGTCTTATCTTGATCTTCAGGTGCTACCTGAATTTGATTATAGCCACTAAAACCATCCAAAAATGAAAAGTACTTTTTACCTGCTAATGTATCTAATACCTGATCGATAAAAGGCAAAGGAAAGGGATCCTTCAAAGTTGCTTTGTTCAATTCCCTGTAATCAATGCATACCCTCCATTTACCATTCTTTTTAGGTACTATAACCAAAGGAGAAACCCATCGGCTATCTGAAATTGGATAAATGAAGTTTACATTGAGTAATTTTTGGAGCTCTTCTTTCACTATCTCCCTAAGATTTGGATTCATCCTTCTTGGAGGTTGTCTGATTGGTCTACTGTTTTCCTCAATATAGATATGATGGATGCAAGTCTTAGGATCAATACCTTTCATGTCAGTATACTCCCATGCAAATGCAGTAGAATGTTTTTGCAATATTTTGGTTAGTTCTTCTTGTTGTGACTTTTCAAAATGTTTGTTGATATTCAGTGTTTTTCCTGGAAAAATATCAATAGTAGAACTACCCAACTCTTCCATAGAGTAAAGAGACATTTGTCTTGATGATAAATATTCTATGTCAGATTCCAACTGAAATTGTGTGGGGTCATATTCTGAAGATGTCTCAAAATTTTCTAATGTGTTCAGAATTTGACTATCCTCACCGATTTCAGAAATGGTAAAGACAGGTTGTATAATGTCCTCATCATCGACCCATTCATTGTCTCCTACTTCTGTGATTGCTCTTGCTGGAGGATACAAATTGAATTTCTTTGTCGAATTACCATTAGAAATGTACATGTCCCTAGATCTACAACTAATAAAAGCATCAGCTGTGGCTAGCCAAGGTCTTCCTAAGATAAGTGGGTGCCCTCCTAGATTACTTTTGGGAGTCAAAATCATAAAATCTACCGGATATTCCCAAGAATCTAAGGAGACTGAAATATCTTCTAATACACCATCTGGTTTAATAATGGATCGATCTGCAAGTTGCAGTAAAGTAGGTGTAAAAATAAGGTTAGGAAGTTTTAGCTGGTCCATAGTCTGTCTACTCATAATGTTGATAGCAACCCCTAAGTCAATCAATGTGTTTGGAATTTCTATCCCATTTATATGTGTCTTGACAATTGGACTTCCTGGATCTACATACTTCTGCATGGTAATTTTTCCCATCATAATATATGCAATCTTTCCTACCAGGTGGATTCTTCTTGTGTCTTTTAGTTTCCTTCCTGGTCTTTTGAAACTCAACTCCTTTATGGTTTTTGCTAGAATAGGAATCTCTCAAATGGCTTGTAGCAAGGGAATCTTGATACAAACATTCTTCAATTCATCTAGAAAGTCATAGTTAGGCAACAAAATTTTTTTTTCCACCCCCTTGTCAATTTGTAGTCTTTCAGGAAAAGGAGGTGTAGATGAAGATGTTGGTTGCTCAACTATAGGAGTTGTAGGTGTTAACTTTTCTTTTTATTTTTGCATGCTTGGATTTTGAAGAGATGCTTCCTCAGAACCTTTATTGACTTCAAGAGAATCCTCCTCAGAGGTATCTTGCTCTTGAATATCTATAGAAGGTTTTTCTAAAACTCTACCAGATCTGAGTTGTACATCATTGAGAGGAACAATCATATAGGTAGGAAATTGTTGTCCTTCTACCATGTAAGTATTCTGAGGATTCTTATTGTTAGGATTTGGCAATGGCTGAGCTGGAAGTTGACTTGTCTTTTGTTGGTATGGGAGCATGAGTTGAGGATTTGAATTTTGTTGAGAAGGTTTTTGTTGTGGAAATGGCAATGAAAGTTGTGGATTTGGGTTTGGAAGTTGTGGAGCTTGTTGATTTTGAAAAGATGGAGGATATTGATAAAATTGAGCAAATCTCCCATAAGGATTTTGCATCCCTTGTACCCATGGTTGATATGGATTCTCATGTTGGGGCCAAGGTTGTTGCCAAGGATTCCAACTTGGTGGGGTTTGAAAATTTATAGGGTTGTTAAACCCTTGAGTTTGTTGTCCCTGCCAAGGTCTCCTTGCGACAAAACAGAGAGATTCTACTGAATTTGGGTCTTCTTGAAAGACAACTTTGAGTCCAAGAATTGAAGGACAATCCTTGATCTCATGATTCTTTGAGCAAATCATACATGTTTCTACAACTTTTGCATCCAAGGGACATTCCCTTAAAGCATGTTTCTTCCTACATTTTGGACAAAAGATGGCTAAAGCGTCTGTTTCTGCTTTTTGCTTGTTTTGGATTTTAAGGGTGTCTAGTTGTTCACTAAGGCTCCCTAAGATATCAGTTTTGAACTCATCAAGCATATTACCAATCTCTGCCCTACTTACTGATCCAGTTGCATATTTGTTAGCCCTAATAAAAGAAGGATCCCTAGGCCCTTTTCCTGTTTTAGATTTTCCCCTTGAGAGATGAACACATAGTTCTGTTATATCACGAAGTGGAAGTTGAGAAATGTCTCCTTTCCCCATCATGTTTAAAATATCTATCCATTCATTTCTAATGGCTTTTAATATGAGGGCTTTCAAGGTTTCATCATCTAAGTTGCTCATCTTTGCTCTTTTCAAGTTATATTGAAATCTTTCAAGTAAGTCTTCCAAATTTTCATCTTCTTTTTGCATCATTTTGAATACCTCATCCTTGTGATTGGTGGGCATACAATAGTCCAAGTATCTATCCAAAAATGTTTGTTTCATATCATTCCAGGTCCTAATAGATTGAGTGGCTAATCCCATGAACCATTTCAAAGCAGATCCCTTCAATGTTGAAGGAAACAGTTTGAGTTTTTGAGAGTCTTCCATATAGTCATAGGTTCGGCACACGACACTCAAACAGAAATGTTTCGGGATCCTCACTTCGCAATCCATAAAATTTAGGGAGAACAGATGGTGATATATTTTTCATTGTTGCATGATTTTCCTCATCAACTATAGGGAATCCAAACAAATTGTCTCCTTCCCTATTTCTACCATTATTTCCTTCACCATTGTTGTCTCCATTGTTTCCTCCTCTTCTACCTCTACCTCTACCTCCATCTATTACTTCCTCCGCCATGATAGTTTCTTTAGAGTCCTTAAAGTCCTCTAGTTTTTCTACCAAGGGAGAATGAGAGAGAGTCTCTTTGTTTTCTAAATGGGATTTAGTAGGTGGTATAGGAGAATCCTCTAATTCAGCTGCTCCTTGGGTTCCAAAAATCTCAAGGCTAGGGGTAGATGGTGGTGAATCTGGTCTATGCCTTGAAGAAGATGGAGTTGTGAAAATCGAACTCTTGGCTTTAGCTATAAACCTTCCCCTAGAATCTCTTTCTCTATGCATGTCATTTTTTATTTTATATTTTTTTTATTTTTCAAAAAGTTGGGCTAATAATCCTCTTTCTGATCTTCCAGATCACACTAGGTGCAAGAAGAGAGCATACTTAAGAAATTACTAAACCAATAACTCTCTTTTCTGATCCTCCAGATCACACTAGGTGCAAGAGGAGAGCATACTTCAAGAAGTTATCAAGTTTCCCTTCTTTTATGATTTTATGTTTTTTTTTTAAGAAATTGGCTACCTAGTTACACTTCCCCGGCAACGGCGCCAAAATGTTTGGTCAATTTAGTGTGTCCTAAATTGCTGCATTTAATTTGTCAATCCGGGATTCGTAAGCTGATGAAGTGCGGCGCACTATATGTGCAAGATAACCTATTTCTTAACTTTTTTTCGTTTTTGGTTTTCTAAGATGAAATGGAAATTCTAAAATGAAAACAAGTATGGTTATGTTTTTTCAAGGAAATGATATCCTCTATAATGATTTACCAACTTGAAACTTAAAAAGGAATTTGAAAATTACAATGAAAAAACTTGAAAGGAAATGAAAATGTGCTGCTGAAATGAAAAGATGCTGCTAGTCTAATGAATCAAAACAGTGAGCTAGTGAGCATGAAACCAAACTATTCTTGCTGCTGTCTAAACACAAAATAAATTATGCTGAAAGAAATCCAAAAGTTGCAATAAAGTAAATCTAAATCAATTTACATCAACTTGTCTTCCGATCCCTCATCATTAGTCCAGCTATGATTTTCGGAAGTAACCATAAACAACTTGAGTAACTGATATCTAACTTGCAGAAAGTAAACTAATATCAAACCATACATTTATAATTCAATCCCTCACCATCAGTCCAGCTGTGGCTTTCGGAGGTAACTGAAGATGTCATGCACAATTTAATATATCTAAATTTGCAGAAAGGAAACTAATACCAAACTACACATTTCATAATACAATCCCTCACCATCAGTCCAGTTGTGGCTTTCGGAGGCAACTGAAGATGTTATGAGCAGTTCAATATATCTAAATTTGCAGAAAGAAAACTAATACTAAACTACACATTTCATAATACAATCCCTCACCATCAGTCCAGCTGTGGCTTTCGGAGGCAACTGAAGATGTTATGAGAAGTTTAATATATCTAAATTTAACTACTGAAGCAAATAAACAAAACTGAATTAAACAAGGCAGTACTGAAATTAAACAGAAACTAAGAAAAACAAATTAGCAGCAGAACAATGTTAATTCCATGTCATTAGTCAAAAAGCTATGAAAATTCCCGGGCTTCCTATCTATAACCTGAAACAAGAACACTGATCAGTGATTAACAACATAAAACATGAAAGACAGAAGTGAAATGGAAAACATGAAAGTTTATAAACAGAAATGAAGCATATGTATCATGAAAAATGCAATGTATAAACATGTGAATGGATTATGGCACAATGAACTTTAAAGAAATAAAACAAAAACTATACACTAATGCACAAAACCTCAGCTGAGCAGGGGCCCTCTACACCAGCCTTGGCAACAATCTTCAAGTACGAATTACGTTGGAAAACAGAGTCTTCTTATATTAAAATGCAGTCATAACAGTATGGTAGTATTACGGCACAAAGGCAGCGTAATTACATTACAGAGCAGACTAATAAAAGATAACAGAGACTAACATCGACTAACTCTATATGCGTATGCAAACGCATTATATATAACAAAAGGTAATGTAACTGATTTCCTAAAGTTTATGCTAATACAAAACACGTAGACCATTACGTCCACGAATCTAGGATCATGGCCGTGTTGGAAAGTAAATCTATGAGGAGTGGATGCTTGAATTCGGCTATGGAGCCATGTACAGATGTCGACTTGTCCTCCGCAACTCAGAAACGGCCATATGAACCTTCACGTGACACGAAACAGAGTCCTGTCACCGTGAGACTCTATAGTTGACTTCCATGTGGACGCCTTTGACCGCGGCTTCTTTAGATGAGTTTGCTCGAGCCAATAGGACACGAACCATGTCCACATCATTTCTGACTTGCCCATGTGGCTCGTTTCTCCTGTAGACACCTGTAACATAGAGTTTCACAAAATGGCTGCGGAAAGTTGCAGCAAATGCGGAAAGTGGCAAGATTTCACAGCTAAATGAACAAAATCTAAATCAAACAGAAGACACAAAAATATAGTTAAAAACCATGTTAGATGCTCTTTTTCAATTGATATACAATGATATTGACAACTTGGGAGGTTCATGTGAGTGAAAAAGGTATAGAAAAGTGTATGGAAAAGATGCAGAATTGAGACTCAACAAGCATCAAGGATGTCACTACTCGATGGTTACTGAAGCTATAATCAGATCTTGGTGCATGAAAAAGATCAAGAAAAAACTACCTTCACAACACCTTGGGGAGCTTTCCAGTATGCGAAAATGCCATTTGTTCTGAAGAATGCTGGAGCCACTTTCCAGCGAGTAATGGAAATTTCTTTTGCCAATGAAAAGGATGTTTTTCTGGTTGTTTATTTGGATGATATGATAGTGTTTTCTAGTTCTGATGATGAACATTTGCACCACTTGAGGATTGAATTTCAGCGATGCAAAGAGTTTGGGATTTCTCTCAATCCGAAGAAAAGTCTGTTTGGCATGGATGAAGGCAAACTGCTGGGGCATATCATCTCTAAAGATGGTATCCACATTGATCCTTCAAGAGTGGAGGCAATTCAGCACATAGACCTCCCACGTAACAGGAAGGAGATTCAGGTATTTAATGGTAAGATGAAATTCTTGCACATATTTATACCCAATTTGGCTGAACATTTAAGAGAAATGACTAATATGTTGAAAAAGGGTAGCACTGTCAAATGGAGTGAGGATGTTGTCAAGTCATTTAATTTGGTAAATTTTTCTCTATCCAATGCCCCAGTCTTGATTAGTCCTGACTATACTCAATATTTCATTATATTTTCATTTGCATCGGAGCATACCATGGTTGCGGTATTGATGCAAAAGAGAGATAAGATTGAAAAGCCGATTTCCTTTTTCAATAGGACAATTCGAGATGCTTCCTTGCGGTATAATATCATTAAGAAACAAGAATTGGCTCTTATAAAAGCGTTGAAGGATTTTAGAGTATACATTCTGCATTCACATACTATAGCATATGTTCCTAATGCAACAGTGAAAGATGTCTTGATGCAAACTGATCCGGAGGGAAGAAGAGGTAAGTGGATAGAAACAATGTTGGAATATGATTTGGAGATTAAACCCACAAAGTTTATCAAAGGACAGGGTTTAGAAAAAGTAATGGCCCAATCAAACCTATGTTCCCTGGACATAAACCTCATAGTAGCAATGTCCGAGGATGAGGATGATGGTTCGCTTGTTCTGTTTTTAGACATTTTTCTCCAATCCCCATGGTATTCATACATATTTTATGTTATTTAACATCTTTCACCGCCTCCCGAGATGTCTAGAAGCAAAGGTATATCACTAAAACTTTATTCTGCTAAATTATGTATTTTAAACAGTGCTCTTTATTGGAAAGATCGAGGAGGTGTTCTACTTAATTTTTTGGTTGAAGATGAGGCTCAACAGGTGATGCATGACTTTCACAAAGGTGATTGTGGTGGTCATTTGTTTTGGAAAATGACAGTTAACAAATTGTTGAGAGCAGGATATTATTGGCCCACTTTGTTTTCAGGTTTGTATAAAACAGTGATGAGCTGCCATGAGTGTCAAGTTTTCCAAGGGAAAAGGAAACTGCTTCCCCTTCCGTTGAAACCAATTTCAGTAAATGCTCCTTTTTAGCAGCGGGGACTCGATTTCATAGGGGAAACCAATCCCGCATCATCAGCACAGCATCGATGGATCTTGACAGGTATCGATTACTTCACCAAATGGATCGAGGCCATTCCATCAAGGTAGGCCACTGATATGGTAATCATTCAATTTTTAGAATCAAATATCTTGTCTCGTTTTGGTTTCCCTCACAAAATCATAATAGATAATGAAACAACGTTTAGATCTAAAAATATGGTCGAATTCTGTGACAAATACAATATTTTGTTGGGCCATTCGACAGTATACTACCCACAAGGCAACGGACTTGCAGAATCATCAAATAAATCTCTGATCAACATCATTAAGAAAATGCTGGAAGCGAATAAGAGGAATTGGCATTGAAAGCTCATCAACGCATTATGGGAAGATAGAGTCAGCAGCAAAAAATCCATAGGTATGTCACCATTTTAATTAGTTTATGGTACTGATGTTGTTTTTCCTACATCACTTACAGTTCCGGTCATGAGACTATTGCAAGAGGTTGGCAGTGAAGAAGACGATAATCAGCGAAGGATCAACCAAATGATCCACCTTCAGCAAACAAGGGAGGAAGTCTCTCAGAACACTATTCAGTTGCAGGAAAAGATAAAGAAAATCTACGACTGTAAAACAAAAGCAGAGAAATTTCAGTTGGAAGATGTGGTGTTGAGATGGGATGCATGAAATGAGGACAAGGGGAAGCATTGTAAGTTCGAAAACCTGTGGAAAGGACCATATAAGATTTCAACGTACAGGGGACAGAACGCCTTTCTGCTCACAAATATGGATGGCCAAGATTGCCGTGGAGGGCCAATGAATGGTAGGCTTTTGAAGCACTACCACTTCTGAGAGAATGGATTCAAAATTATGTCATAACCATTGTATATACCATGCCATTGTTGGTCAGATTTCAAGTACACAGTCATTGAAGTTTGGGGCCCGAAGTGAAGGCTATAAAACTTGAATGATATGTGTAAGGTTTGCTGGTTTTCATTTAAGTTTTCAGTCATAGTTTGAGTCAGGGTCAGTCTGCATTTTGTCAGTTTTTAGTATTTTGACCATATTTTCCCAATAGATAAGGCTACTTGGTCTACAGTGTTCTTGGCACCTCCAAGGAGCTACCATCCCCATTGGAGCCAATGTTAGTGTCAGTCTTGTCATACTGCCATCAGTGATCAAATTTACTCTTTTGCATTTTCATAGTAGGAGTCACATACCATAAATTTTCATCATTCCATTAGGTCATGGATTCATTGATGGTAGTGGTCTTTCATCAGTTATCCCTCATGTAGAAACTTGCTGATTTTCCTCTTTATGGTCTTTAGTTATGATTCAATTTCACTCCACAAATCATGTTATTAGGTCATAGGGTTGGTCTCATTAGGTTCTAGGGTCCCATTAGGGTCAGGTTAATGATTCAAGTGTCAATAAATATCAGCAAGGTCATGAGGAGGTCAAATAAACTCAAAGGCATAGTATCTGGAAAAATCAAAAAGTTGTTCTATTAAGCTTGATGTAATTTTCACCTCAAAACATGTTTTGAGGTGAAAAACATAGTACTTTGCTTTTATTATCATTTCTTATCTAATTTTATGTCTTCATATGTAATAAGTTGAGCTTCAGAAGCTGCCATCTCTACAAAGCCACCACCCTGATCTTCAAAGGTGTTTTCCATAGTATTTTTAGTGAAAAATCATGTTCTAAGTATGTCCATTAGATAGAGCCCAGAAAGAGCTTTCCAACGATATATTATACTCTCAAAACTGATTCCTGGATTTGAAGATATGCCTAAGTGAATAAACGCTCCCAGAAGCCTAACCTTACTCGTTTTCTCATTTGTCCCTTAAAATTTATAACTTCTACCTTTCATATAATTTAAAATTTTTCTTCCGATCTGATCCCACCCCCTTTCTTCCGATCCGATCGCAACTCCATTTCCACCGATCCGATCGCATCATCCCAATTTCCCTCCTCTGATCCGATCACATCGAAAACTTTGCAGCATTCCCAACTTTATCCCCGCTCCACTTCCCCTTCGATTTGCGTTTGCGATTCTCCCTAGTCCCACCATAAATATTTCTTCCCATTCATAATAAAAAGGGTTTTCCCTTTGTAAAAGGTGATATTTATATTATTATAGTTTTAAAATATTTCTTAAGTCCCTCATCGCATCAGCCCGTCGCAAAAGTTTTATGTCATAGTTCCCTCCCTTCCGTTTTGCAGATGTGATTGAGTTTTCCCGACACTTCCGATCGCTCCATCACAATCGCATATCGCAATTCCCTTCACTATGTGTTAAACCCACTCCCCTTTTCGATTTCAATTGCGATTCCCATGGGTCCCACCTTAAAAACCTTTCCGCCTTGTTCCAAAGAAAAAAGGGGTTTTCATTTGTAAAAGCGCAAAGCTTATTTTAATTTGTTTTAAAGGGATTTCCCCATTACTCCTTCGGCTTATCCTTTACCCCCATCGCATTTCTTCCAATCGCATCGCAAGTTTTATTGCGTTGTTCCAATGCACCCTCCCACTACGATTCCTGATTTTTTATTGCGATCTCCCCATAAAGATTCATTTCCCCCTATACACTATCGCATCACAAACTTCCAATCGCATTGTTCCATTACCCTTTCCCCCTTCCGATTTCAATTTGCGATTGCGATCTGCGATCGCGATTTGGGCCCACCATCCTTTCATTTGCTCTTTTTCACCCAAAAAGGGACTTTTCTTCATTGAAACGAAAAATATGGATTTCAGTGGTTTCAAAGGCATTATTCTTCGAGAGTTGGTTTTGCTTCAAGCAGTGAAGATAGAGATAATGGTCAAAGGCCATGAACTAATTGTGAACCAGAGACATCTACAGCAGCGATGAAAAAGGGATCTGTTCTTCAGATTTCCTAGTTTCATTCGTTGTGTATAACAGCGAATCGTCAAGATGGTCAAAATGTTTGGCTACTCCTTCTCTTCGGGGGAAGATTGTTGGTATTTTCCTATATTCAGATTTTAGTTTCTGGGCTGTTGAAACAACCCCTCCTTCTGTGGACCTACTCCCCTCAAATTCTATCTATTTAATGTAATTTTTGAGTCATTTGTAGGGGGGAATAAAGTAAGGAATAAGTTGGAAATCACTGAGGACGCTCTGCGCTCCATTTGTAACAGTTTGGCAAGGAATTAATAAAGAAATGCAACACTGATTTGTGGGATCCCTGCGGTATGGATTTTAGCACTATTATTTCCTTTGTGTTCATCTGTTAATTGTTATGTTTTCCATTCATTCATTCATATCTCTGGTTGAATTCTTTCAAGATATATAGGTAGAATCCATTGTATAATGCTCTACCTTGGGAAATCATTCAATACTCTATGTTTTCTGTTGTTTGAAAAGGATCCATCTCCTATGCCATTTTCAGCTTTTCACCAGTCGTACACATTCCATCATTATTTAAACTAAATTGTTAAAATCCCTACCTATCTTTCCCCAAAGAATACCCTACATCTCTGATTTAATTCCCCAGATTCAAACTGCCCAACCCCATCTGATCCATGCAACCCTGAAAATTTTATAAAAACATTCCATGTTTATTATACCTAGCCTAAAAAGAGTTTGCAATTATACTTCATTGAATATTTTTTAGGGAGAGAGCCCTCTCCTGACCTTGTAGGGCTAGCTACAAGGCTGAGCGTGGTTTGAAGGTTACCCTGATTTGCCTTCTTTCAGCCTGAGGTTCAAATTAGGTGCTAATAGAACATCTATTATGTGGCTTGGGTTATCTATTCACCCACCGATTAGTTAGATTCTATTCATGGGATATGCCTTGTTCAAACAATGAAAAATATTGTAGAATATAGCGCAATCATTGAGTTATTATCTGATGCCATTACATTTGGTATTCAATGTTTGATCATTAGGTTATATTCACAACTCATTGTATTACATTTAAACATAGTTTATGCTATTGTAAATCGAGTGTTGGTAACATTATTTTTGAAGGTTCGTCTCTTGGAATGAGAATTTGATTATATCGAATATCAACATATTTCAAGAAATTTAAACACATTGGCTAATGCATTAGCTAATCAAGTTTTAAATAGACATCTGTAACATTAAAAAAGTAAATAAAAACAAAATTCAATCCATGTCGAACAAGATACTCAGAGAACCAACGTATTAATATCATTAGGATAGATAAGTTTGTGTCCAAAAATATTACATCGTCTGTGATCATAGGTTCAAACACCCTATCATCTAAAAGATATTGATACAAAAAAAAATGTCGATCTACATTGAAAATCATCTATTCATGATGATGTTCATGATAACAAACTATGGCATGCACCACCTTGTGCATATCTCCTGAGTGGACTTGGAACACTAGTCACGTGTCTCTAGAGCCTGAGAGGGATATAATTGGTTCCTGTCTTAGGAATATCAATTGTCAACCTATCAAAGTTGGGCTCCATCTCTGCCAGGATCTCTACTGCATCATCCTGTGGGGGTGCTATGGGTTGTGCCTCTTTCCTATTAAAGAAATGAAGTGCTGATGGTAGTGTCAGACCGACATCTACATTTAAAAAAAATTTCAGTATTGGACGATAAAAAAATCAAATAAAAATTAGATTGAAAAATTCAAAATGATTCACTAACCTATCTCATTTCACTCTGCCCTTGGTGGTAATGGTGTTTCAGGATCACCTCTATATTCCATTCTCGCATAAGGAAAATATTTAATATTGAAGATCTGGTTCCTCAGCCATGAGGAATAAGACGGAGTGAACCGAACCATTGGACCACTCTCGCCACCATGGCTAGCCATCAGTGCTACCTATCAAACCATCCAAGGTTCTTGAGGACTTCCATGATCCACTGGAGTCAGTTGGGGCACAAGGAGTGGGCTCCTCTCTAGAGAAAATGAGATAAGAATGACACCATATCCGAAGTTTTTCAACTTCCCATTTTTTTCTCTAGTCAGTTGGCCCTTCATATTGGCCAATACTCCTTAACTCCAATTGAATACTATCCCTCTAAAACTCTCAACTACATTTTTCATTTGTGCTTTGGCAGCCACATTAGGATATGCACTCCCGCATAACTTGGTAAATGTTAATGCTATGATTTTAAGTTCCAGTGGCAAGATGGTTTTGATGTCTATGCGACCGTCCTTTAGCTCTTAATTATTGCTACAATATTGAGCCTTATAGATAGCAGTGGGAAGACCTCTTTGTATAGTCTCAAATAAGGAAATGTCTCTCCCTCTCTGAGGTAAATCCGATGAGGAAGTATATGTCTTCCAGCTTAATCTCAAGCCCATGGTCATCGATTATGAAACATTGATCTTGCACGTCCCATACATTCACAAGCCAAGTCATCAGCTCAAATTGTGCCTTCATGCCCTAAATTTCCCATAATTTGTATAAGCCACAGTTTTTTAATGCACGCATGGTTGTTGGATCATTTATGGCTTCATTATCCAAGAGCTCATTTTCTCATTCCCGCCATTCCAACATGATTAAAGACCTACAAATCAACAAATTTAACATTAGAAATCAGTTGGAGGAAAATTGAACCATTTTTTATGGAATAATTTAGGTTTTTCAAAATCTCATGGCGCCTGCGCAAGTTCTATGTATACACAGTGCGTTTGTCTGCACACCTCCTACATAGAACTCACGACGGCCTGATGATTTTTCTTTTAAAAAATCGTCGGGGTGCACGATTTTCACACAGAGAAATCGCACACCCCCGAGGGAAGATTTTGAAACATAATTTACTCCTAAAAAAATTCCATGAAAGCTTAGAATAAGAAATGAAATGGATGAAAAAAAAGACAATGATGATGTGGATTACCTGGTTCTGATGGTTCTAAAAATTATTGGTCGGTTCTTTTGATATAAACTATAGAAGTTTTGGCCAAAAGCTATCTCTACACTATTCTGAAAAACAAAAGGTGAAAATGACTTGTTTTAACTCCTTTTTTTAGTTTTTAATGAATTAAACATTACTATTTAATTTATTTTTACTTTCAAAAGGTCAATTTTAAATATTTTTACTTTTTGATAACAAATATTTGTAATCGTTTGAATTTTTGTGTAAGATCCAGGATTTTGGTGAAAAGAATTATTTCGACATCGAGTACACTTTTATCACTTTTTTGGGCTCTGTAAAAATATAAAAAAGTGAAAACATGGAGTCCTCGATTAAGCGCTTTTTATACTCTCGAAACATGAAAATATGGTCGAGTACTTGACTATTTGAACTCGTTAAAGTAAATGAACAGTTGTCCATTTAGTATAAGTTTACCCATTTTTTAAACTGAATTGGAATAATTATGAAAAATGTATATGTTGACTGATTATGGTCAATAGAGTTCTCTCCTGCATTATTTTATCCTTTTTATGGCTTGAGGGACTTAATTTACGAAAAATAACAACCATGGAGTTTACTTATGTTTTTCTTCTGACTCCCTAAAACTGAAAAATGCCGAGTTATTCCTATACTGGACTTGTTAAAATTTTACAGTACAGGACCTGTCGATCACAACAGGAATGAACCACTCCTTCTTAGGGTTCATTTTTAATGCTAATATGGACTCATCTGAAGGATGAGATTACACAAACAAGAAAATTTTATTGTCCTCAAGATTGAAAAAAATAAAGAGGTACTTGCCAATAATGGTGGGGGAAAAAGAGAGAAAAAGAATCCAATTATTGTCCTTATTTTAGAAAGCAACATGTTGCTCTTGAACATGACACTTTGTCAAACTTGTACCTGGGTTGGGAAATCCTTTATATAGTAGTTAATCAAACTAAATTGAAAGTATTCAATTGGTTTCTGGTTATTAGATTTAGGTAAAATGTTGCTAAGCCATCTACAATGTCATTATGTGTTCAAGAGAAAGTTCAATAAACCATTCATTGCAAACTTTTGTCTCCATTTACGTTGATCATCCCTGAGTTAGTCCTTGCAAAATATTTCTTCAAAACTTGATCTAATGGTTTTGTGTCGTAGGCTTTCCTGTGAAGGATCACTTTCTATCGACATCAACTCATTATCTATAAAGTTGATCTAAAATCCTATCAGTACCTTGGGATATGCATGCCCTAATGGAAATTTTCTTGCCTTCGACGATAGGTTTTCATCATTGACCTTCGATCGAATGATCCTATGAGTTTTCAACTGCAAATCATTCATTCACACTTCATAGATTGTGCTGAAGTAATTTGAGAGCCATTGTCATTATTTGTGGTTTCTCTCACACTTGTTAACGGTTCTCATCATCAACCAGTAATCAAGTGGTTTCTACCATGTCCGACTTCAACACAATCAATCGCATGGACATATTCGCACTAGTTCGAGAAGTGGAAATGAATATCCTGGATCTAGTTTCGACCATCCAGGCTGCGAGGATTTTTATTGTTCATGATACAGTAGACTACTTATGACACATGGCTGCATCCATACTGTATCTACTTTTTATGTAATATTGAGACCATATCTATACTAGAACATTTAGTTAGTTTTGATATGAGTATGGGAATGCCCACCTCAGTAATGATATATATTTGCATTGAATGTTTTTACATGTTTTCGACCAATGTCTCCAATCCAATCCTCATAATGATAAAATACTTCACTCTTAAGAATTTGCACTTTAGGGGGCAATTTGTTACATGTCATTTTTTCACCATGACATTTGACTATTAATATGGGTCTATTACCATCCATATTATATTCCATTATAGGTAAAAAAAATTGATGATCCTGAATCAAATCTTGGAAATTGGAGAAAAGGTCTATAAAACCCTTAAAAGTCTGCCTGCACAATTTTACTAGCCTTTCCATGTGCATGCACTGATGATCCTTCCATTAGCTCCGACGAATATTGCATTATTTCCCACTAAAACCTGTGCACCCCCGTGGAAAGAAATTAAAAGGAAAAATTAACTTCTAGAAGCCTAATTGGTCGAATATTCTCCCAACTGGAAGCCTCTGGAGTCGCGACAGTTCTAGCTTTATACCTCTACTCATGGAGCTTATCTCTTTGTCCAAGGAACTCAAATCCCTTCATGAGAGGAATCCATCCCCCTCTTCATGGAGCTGAAACTACCTCCATTTCCCTATAAATTGAGCTCAAGTTTCAGGTTGAAGGGTAGATATCAATGTGATTATAGACTGATCTATATAGTTTCTAAACTGAAGAGAGTTCATAAATTGCATACTTTCTATACTAGTGAGTTGTTGTTGACACACTAAAGATCAAAACTTTGTGCCCATAACTTCATGCTGGAGAGGAAGGCTTATCATACTGAAGGAGAACGATTGCTCAGGACCCCGGGAGAAATTTGTACAACATCAAGGCATCCGGTTGTAATATTTCTCTTTGTAATTTATGATAATACATATGGATCTCTTTTTCTCATTGTTTTGTTTCTATATTTATGTGAATAATGTCAATACTCAGACTCCTTGATCATTAAGTTGGATTAGTAATTTTTTTATTATTATATATTGCAGATTCTTTGATTATTTGTCCTGGCTTTGTTTGCATGTTCTACTCATTGGAGAACTACTTTGGAGTGACGGGAAAAAGGGATACATTAGACGTTTGGATTTAAAGGTAGGAGCCTGTCCTCTCTACTTTACTATTATAATGATCTTAAAATACAATTAATCTAGAGAAATAGGTATTCAAATGGATCTTTGTTTCTAGTTAGTCACTGGAGTACTAGGGAGATCACTCTTGTTCATAAGAGGGATTAATCCTCATAACAAGGTATTCAACAATTTTGTAGTTATATGAAGCTCTAGCATGAGGGTTAAAATTTTATTTTCAAAAAACACCTTTAAGAGGCAGTCAAATCACCATGTCAAAAATTGGTTTTTAAATTTGTAATGGTTTAAAAGGAGGAGGAATTTAATTAGATGGTTGATCAGATGAACTAGTATCACTTCCATTTACTACAGGACCCTTAGATCTGTAATCTTTAGATCTCTTGGTTGCCATCACTTGTGAAGACATCATCATGATATCCATAGATGTGGAAGAAGAGGATTGACTATGTGAAATCATCATAATGTCTTGATAAGGGAAAGGATCCTTCAAAATAATAGGAGTAGGAGAACCTTTAACGAATTTAGTAACCTCTTCCCGATGTGGGAATTCCTTGGTGTAATGATATTCATCAAAAATCAAGCGAGGATAACGGGGATCCTTATTTTATTCAGAGGGTTCATTTTTGTTTGGTTTCTCTTTTTGAGAAGAATTTTGTTTCACTTTACCTTTCCCCTTATTTTTACCTCTGGTCAGTTGATTCTTTCCAGTAGATGAGTCTACAACATTAATTTTAGTAGTAATTTCTCGAGAAGGTTTTTTGGTGGGTGAATCTTGTATAACCAACGTCCGAGTGTTTTTAGAATTCTTACTTTTACCCTTATATTTATGGCTGAAAAAACCAGTCATGCCATCAATGGCATGAGATCCTGTAGGGGTTGATTTTGGTTGATCTAGAATTGCTGGGCGAGGTAGATTTTGGATTTTCTCATACAAAGTGCCAGACTGTGTATAAAAAAGGTCTATGTATTGGGCATGAGAAATTACCTGCTCTTTTGTTACAACATATTCTTTGGAAACATCTTTCGTAATTACAAGAATTAATGAATTTTTAAACCACAAAGCCAAAATTTGATCTAGAATAAAAAATTTGACCAGACGACGCCTACATCTCCATTCATGTATATGATTGGAAATATAGGTATATTTTTATTGTTTCAAGGAATTCAAAAGTTCAGTACTAGTATCATATCATATTTTTGTTTGAAAGTGCGTCAAAATTTTTGTCACTAAGGAGTTGAATTTATTGAAAGAGGCTCATGGTAACTTGATGTACCATTTTGTTTCCGAACTGGTTAAAGTTCAATGGAAAAGACATAACCTAATGGAATCATCGATCAGTGAATTCGATGCACACCAAAGATGATATGTAATAACATGGTTTTATGGATCCTCTCCTGATTTACGTTCAAACTTTTGGATGTGACTCGGAAACTTAGTAGGAATTTCTGGCCAAAACTGATAATAATAGATTGTATCACTCATTAGATGAGACAAATATGGAAAATCTAAAGTTGCGA